>VZTA01014082.1:199409-395969 GCA_013398855.1 Mohoua ochrocephala | reverse complement strand
GGGGGATGGGGAGGTGTTGCAGCACCAGTGCAGGTACTGGGAAGATAGAGACCAGCAGCATCCCATATCACTGACAGTCACCACAGAGGCAGCTGAAAAAAACTGTCAGACTGGGAAGGCTCAATAACAAAAACATTTTTCTATTTAAAGAATGATCTCATTGGTGCCCTCAGGCTTGCCCTGGTAAAAATCTCCTGCTCTTCTGCCTCTATAGCTGGACTGCAGCCATACAGACATCACATTGCCCAGCATTTTATTTTCACACATCTTTAAAAAGAGAGCTGCTATAAATCGTTTTCAAGTTACAGAGTATTTTGTTCCCCAGACAATACTTCAGTTTCCTATAATCACAGATAAATGAAGAAGTGTTCTGGTAATAATACTAGCAAAGAGCATTCGCTTTCAGAGAAGGATATTTTAAAAATATTCTGGGAAACTGCATGTAAAGAGAAAAGAAGCTCTGCTTGGTTTGCTCTCCTCTCCCCAGCTCTGGTGAGGGTTGCAATAACCTCAAAAGCCAATCATGTCCTGGGCTGCATCCAAAGCAGCGTGGCCATCAGGGCAAGGGAGGGGATTCTGCTCCTCTACTCCTGCTGCACCTGCAGTGCTGCATCCAGCTCTGGGGTCCCCAGCGCACAAAGGACAGGGACCTGTTGGAGCGAGTCCAGGTGATTGACACCAAGATGATCAGAGGGATGGAACACCTCTCCTGTGAGGAAAGGCTCAGAGAATTGGTTTTATTCAGCCTGGAAAAGAGAAGGCTTCAGGGTGAACTAATTGTGATCTTCCCGTAGCTGAAGGGAGCCTGCAAGAAAGAAGGAGAAAGTCTATTTACAAGGGCATGTAGTGATAGGAAAAGGGGGAATGGCTTCAAACTGAAAGAGAGTAGGTTTAGATGAGATATTAGGAAGAAATTTTTCCCTGTGAGGATGATGGAACTGGTGGCCCAGAAAAGCTGTGGATGCCCCATCCCTGGAAGTGTTCAAGGCCAGGCTGAATGGATTCCAACCTGGTCTAGTGGAAGGTGGACCTGCCCATGGCCTTTCTATGATTCTGTGATCATCCTCAAGAAATGCACAGCGGGTTGGGGACCAGCACCTCCCACTGCCCTCAGTGGAGCCAGAGCAGGACTGGGCACGAGAACGGCCTGTGAGTCAGCAAGTGGGGCTAAAGTCCCAAGACTGAGATGAGGGAGCAGGAACCTCTTTGAAGGAGTCCCTTTGCAGGTGCTGCTTTGCATATCTGGGCTCACAGTGACTTTCATCCTCCCTATGTCAGCCAAGTAAAATGCAGTCTGGTGCTGCCCACAAGTCAGTTGCTGCAAAGACTTCTCCTCAGCTCTTCAGCAAGAAGCCCTTTTCTATCTGCTCTGTTGGGGGATATAGACTCCTCCCAGGTCTAGGCCCTGCTTTACCCCATTTGTACCCACAGGCCAGTGGCCAAATGCTATGGCAGCACAGAGCACCTTTACACACACCTTGCACAAGTGACAGTGGGAGAGGAAAGGAGATGCAAGCTCAGGCTTCAGCAGCCTTCCAACCAGAGAAGCTACAGAACACAGGAGACCGCAGACCATCTCTCAGAAAACCAAAGCATTGGTTTTCACTAAAAATGCTCAGAAATGCTGGTTTTGTAGATTTGAAGGGGAAGATGGCAGAAGCATTTCTATTAGTCTTCAGTGTCTTTGCTGAGACCATCTGTAATGAAATAAAAAAAGGAGGGCACACGAGATGCAGCCCGGGTGCAGCATGTTATAATGATGCATCTCCTGGAGACAACGTCGCCTTCAGATGAGACATCTCCCCAAGAACACTGTCACTCACGGCTTACTGCAGGTGTCAGGTGCCCCAGCTATTGTTATTATTATTATTAGATATTTGCCGAGTGCCAGCAGTGCACCTGGTGCTCATCATCAGCTCAAACAAGCTGCTGATTTTTAACAGTGGACTGACTGCATTTCCACTTGTGAAAATTTGCCTGTTTGCTTCTTCAAACACTCTCTTCTCCAAGGGGAATTATGCAATATACTTTTGTTTCCTTCCTCCAGGACTTTTGGTACCTGTTATTTTTTTAAGCACACAACAGCCCAGCTTCTCACCACGGTAAGCCAGTCTTTTTTATCCGTCATCTCTTCGGGATCAGATCACTAATTCACGTACAGGATAAGACAACTGCCAAATTATTATACTACAAAGAGAAGATCTTCAGACACCTGTCATCTTGATGAAAGCAGCACCATCAACTGACCTTTGCCAGTTCAAGGTCGATAATGAGACAAGTCAGGCAGGAAGAGCAGCGTGTGCTGACTCCATTAACGCTGGCTGTGTGCACACTCAGTAGCACTGCGTCTCCTGTCAATTAGTGTGGGTAAACTAGGGACTGCTGATTGCCAGAGACATGGCATAGCGAGCTGCTGCTACCTTTACTTCTACACCCTGCTGCATTTTAATTAGCTCCGTTCCCCTGACTATTTCTTCAGAGCTTCATTACTGCCGTCTTCAAGAAACTCAAGGCAAGCCTTTTACATTGCACATCACTAATGAGAAGAGATGTGAACATCCTCACCACGGAGTTGGATAATGCCGGACTGTCTGCATGCGCACATGAGGGGGCATGTGAAGATTTAAGGGGCTTCTCAGCATAATGCAGCGTAAACATCGCTCAGAGATGGCAAAAGAATAGAATGAGCCAGAGCCCACAAGGAAAGGTATTCCCAAAATGACCAAAAACACAGGATGGAAAAACGGTGCACCGTCCATGATGCGCGTAGGTGAACGCGTGTGTGTGTGCTTGCATAAGGTGTGGTTTCAGTAAGGATTTTTAAAGACCACCCACATACACTGCAGTTTAATATAGCCTGAGGTGGTAAGTTAGGAAATAGAGAGCTGCCCCAAGGGGCACCATCTTTGGCTCGCACAGTCCATGCGGGACGCAGACAGCAGCCATGAAGAGTTGACAGACAAAGGACCTGGAGCATCACTCCGTCATTTCCAAGATTTCCCATGGAGCGCCACAGCTTTTCAACAGAAAGCCAGGTGTTTGTGATTTTTTTTTTTTTTTGGCTGTATTTTTAACCTTTTTTGCAGTCAGTTTGATAGTATCAGTGTGGCTGTTCTAATTTTCCTTGAGTTTCAATTATATGTGAAGCAAATTGTCAGAGACAATTGCAGTCTTTACAGACAAGTGCTGGCCAGACCCACTTACAAAGAGCTTCAGGTTAAAGTATTCGGGTCTCTACAGCTCTCCCTTCGCAATACACAGATGTGCTTGGTGCAGGTCAGCTTGGTGAGGGATTCATGTTGGCATTTTGAGTCAAAGTCTTGATCCCGTTCTGCTTCCACAGCTTCATCAGCATATGGGTGGTTCTGCTGCTACTTGGCTCAGGTATCTATAAATCCCAGCTATAACTCAATATGAATATTACCTGAGTCCTGCTCCCACCCTGTATGACCACCAGCATTCATTCCATCCTCGCAGCAACAGCTCTTTTAATTAACTTCTCTCATACGTCACTCATGTCCTTACAGACTCGCAGCTAATGAGCCAGCAAATCTACTTTGGGATTGTTTTCCTCAGTGAGCACTGGTACAAATCTTGTAGATGCCACAAAAAGTTCTGATGAGAGCATTCATGCTGGAGACATTGGAGAAGTCATGGGATGGTCTGAAGAAATTCTGTTTTCTACATGGCTTCAGGAGCTTCTGGATAAGAGGCAGAAATTTAACTAGGTTGCGTTTTTTCCTGACAGTCCTTTTATTCTCAGCAACTGTTCAGAAATCAAGGATGTGTCTCCTTCAGTTCAGTAGCTGCTTTTACTGCTTTAGAAGAAAAGGTTCCTCATAACAATACGTCCCCGGGAAACCTCCTTTACAGTTAGTGACCCAGCTTCATTTGGTGTTTATTGCTTTCTCTGCATTGAGCAAATTTAGGCCCAGAGAAAGCTGTGGACTGAAAGTGGCTTCAGTATCCTTTCAGCTGCTTCTGAACATGCCCAGCAACATCTGCTGTCCTCTAAGTGACTGCCCACGCAATAAGCCAGTCTTCTGGAGAGGATGCTCCCATGAGTGTGACATGGAGGGAAGAAAGCAAACCCAGAGAAGCCGGCTGGACACAGGGGAAAACTCTCATCATCCTGTCAGGAAGTGGTGCAGGACTGTGCCTCTCTGGTGAGCCTGTGGCTCATCACAGAGTTGTTCGACAATGGCACATTCTGGCCTCAGCATATGCTTCCATTATCAAAAAGAATAAAACTAACCCACCTCAAAACTGAAACACTGCCTTCCCCCACACACACCTGGAGCTCTTTTTTTTTTTTATTTCCCTTGAAGGACTAAAAGAAACCTACTTTGCACCCAGGCAGGAAATATCATTTTAAAAAAAAAAATCACACCACCAAAACAGGATTTGGTTGTTTTAAAGTTCCTCTACCTGATGGGGTTTTTGTTTTCTCTGAAACAAGAGGCTGCTGTCAGCCCTCTGCATTCTCCCAAAGCTAACTGGAAAAAATACAGTCCTTTCTTTCTTAAGGCAAATAACCATTATCCAGAAAAGCCTGGACACCCAGCACTGCTTCTCCTTTTATTCCTCACCCACGAGCAGTCAGATTGCTTCAACATTCATGCTGTGCCATCTAACAAATGCTTGCTAGCCACCTGTGTGGATATCTTTAAAACAGTAACTTTAAAAAACACCCACCAGCATCCAAACACATGGATATGTGCCTGAGGGTTGGATACATTCTGTACATACAGTTATTCTCATGCCTGGTGCAATCTGATAGTCCATCTATGCTGTTGCAGGGACACCTCCCTGCACCCTCCCACAGGCTCCTACACAGCAGTTCAGGATCAGCCAGTGGGTATCAGTGGTAGCCACGATCTAAATTCTCTTTATCATCTCAGCGTTCGCACTTTATCGTGCAGCCCTGATTGATAAAGATAGAGCTGACATAAAGGAATTGTATTTCAAAGGAAAGGCATGAAGTCACACAGATGATGGCAAGGACGGGTGCATGTCTGTTGCCACAGGGGAGCGTCGCTTCACAAACCTCTCAGCAGAGCAGGTGAAGCCACTTTTACCAACTCTGGCTATTCTATTAGAAATATCTTTTTATTTATTTTTCATAATGCTCCAGCTGTGCATGCCCGCACAGCATGAGGCTGACTTGAGGAGCCTGAAAATATTAGCATTAAAGCTCAAAATAGAAGCAAACCACTCCAGATCCCAAATCTCTTCTCTACAGGTGACAGGATCGCTGCCTAGGAAAGTGCTTCTTTTCCCACGCTTGATTATAATTTTTCCATTAAGATGAATTAGCTTCTTGACAGAAAATAGTATTACCAATAGAGCTAAGCCTACTTATTCCCCCACAAAATTGCTGTATTTTCACTGGGAAAAAAAAATAAAAATAAAAAAAAATATTTTTGCCACATACTTCACTGAAAGCAAAATATTTCTGACATGCATTTCATCAAAAACCAAAATTTTTTGACTGGAAATATGGCTGCAGTCCCTCAGGAGATGCGCTAGTTCATTGACTCCCTTTTCCCCAAGGGAGTCTATGCAAAGAGAGTGTAGAAAAAAAATCCACTCACATTTGCACAGACTCTGTATTTTTCCCTTTCCCCACGCTTCCTCAGACCACATTTACTGGCAATCCAGACAGCAGGCGAAGGACATCCTTTCTCCTTCCCCAAGCAAAATGAAGCAACGCTCACTACGCATCGCGAGGTATCGCAACGGCCGTGACAGTTACACATGAGAGACCAAGAAGCCAAAGGAAATTTTCCCATAACTCTCTCCTAACTGGGCTGTGCCATTTCCAGCCTGCACAGCAGCATCTCCTTCCCCGCAGCACCGACAAGACAAGGGCCCGCAGTGCCTGGACCACAGCTCTCCGCATAGCAGCTATTTTGCCCAAAGAAAACCGTCTCGCGGTTTTTCAAGCTCCACGTAGAGGTGAAAAATTGTGGATGCCTGTCACACCTCATGACTCACTTTGGGGCACTGGCACATC
The DNA here is from genome assembly GCA_013398855.1 of Mohoua ochrocephala. NCBI lineage: Eukaryota > Metazoa > Chordata > Aves > Passeriformes > Acanthizidae > Mohoua > Mohoua ochrocephala. The sequence goes on along the minus strand of VZTA01014082.1, from coordinate 389,953 downwards.
CATGAAGTGTACTCAGAAATGCCTGTCACTCTGCATCTCCTCTGCTCGGCTGACAGCCTAGTGAGGGGCTGGACTCTAATAAACAGAAGATAGCACAGTGGCAGCAGCATCCAGCCAAGGCACCTATCGTGCATTTAAAGACAGACACACATAGAGGGTTCCTGTCTTGATCATAATTAAAGACTGTTTTCAGTCAAAAAATAAGTGGCAGCTGAGGTAAAAATTTGCTGTGGTATGCAGGTGTCTAAACAAGCAAAATAACAGGATTTTTTAAAGCATGGTGGCACCTACCGCCCCTTAGAAATAAGCTGACAAGAGAAGCAGAAGAAAGACAAAGCGACGCTGATCAAAATAAAGGAGAAGAAGGATTTAGGGATTTATGTTTGCCCAGTAGTTAGCTACACAAATTGCTTGTGAATAAGGGTTTAAAATGTTTTAAAATGTATTTGAGGCATATCTAGGCTTGCTTATTTGCCAGGGAATAATATTTATGCATTTCTATCTGTTCTGTTCTAAATCACCCAAAATAGACTGTAATGTTGCTAATAAAGCAATATGAATCCAAAAAGAGCAGGAGCAGAAAAAAACATCCCCAATTAAGGAAATAAGAAATAAAAGACATGGATGTGTTCTGAAGCTGAGAGTAATTCATGCAAACAAACAAATCACCAAAAGCATGCTAAAGAAGCAGGAAGGAGAAAACATGTGGTGTAGAAACTACCATGTGCCCAAAAGAGATTTATCTCAAGAATCTCTCAAGTGCCAGTGTTATCTGTCTGCTAGGAATGTAGGGATATTTAAGCAACATGAACCATTAGCACGGTTTCTCCAAACAAAGAACCAAAGAGGAGAGAGTCCAAATGAAAAACCATGTGATTTTCTGTTTCTCCCAAGGTTACCAAATTCCTCTGGGAACACAGCCGGGAAAGAGGCAAACACGGTGCTTTCTCAATAAAAAGACAGAAGCTGAGAAACACCTGGGATAAACTTGAGAGAGTCACGGCCAGGTTGTGACCATCATTTCATAGCTTGGTACCCGTGCCAGCTGCCCTCCATCCTGCCAGCCTGCATGGTTTCACCTCTGAGCGAATCTTTCAAGGTTTGGTCACGTTGGGAAGAAGTTTTGCCTTAAAGATAAATGAAATGTTTTGCTAGGTCATTAACTACAGCTCATGACTGGACTGTGAAAAGTCAAATTTCAGCATGGGTTAAAAATAAAAGGGATAATTCGTAACACTCCCTTTCCTACCTCGGCCACCAAAATGGAAGTAATTTCGGCTGGGCTCGTACTACAAACATCAGTCCTTGCTGTAAGGCTAAAAGCAGCTTCAAATGCTTTGTTCAACTCTCATTTCAGCAAGGCAAAGGTGTTAGACAAACAGCCAAGCACAGATCACATTCTGCTTTCCCTAAACTCACATAAATTCATATGGAGCATCTCCACTAGCTTCCATCCCCACTTGTGCCTGTGGGCTACAGAGAAGGATTTCGGTCTGTGGTTTTAAAGTTGCTTGTGAAAAGCAACATTCTGAAGCAACCCTAGGAAACGTGTGAAAGAAATCTCCTTGGCTTCTTTCTCCCCTAGCAACAAGGTAGTAAACTCCATGGATAGTAGTCTCCCAAAAAATAAGATAAAGGATTAAAAAAAAAAACACTAAGAGCTATCAGAGAATGGATAAAACAGCATGAAATGAGAGGGAAAAAAGGAAAAACAAAGACCTCAAGACCCTAGCAGTGCTCACTAGGCAAAGTGAGAATGGAATAAGTCTCAATTCTTTTACTCCCCATTAAAATGTGTTTGTTCCCCCCTACTGACCATCTTATTTGATTTTTTTTTTCCTGGATGATTTTCTGTGATAATCACTGAAAAAACAAGAATAAAAGTCTACTCGGTCTCCTGGGCCTTGGCAGAATGATTTCAAATTCAGCAGAGCAGGGAAGAAGGAGGGATGGTTTGCATTTTCTGTTTGAATCTTGGGTCCTCTTCTAGTATACAGCAACCCTCCATTATTTCAAACATGCTCACTAGGTGCTGAGCTAAAGGTAACTATAATTAAATTCAATTTTCTATCTAGCACCAAGGTGCATAGGTTTCTGGGCAGCCAGCTCCTTGTCACCTTTTCTGTGTACTTGTGGCTAAGTATGAATATTAATGAACTGTGAGTTCTCCTCACCCTCCCCTTTCCCAATTTATTCACAACTATTCTGTCTTTCTGCAATGAAAGAAGAAAAAAAAAAAGGCAAAATATAATTAGCTTCTCTATGAGAAGCCCTCAGTCTGCTCTGGCATCAGTGACTGAGCTTCCCACCTTGCTAGCGGACAATGTACTGATGAAGAAAAGAACCTTTAATAAGACAGGAGTCTGATTATCTTCAGAAGCCCTGAGAACCTTCCGAGAGCCCTGGAATGAAAATAAGATTTCTTGCTCATGTTCCTGGCCATGAAAGAATCTTGCCCAGCCTAACAATAAATGTTTTACCCAAACTTGGGTCACACACTTCTTGACTGAAAATCTGCACTCTCGTAGAGAGCGAGGACAGAGGGTTTGGTCTAAAACTACCGGTGCTAATAAGAAAAATGACATCTCCCCTCTGCCAAGCCATCACTTCTCTAGAGCTTGCAAATTAGCTCTAGTACCGGAGTGCGAATCCGTAATTATCAAGCCATAGACTTGCTACAGACTGCCAACACCAGTCCCTCAGGAAAAGTCTCCTTTCACCAATCCCAGGCACAGTGAGGGCACAGCGAGTCAGTGTATTCCACCACAGGCTGACCCCAGCTAGGCAGACAGAGGCAGAGAGCAGATGTCACCACATCCTGTTTTCTCCTTCCAAAGCTGCAGCATCTCAGAGAACCAACTCCAGGGCAGCACTTCTCCACCAAGGAAGGCAGGAGAACCTGCAATGGAAAACTGATCACAGGATAAGGTGCCCTACCACCAGATTGGAGAGAACTTCAATGGGGAGGGAAGTGCACCAAAGAGGCAGCTCAAAAAACAAGTGGTTGCACTCACTAGCCTAGCCAGGAGATGTCACCTCAGCAGAAGGAAGACCAAGCCTCTCTTTCTTCAGCTTGCCTGTTTTTCCTGGGCTACATCACCACAGGATCAGGTTGAGTCCCACCAGCTCTTCGGTTCCCAACCCCACTGAGCACCACCTCTACTGAGGCCCAGCGCAGCAAGAGCATCCATTTCCCACGTTCCCTTCACCCCACAAAAAAGGCCAGTCACCAGGACAGCTGTGAGGACCTTCTCAGTGCCACGATTCATCATTCATGCCCGGACAAGTTCAATGGGCTGGTTCATAGCACACACAGGTACTCTGTTCAGTTCTCCAAATGGGGGCACGTGTCGCTGCATCTTGAGCTCCAAATGCACACTTCTCTTTTCAGACCCACCCCTCAAGGTACAGGCTTGCACGGATTGTGTCTGCATTTGGACTGAGGAGTGCTCCCCAAAATAGAAGACAAAAAGCTGATTCCAGTCATCTCCAAATTATTTTATATTAATAATTATTTGCATTAAAAATTAATTCCCTTTGACTGTGTTCACACCTCAGTCGTGTTTACTGACTGAAAACATGCTGGTAAATGTGTTTGCTAAAGAAACATTCCCTGCACTGGCAAATTTTAGGCAAATATTTGTGGTAAGCCATTTTCAAAACTGCAAACCCAAATATTTATCCCAGAAAAAGGATTCTAGAAGTCCACTCGCAGGACAGAAACGTACCACACAACCTCTGTCTCCAGCCAGCCTGACAGGCACCTAGCAGCTCTGCAGACAAAGAATCCTTCAGAGGGGTACTGAGGGCCGCTGATAAAATCCCAGCTTGCTTACAAGCAGGCCAAAACCCAAAGGAGAGGAAGGACAAAATTTATGAAGCAATCAACTCATGGAAATTATTTGCTCATTGTGCCTATCACATTTGGTGAAAGGAGGAAGTGCACGCGAGGCCTGACAGCTCCACTGAGGTTGAGGTGGAATGGGGTTTATTCCCTTCTGTTTCTGTGGCAATGAACAGTAGCAGTGCTCCCTGAGATTGTGTTTTTGCAGGCTATATGCCCTCAGAAAGAGGGTCAGCTGGATGGTGGCCACTGGACCTCAATTAGGTGTGAAAATACTATGTCGATGGACAGTTGTACATAGCTTCAGAAATGCCCTTACGCCTGCACAAACCAGAGAAGAAGAAGGCAGCTTAGAAAGCAAATTTTATACTAGATCCAAGCCAAGCATCTATAATATATGTTTTGTTTGGTATTTACACAGAATCGATCTGAAAACGAAGGTGCCTTTAGTTGCCAAGGATAGCAGATGTGTTTTCTGCAATCTACTGCCAAAAAGTAAGTAAAGAAAGGAGAAGAGGGAAGTTCAGTTCCTTCAGCATGGAGAGCATGGTGTCCAAATACTTCAAGTCAATCCACTTGCAATAAAATTTAAAGTATTTAACTCAGACAGCTGAGACTGCAGCTGATTATTTTTGATCTCGACAATAGCACGACGCCCAAATGGCAGTGGCAGAGTTCAGCCTCCCTGGAGTGTACCTTTGCCCGTCACCTATGAGGGATATGTGGGAACAGCCAGAAGACCTACCCTGGGCCAAGCCTGAGAAATGGCAGAGGCAGGACTTGTTTGAGGACTTTGCTGCTGCCTCCTCCAAATAAACTGGGTGGTTCAGGCTACCGACACCTTGATCCTGCAGCCCAGTCCTGCCTGACCAATCCTCCCCACTGCTCCTTCTTGTAGGCTCGCTACAGAGGACAGGGCTTGGCCCACCTTTGGCATGATGTCCCCTGAGCAGTGCACAGCTCCTTCCAGTTCAGTACCTTGATGGGAGGGCAGAAGGAAATGTGCATTGCTACCAGCCCGGTGCAAGAGACATGTTGCACTCTTAAAAAACAAAGGATTTTATTTTTTTGAGTTCTCAGCCTTTCTGTTTTTCATGACCTAAAATTTAATTCTCAAAGGACTTCCTTGAAGGCATTTTAAGCAGAACTACACATAAAAAGCCCAAATGGCCGACAGAAGATCAATAGTGTTTTTCCCAATGCAACCTGTGAAAAATTGTATTTTTAACGTGCACTTTTAACCTTTCTCAGGCTCCCCGTCTCAGTGACGACCACGTAGCATATGGTTCTAGCCATCAGAAGAATTAAACAAGTATCTACGAAGATAATGAAGCAGTAAAACCTGCAATAGAGATTAAACTCTCTGGAAACCTGTGAGTAAGAGGAAAAGGTTTAGAACAATGCTTCATTGCAAATTGGAAAACAATCAGAAGATAATTTTGTTTTAAAGCACACGAGAATTTGAAGAGACTGTGAAACTGAAGAAGAATTTGTAATGTACGTACGGCAGAGGAGCTGATCATCGAATGCTGGGAGGGCTAACCTATCCTTGCCAAGGGAGCAGAGGGTGATCAGTACCAGCAGCAAAACATCCAGTCAGAGCCTGCTGGGGGAACAAACTCTTGGTGCCACAACAAGGGTTTGCCAAGCAAAGAAGGTTGCCCATTCTGGACCAGTGTTCACACTCCTCCAGCAATGTAAGCACTGGAAAAAGTTCAGTGCACCTAGCGGGGAGCAGAAATACAGAGTTCAGAGCTGAGACAGGAGGTGCAGCATGATAGGCAGTTCCCACTGTGTCACGGACACAACACCATAAGTAGCCAGATGGGGAGAAAGGTTTGCATCCACAGCGTTGTTTCTAGAGGCAGGCACAAGTCACGGGACACGGTATCTTCGCAGAGGCCACGTTTGCACAAAATTCTTGTGGGAGGAAGGCAGAGTCTGGCCCTGCCTATCGCCCCTGGTACAATCTCAGATGGGAGAGAGCAATCTGAACTCCAACATGACTTCAAATGGCACACTGTCAGACAGGATCCCATCTGCAGGGACACCCTCTGAACCACAGCATGGCAGAGAGCCTCACTGAGTACCCATGGATGGTGCACAGCTGAGAATTCCCCTTTTCCTGTTGGCCCTCGGAGGGGCAGATGCGCACAAGCACGACTTTCTGAAGATTTTGCAGGAAGCTATGCACCAGTTGTGCTGCATGAAAGTTCTCATGTCAGAGCCCTGGAAAGGGTCCTAATTGCTAATTTTGCCAAGACTGAGAAGGAAAAGCCATAGCACCTGAGTGATGCAAGAGCCACAAAACTTCCCTACTGCAATACCATAAAAAAGTATTTTAGCCTCTGATAAAGGTTCCCGGCTTTTTAAGGCCTGACATACAGTAATAAGCTTAATTATTTGTGAGTCTCTGTAGCCTAATCATTAACAACTGCAGTTAATGCAAATGTCACTCACTATGGTTGCACCTGCATTACCTGCTCAGCTATCTACCACAGAGTCTGGGGGACCTGAGGGATCACGGTGTACTCTACTCCCACTGGGCCTGGGTTTTCCTTGCAGAGACTAGTGTGCACTAGAGTTTCATCCTAAGAAAACATTCCCCAGGCTCAGGAACCCAGAAGTGCTGCTCCATTCAATAATATGCTATATGTAAGGACAGAAAACCTCACCAAATGCCCTACAAGCCCACGCAGAAAGGTGGACTCTCAAAAGCACCTTCCATTGGAGGCCAGCAAAGAGAATAAAAATATTTTTTCTTTAGTGCTTAAAAAGGGATGAATGCTATTGAAAAAGGAATAGCCAGTAACAGTAGTAGCAGTAGACAATATTTTCTGGGATTAAACTGTAAAGCAATATTTGCAGGAAACTACACATTGATTCTGACTCTGCAAGCCTCAGAAACTTTCCCTGGTTGTGAGTCCAAGCTTCCACCTCGACCCCACCAAAGCTGATGGAAATGGACAGTGCTGGTTGTTCAAGAAGCTCTTGTTTTTAGAGGAAGAAAAATGACAGGAGAAGCATTTATATCAGCACAATCATTCCTTTGGCTCTTTCACCCTCCTTCTCCTAGTCCTGGCTATTAAATAGATTGCTCTAGCTAGAAAGTTCTTCATACAAATTCCTTACCTATACACTACTGCTGACTGTTTGATGATGCTGTCACCTTCCCAATGCCACAATGCTTTTTCAAAAAAAATGCAGGTATTTTTTTCTGATGACATACTATTTAACAAAAGACATCAAACCTCCAACTTCAGATACAGCAGAAAACCATCATCCTGTGACCAAAAACCGCAGAATGCCTGAGGTAGGAAAATACTATTTATTCTTGTAATGGATTTTATGAACAAATCAAATGAGGTGAGATGTTTCTGAAAATTTGATCATTCATCACCAAAGCCTTTTCCCATCTTGTACTCATCATTTCTACTACCTGCCACTGCTGGAAATATGTCCTGCTCATAGAAACAGATATAACACGCACACACACACTTACTCATGTGCACACACTCCAAGCAAGTGCCTGGCTTTCTTTGGAGAGCAGCAGATCTATAAAGATGCAAGGAACATTTAATCAGTCATTTTTATTTGCTTTTCTTTTAATAAAAAACTACTGCAGCTATGGAATGTGAACTTTTGCCTACTTCTTAAATGTCGGGCTTAACTATTCTCCCTTCTTCTTTTTTCCTCCATCTCAGAAATAGTCTTAATAAAGCTGGAGAGGATATGCATCCTATTTCTCATGTTTTACTTTTGTCTGTCAGAATGGCAAAAATTTTAGTGTTACAGAGGCATAAAAAATCCTAAACTCTTGAGTAAACTGATAGTTTAGATACCTCCTCACATTTTCTGAGGCTTTGAGAAAGAAGATGCTGTCATCACAAAAAAAAAAAAAAAGTGGTTTTAATTCTGGTAAAGTTTTGCACATGTGTATACATGTTTGTATGTGTGTGTTTTAATGTCATAAAATACCAGAAAAAGTTTTGGGGGTTGTGGGAATAAATTTTCAGCATTCTTGCTCATTTAAGGGAGGACAGCCAAAAAAAGTGTATTCACAGAAGCTTGGCAGCAATCCTTCGTGGAGACAAATAAGTACATTACAAGACAGTGCTGTTCCTTTTCCACTGTGCAGCAATGTAGAATTTCACACTCTGTTCACATTGCAGAAGACTGAATAAAATTTATCAGTGCTCGAAAGGTTCATTAAAAAAAAGACCAAAACCCAATCCTTGCCGTGTAAGCACTCGAGGTTTTCAGCTGCTGGTGTGGGGAGGTGCCGTGGTGGGCTCAGAGAATGGAGGACAGCTCCGCTGGGCTGTACCATTACAGGCTGCTTTGTCTCTTCATCCAGCAGTGTGGTCATTCCTGGAGTCACTCCATGGCTTGCCCTTGGGAATTTTCCCTCAGATTTTAAGACCGAAGGCAAATACTTTTCTGCCATTTGTGGCTCTTGGGAATAAAAAAAAAAAAATTAAAAAAGAAAAAAAGGGGTAGAATTACTCTCATTTACTTTTCACTGCCCGGGTGGCCAGTGATCAAACATGGCAGTTGATAGAAATGGTCTTTGGCTATCTACCATCCCTGATTTTCAAGCTGAATGGAAGCAATGTTGCAATGACAAACAATTTCAAAACAAGTTACTTAAAATATCATGAGACTCCAGCTCCAAGATTACTGCCCCAAAAATAAAACCACTCAGGATATTTTTCTCTTCTCTTACCCCAACATTCTCTTTTTCCCCTCGCTCTGGAAAATGCTCTTCCTACATCTCTTGCCCTTCCTTCCCTCTCATGAGCTGTTTTATCTCCCTGGTGCACACAAATTTCTTTCTCAATATCGTCTTACAGATTTTCTCTGTCTGCCTCATAACAGTCTTAAAAGATACTCTCTCAGACATCAGTCTCACTGGCCAGACCCTCTTCAGCTATCCTGCACCTCCAGAGACTCTCCAGACTTTGTGGCTCTTACAGGATGTATTGAAACTGATTGCATCTTTCTGGCTCCCTCAGGGAAGCCCTGCAGCTTGTGGAGTAGTAAAAAAGCTGAGCTGCAAAATTTGGGAGGCAGAGGATCCCAAAGGGCCACCAAGGTACATATATTCAACATCATTCTTCACATCATTCTTCATATTTAATAACATCGGCTTTGCTAGAAGTCACCCTAAGCCTTCACCATCTTTACAACTTTAATTTTTATATCTCTGAGACACACAAAGGTCTAAACTGAGAAAATGTTCAGGTTGGACTCCAAAACTGGCCAAACATTTGTAGTCAAGTGACACTACAAGATAACACAAGTGTGAAAATTTTTTCAATGAATGAAACCTATTAAAACAAATTCTTAAAAAAAAAAAAGTTAGAACAAACCCCTGGAGACACTATTATAATTTACTTTAAAATCTCAAAGATGTTAATGGCAGTGGCTAGCTTGTTTCTAACGCATTGGGAAGTAACAAAAAGAATATATATTAGACTTATGAATTATGGTAGTTTTAAGAAAATGGACCATTTTTCCTGGTAAGTGATTTGGCCGTGAAAATACTTCTCTCACTGCCCTCATACTGTAATATTATCAGACAGGCCAATCTGTTCAGGCATTATTGAAGGAGAAATTTTTTATCCTTTTGTTTAAGTGTAATTCTGAAGTGGTTTCACAAACACACTCAAATACTACCAGACTGAATGAGAAGCAATTTCTAAAATGGACATATTTTTTCCTTCTAGTATTAGTACAAGATGGAGAGACAGGCTTGAAAAGGCACTTTGAATCCCCCCTGTGCCATGCTGAGATGAAGACCTGACATCACACTTCCACATTGCATCCAGAGCTTAGACCAAAAGGGCTTTATCTTCTTTTGTCTGTTAGTTTTTGGCTTCATCTGGGTCAGAGAGTCTGGGGAGAGCCATACAGGCTGGAAAGTTGCTGACAATCTGTTGAAGCTGGTGGAGCCTGGGTAATGCATTAGTATCACCATGTACTGTTCTGGGAACCAGAGAGAATCTCTTCAGGACTACCTTTCTTTAAGTGAAGTCATGTTGATTGTTGGATTGAGCTTGGAGAATCACTGCTCTCACGGCAATTTTCTCTTTAATAGCACCTACTTCTTTAGAGGACTTTGCTGACAAGAAAGGTTCCAGCCATACCAGTGAAAGAAGGATGACCAGGACCATCCTGGGGGAGTAAGGTCAACCAGCAGAGAACAGCCTGTGTCCATGAAATTGAATTCTCCTACCTTTTCAAAATGCATCCAAGCTGCCTGTTTCCATAGGAGTGTCATTATCAATGCTTGCTTCCCAGTACTTACCCCATTATCTAAAGCACTTCTTTCTACTGGCACCACAACATCTACCAAAAGACCAGCGACAGGTAGCCTGGATGATGTGCAGAATAAATATTCTTACCTGCTCGGAGAGACTGAGGGGAAAAGCAGCACTACAACAAAAGCTCCTCAGAAGAATGCTCTGGGAAACCCCAGCAGGCTCAAGGGCATCCTTATGATTGCATAATTTTTTTTTTTTTTTAATCATCACAAAGCACAACACCAAAGTGCACTTCTAAAATTCTAAGGTAAGTGTTAGGGTGCTGTACTTGCTGGTTGTCAGTGGAAAAACTCTCATGAGCACCAACACAGACATGGCGTTGCACGACCAGTTTATCCTCTGATTGTCCCATGCTTTCTGCGATCGTGCTATCGTTCCTGCAGCTTTCTCCAACACAGACATTGTGGAATCAGAGGAGACAGAGCTGAAAAACACCTTGAGATGTCCCACGGTAGGACAAGCTGTATCTCAATGCCGTTCCTAGTGGTTGCTTGTCTCCCCTGCCCTGAAAAACACCTCACCAAGGAGGATGGCTCCCCATTTCCACAGATGTTCTTGTCCAGTTCCTCGTTATCCTCATATCTTCTCTTGCCTTCTCTCCCAGGTCCTTCTCTCTGCAGCTTATGACCACTGCTTCTTGCTTTGCCTCCTGCAGATATAGAGAACAGATTCTTCCCCTCGCTTTCCACTTGAAAACTGTTATCCTGTCCCATTTCCCCCATCAATCTGCTCTCCCCTAGAGTAAGTAACCCAAACCTTTGCCTTTTTTCTTCTTAGGCTATGTGTTTAGATCACATTTTCTGAATAACTTAATCTTCACTTCATCCTCTCCAAGTGATCAATGGCTTTCATGAAGCACAGTGCCAGACACTGGACATGAGATAGCTTTGGCAGTGGAAGCATTATTTCATGTCTTTGTTGTTTACACGTCACAGGGTGGACTGTCTCCTTTGCACAGCAGGCTGACGTTGCTCACATCTGCTTGGCTCACGATCCAACATCGCTCTGAGATCCTTCCTGGAAGAAACCGACAGTTTCTCAACCCTTATTTAATTAATGATTTTTTGTTGCCCCCTACCTTGCACCAGGCACTGTGGAATTTCATCTTATATTTAGGAAAAATCTTCAATTTTTCAGAATTGCTTTTGATTCGAACTCTTTCCCTGTTGTGCTTGCAGTCTCTCTCAGATTTGTTTTAGCTTCAGGCCTGCTAAGCCTCCCATGATCCAGGTCATTAAAGAGAGCATTGGATGAAAGTGAATGGAGAACAGGCACTTGTGCACTATTCACAAGGCGAGATTTCTAAAAAGATGGCACTTTATCACAGTTCCATAATACATATTTTGACATTCCTTTCCCCCTTTTGCTATCAACCACCACTCTTCTGGGCTGTGAGTTTCAAATTTCCTCCTACACAAAGGCTGTAATAAGATCCTAGAAAGCATCTTCTAATTGATAACTCTGAACTTCAGCCAGGAATTTAAATCTGAGATCTTTAAATTATCCTAATTGATATCTGTGGGGATTCACATTCACTACTGGACATCTTATATCCCTTGCAACTAAAACAAAGGTTTGAAAATCCTGTGGCCTTCTTTCTGATGCTCTGCGTCCCCTTACTGAAGGTAAGTTTTGTGCACATTGTGGCTTAACAGTGTATTATTTATCTTTTGCTTTTTTGACTGGCACAAACTCGCTTTTTTTCCGTGCTGCATTTCTTACAACCTGAGTCACTTTATTTGATGTGGCAGACCAGTGTGTTAAAGGTCTGTGGCACACAGGTAGCACACTCATTGTTTTGAGCACTGCTGTGAGACAGAAACTCTTTAGTTTCAACCCAGATTTTGCCATATAGGCAGCTGCATAGGTCTGGGCAGATATTTTAGCTCCCTACCTTGTTTTAGTACCAGCCAGTGCTAAAACAACCCAGCAGACAACATTGCCTTCCTTGCTTTCAGTGAAAGTCCAAAATTAATACCCGCAGTGAATTGCACCCAGCTAAATGCACTGAGCTCCAATTATTCTTTCAGGTTTTCAGTGCATATTTACAAACAACATCTTGGAAATAGGCTACCAGATCTTCAGCTGGTGTAACCGTGCGGCTCCACAGATGGCCAGGAGAACTGTTCACGAAGGCATTATGTTATCGAACTGTATTATGTTATCGGGTTCTGTAAATCCTATTTGACAAGATCTGCTATAAAACCAGTTTCTGCACCCCTGAGCTTTATTGCAAAACACCTGCATTTATACTTCTTTCTTCTGCTGAGGGCAAAATATTTTAGAAGCTGAATCTCTTAATGGAATTGATGTATCAAGAAGAGCAGGTGGATTTCTTGAAAAAAAAAGATTTTAAAAAGCAAACAAAGGGAAGGGAAGCAAAGGAAGGAAAGTACAGCTTCACTAAAAAAGCTTTCCTGTAACAGAATACTAAATAAATACTCTGAGAAATCAAACACAGGAAGATTAGGAGTTACAGAAACTGGAGGCAAAGAGAATTAGAAGTAAAAGAAGCAGAGCAGGAATACAATCTCAAAGGTCAATTGATAAAATACATAGCAAGCGCTGAACCAACACCAATCAATACTACTCAGTGTGAACTGAATCTCAGCCGAATAACCACATCATGTCCACTTCACGGCACTATCTATCACGGCACAGCAGGAGGCACTGTCCAGTCCACTTTCTGCACACTCACAGGGACTGGCCGTGCCAAATGGTCCCGAGGAGCAAGGTGGGATGTATTCCACCCTTGGTGCTCTGCCTCCAGAGCTGAAAAGTGCCTGAGCAATGCAACACCACAGATCTACGCTCCCCAAAGCAAGATGGGACTAGGAAGAGCGCTGCCGAGTGCAATGCCCGCCACATTTTCCAGATTCGAGGCCGTCCACGGAAGGGAGCTTCCTGGTGCACTGCCCTCCTGCGCACAGGTGTGCACCCTGCTCATCACCCCAGGAAGAGCAAAGGAGGCTTAGCCTCACCTGTCCCTGCCCTCTTAGTCAATCCTGGGGTTCCTCTGCAGGCTCCATCTCCTGAACAACATGCAGAGCAGCAGGGAAATCCCTATGCCCAGCAAGATTTGGTCACAGTGAATCCATCCACAGGTCAGCTCTGGAGTAAAAACTGCCTTCTCCATAAAGGAGGATGAACTCACATAGAAAATAAGTAGAGACTGGATTGAGAAGAGGCTGACTATCAAATGGTGAGATCAAAGTCAAGTCTGGCCCATTTTTACACCATCTTATAGAAAAATCTTGGCCCCTTTCAAATCAGTAAAAGTCTCCAAAGTGTTTAGAAAGGCCTGAGAATACACCATTAGTTTTGATCTAATGCTTATGATGTTTGACCTGCATCTTTCTCAAAATGCAGGTGGACCTCATTCAAAATTTTTATAAGCAGATATAATCAGCAGTATAGACTCCATGAAGATACTGTACTACTGCTTGAATATGGCAGCACATTTGGGGTCAATTGCACTTACTACTGTGTGCCCAAAAGGGAGTGCTGAAAGAAAAAGATAAAAAAAATCTGTTCTTTCTCCAGCTACCCTTATTCCAGAGAAGTACTGGATGTTTAATGGTTTCTTATCTATACAAAGCCACAGAAAAATCACCTCTTCATCCTAAACCCTGCCCTGAGCCTGGAGGCTCCTCAGGCTAGCGCCATCCCAGCATGCCGGTGCCTGTTGCTGGCGGGAGGGCCAGGACTGGCACTGCAGCTGCTGCCGCTCGCTGCCCTGCCCGAGCGGAGCCTGGGGCAGCACAGCCAGGCAAGGCACGGGGCGCCTGGCACGGATCCGGAGCGAGCCTCGCGCTCCAACACCTGTGGATCCGCTGGAGATGACTGCAGCCCCTCGGGCAGCTCGCCTGCCAATGCAACACACACAGATGCTATCGAAGCAGTAGCCCTGGGAAAGACTGGAAACTGATTTCCTTGGTTTTCTCCACACCTTTTTCCTGTCTTTCAACTGGTCCCGTGCAGTTGAACAACACCTTTTCTTAAAGCGTGCGATCTCCTCTTGCTTGTTTTGATTTTACATTTTAAAGAGGTTAATCATCACTGTCTGACAGATATACCAAATTCAAGATTCTAAGAAGTCTTCAGGTTAACTCCTTTTCTAAGAAAATTAAATGTATATAACAAATCCACAATGAGATGCACAAGCCTCACATTTCAAAACATTTCGTTTCACTAAAAACATCTTTCACAATCTTAACTGGTTGAAGCATGACCGACCAGCAAAGCAGGCTTACAGCACTCCTAAACTATTATAGTCCTTCTTCATAACATAACTAAACTTTCAAGAAAAATTCTCCACCATAGGTGTTCTTTTCCATTTTCAGTAGCAATGGTGCTATATAACTTAGAGGACACATTTTAAGATTACCATGCATTGCTTATATATTATATATGTTAATTTTATATATACTCATACAATGCTTGTACCAGGATCTCACAAATACAAGGAAATAAATCTTACCGCATATGTTTACAGAGCTGTTTGCAAGATTTTGGAGTCTAATTAACCGAAAGTTCTCCCCAAATGAGAAAATTAAAAATCACAGGGAGATTGAGAAGTGGCACAGGAGTGGAATTGTCTCAGGAAATTAATCAAAATGTGCATAACCAATTATTTGACAGATATTACTTCTTCTAATTATAGCCAGATATCGCAGCTGACAGAGAAGGTAAGGTAGTTTTTTACATAACAGCAGAGCATAGGACATCTGTCACCAAAATCTATTCCACAGCTAATTCTCTTAGTATCTCACTTAAGGCAGTCTCAGATCAAAATCATAAATAACTCTGTGTATTTCCTATTCTGTGGCTTTGTAAGCAAATTAAGTCCACAAGCTGCTAAGCCTGGAAAATACTGCCCTGTGTGCTCAGCTACCTGCCCCCATTCAGGGAGAAATCCAGCTGAGACTGGTGTCTTGATCCACGCCCAGCTTGTGCTTGCAATATGCTTTTGTGCCCACGTTATCCCACGCCATTTGAAAACACAAAACAACTTTGCTGAGTTTCCAACATCCGTTATTTAATCATCCCATGTGCTGTTAATCTTCGGGGCTGAGGATGACTTTGTTTTGTTTCAGAGTCATCAAACTAAACTCAGTCCACTGGGGTTACTTCATCACCAGCAATGCTGGCAAGATTTTTATGCTGCTCCAAATACTGCCAACGTACAGTTCAAACCCACATGAATCTGTGTTCACACATGCTCACGCACACTTGAAGGTGTGTGTACATAAACTTATGGGTATACACACACGTGGAAACAAACACCGTTTCATCGTGTTTCCCTTTAAAAAGAATTTTAGCCAGTGGCATTGCAAAATCTGCCTGGCCTATAACCAGGAGCCTGCACCTGCACAGATCCCCATTGCAGAACCCATCCTGTAATTGTTAAGCAATTTGCCTGTTAAACACCACTGGCAAGAGTCTGGCAGATCTTATGCTCAAAAAAAACCAGTATTTGTTTGGCTCAGATGTTACTAAGACACTGCACTATTCTTCAGACCATCTAGAAAGCTGCCGTTGTCATACTGGGAAAAGGTTTTGCTTTCCTGTTTAAACTAATGAAACATTCCTTTACATGCAAGGAGCACTGCCCAGAAGTACCAAATCCTTCCTAAAACGATGTTTCTATCCTAGACATTCTTCCTATATTTAGAGACGTAGGAAGGAGCAGGGCTCATCGTTCCCTGCTCCCACTGCTACTCTTTTAGAGAGGACCTGGCTCTGGAACAGGAGGTTCAGGCTTTTTCCCTTGGAGAATACAATTACTTTCCATTTCTCCTCACTTCGCTCTCTTGCTGGACTTTTTAGTTAGTCTTTCACTAACGTTAGCATATCCCATATGCAGCTGGCATGGGCAAGAGCAGTGAAAATGCACTGCAGCCCAGGCTTCAATACATGACAGCAACCAGACTAATGATGACCCACAGACCTTGGGTTCCCATGGCTCTCCGAAAACCACATTTCTCTGTCTTCACTGCTACTGCCCTGTTAGCACATGCTACTTATTGGTGGGGTACAGAAAAACATATCAAAAACCACTGGCAAAGACATGATTTGTGTAAGCACTGTTAACAGGACTGCGAATAAAGGCTCTCAAGGAGGTCAGGGAAATGCTGGAAGAAGAGGTATAGAGGTGAAAGCTGAGAAACATTTTCCATTCATTTGATTCCCCAGTTTCCAAGAAAGCAGAATTACTTTTTTAGAAAACCACAGAAGTTGCACCAAAAATGCTCGACTGGATAACTGGTTATTCCACATAATGTCCAAGGCACTAAATTTTGGCTGCCTGCTCAGCTCAAAAATGGTCAACAAAAATTAGTCATGCTCCCCATTTCCTTGAGCTTTCCTTTCTTGATTCCTCCCCTTTCTTCTTGGGTAGAACAGAGAAAGATCAAAAATAAGCAAGTGGGCAGACCTCTGTTGAAAATTTTTCTGTTTCCTGGTGACAAGTGCAAAATCACTTCTCATAAAGTAGCAACCTCTCTGTCTAGAAACACATCTGCTAACCTAAAACATCTGTCCTCTGCAGTCAGTGCAGGGCAAGAGGTTGACAGATTAACCCTCTAGAGGTGCCTGACTCAGATACATGCCCTGGACAAGATAAAACAAACTTTGGAGATGCCTCTCTTTCCCAAAGTTAACTGTAGGAGGATCCTGGAAAACTTTGGTTCACATACATTTTTTAAGGGCAGTAACATATGAATGACTGGCAGTGAAAGAGCTGAAGTCAGGTGAGAGGAGTCCTGCCTTTGATATCTTGTGGCCAGCATAAAGCACACACAGAAAGGCACAACGAGTCTGGACTGCTGATTGCTATAGAAACCATAGTACCATTTCAGTGCCTTTTTTTTCTGTGTCTTAATTTTTATTTCTCCTGTAAGTTTGGGATAAGTAAAAATCTGGACTACCACTCCTTTCCTTTGTGATTTTTTTTCTTTTTTTTAACAGAACAAATTTTAAGGCCATCCTTTGCCTTTCTTTACAATTTCTCCCCACATACACACCAGATGAAAAGCTTTCTAGCCATGCCATTAATCTGCAGGTGCTTTAGTGAGGACTTGATGTGCAGGTTTAACAAACTACTGAAGATCAGTGCTTGAAAAATGAGGACCATTATTATTCCATGCCTTGCAGATTATGAACTGATAGCCGTAGCCTCCATCCTTTGCTTGTGCTTCATAACTCGGAAATCTCTGCACATTCAGAGAAGCATTCAGTTAAAAAGGAAATGGATTTCTCTGTCTAATTAGACTAAGTGCTCTCTCCTAGCCTTTGTCCTTGTCTTTCTGGGATCTCATTTACGGTGCTATTTAAAAGGAGCCACATCTGTTACAATGAGCTGTCTGTCAACTAAACATCCCATATCAGACACAATTTTCTCTCACCTTTTACTTATACTTTTCAATAACAAGATGATAGATGCAGATTTTAGTCAGCAGGTTTTTTTAAAACTGCTGAAAGCAAAGTTTGCCCTCCTCTCTGTCTTCTTCCAGCTTGCAATATGGTCCTGATTTAGAGACACCAGGAACACTGAATTGAAAACCTGGATTCGTTTGGCCTCTAAGTTTGCTTTTATTTAGACCACTAAAATAAAAATCATCTTGGTCTTTGCATGTTTTAATTGAGAATACTGCTAATCGCTCAGTAGCAATAGACATATGCCTCACTGTAAATTTTACATTCACCCCTAGCAGCTGCAGCTGGTGTTGATTTAGTGTTACCCTGATAACCCTGCTGGGTGGTTTTTTACTTGATTTACATTCCCTGTGAAGGGTGGAGGTAACATTTCTGAGAGTGTGAAAACAAAGTGACCTTATAGCTAAACTCTCCTTCCTACAAGCAGCAAAGCAGTGTTTTTTACCATCTGACCTTTAAAAGTGAAATTACAAGGGTCATCCTGAGCAACTCTGCTGCCATGAGCTTTGTTTTAATCTACCAACCACAAACATTCAGGGTCAGCCCTGAATGTTGGTTCATTACTTTGATTTTCCTCCACTGGTGTTTTTTGCACGTGCACGTGGGAAGGCAAACACAGCCCAGGGGAAGGAGGGATCCCCGGCACGGCCAGCTGGCTGCAGGCGTGGATGTGCTATGGGTGCACAGACTAACTCAGCACCACGCTAAAGGCTGCTCTGCCATCTCCCAGCCACTCAAGCACGTTTTGCAGCCCAGTGCTGGGCAGAGAAGTTAACCTGGGTCCTGCAGCCTCATCGAGGCTTAGCTCAGGGCAGCAATCCTGCTACTCAGGCAGGGGCTGCCGCAAGGACTCGGCTGCAGTTTTCAGGCTGGGTGTTCTCTCCGCAGCAGCTCAATGTGCTGCCTTTATAAGACAGCTTTTTCTCGTGGCTCTCTTGTGCATTTCAGCTTTGAATTCTTAGTATTTGTTGGGTCTGGTTCATCAGTGATCTGCTTTCACTAGGCCTTCAGAGGCTCAGTCATGACACAAATAATGATTAATAGTAACAATAAAATCCTTTGTCTGAAATACCTGTGTATCATTTGTAACAGATAGCTGGTCAATACTTTGCTCTGAAAGTTTAGCGTCCTCCAGGGGAAAGAACAATTTACTTTTTTTTAATCCATTTCCTACAAGTGTGTCATCAGTTACTTGCTGCTCTCTCATGTACAAATTCTTGTGCACCTGAAGTCTCAGTTTTAGTCTAACATTTCATTCTCAGTAGAAAAGCAGACATTGCCCTTCCTCCGTAAGTTGTATATTGGAAGCCAATCTTAACATTCCATGTGGAAACCGTGAGAAGAGTGAGCAGAAACACGGCTCAGACTTTACAGAGACCAAGGTGTGCCTCTGCCTGAGTGAAACAGCTGTGACAATAGGTGGGACCAACATGCAGGGTTGCTAACTGCTCCTTTATGTCATTTTCCACCATTTCCCTTTTAGGCAACAGAACTCCATTGGCACCAACTGCTGCTAAACATCTAATGTTTTGAAATTGGCCTTTTTGACTGCAGTAGGATTTAAATTAAATTTTGACACATCATCTTAGCCCCTTAATACCTCTAGCTCTGGTTTACACCGTGAGGAGGGTATGATAGATGCAGCCCTTATCTGATCTGAGCCAGCCACAAAGCAGGCAGTCTTTGAGGCATTTTATCTTACAATACAGATACTTTCCCTTGGATTGTATTTTGTCTTTGCCAAGTTTAGTGTGAAGCACAGCGTACAGCCAGAGGGAACAAAATCTATGTTTTTAAACCATGTTCCTTAGTGAGCCTGCCCCAAATTAAAACAGCCTCTGTTATAACTTCAAAAACCTTCCCACTTCTCAGAGATACACTCACTGCATATATCTCAGAAGCAAAGTTCATGCCAAAGGGCTTTTTTATACTTTTTTTTTCTAGCTCAGCTGCCAAATGCTGCATTAACTCAGCAGCTGAAATGCTGACTCATCAGACCCTACTCGTCAGAAATGCCTGTGTGCTCTCAAATAGAGATTGCTTTCTTTTCTGAGAGTTTAGATGCCTCTTCTGTGACAAGTTTCAAGCTTTATGGCCTCAAAAGATATTTTATTCGTATTTGATTCTGAATTGCCACCATAGATTTAGCCCTATTGGCTACCTTTTCAAATCCTCTTATGTCTGGAGTGGCATGATTTTATTATTACTATTATTATTGTTGTTGTTGTTGATGATGATGTTTAATATTTTTATTGTCGAATTAAATTATTTGCTGTGGATTTTTTTACAGACTACCCTCATTTGAAAGCTGGATCATAGGTGTTGCTATCTGTCCATCTTACACAGGATATTTGTTTCAAGGGACCCTAGCTCAGCAGACATTCTTTAACTAAAACTGATTTACAGTGCCACCAGCTCCCCATATTTTCAGATTTCACTGAAATCACAGTATTTCAGCAGGAAGTTGGAAGCAAAGACAAAATTAACACAAGAGCAGAAATAATGAGAGAATGGCACAGTGATGCCAAAACTGGAGGGAACAGTATTGTTTGGGTAGTTCAAGGCAAAATTAATTGCTGGGCAGAGACAGATTATGTGGCCCAAAGTGAGGGGCAAAATCACCTAGCCCAATAAATGTAAGAGACCTGACAGTAATAATTTTCTCACACACATTTGGTAAATGCAGTTTAGAAAGAAAATTACCATTTTTTAACGTCAAAAATGCTATGAAATTTACAACCTGACTTACGAATCTTAAGGGTATGAGTCTGGCAGAATCTTTTCAGGTTACCTCTCTGATCAATGAAACAGAACAAACCGCTTAGATTAAATTCACTGCTAGGCAGACAGTATATAGGGCACAGAGTATGATAAATTTCGTAACATGAAAAAAAAATCACATCTGATTCACGCAAATCTGGTGATGAAGAGATTCCAGCAAAATTTCATTTTTACATTCAAAGATACTTGGGTTTGGCCTGAATCTGTTCAAATCCAGCTCCTGTTGCTATTTACAATGTTATCAAGTGATAGTGGTTTTTAAAACATTGTAATTCCCCTTACACTGGTATTTTATGGGCTGAAGTCCCATGATCCCTCATGCAGCTGTCAAAACCTCCAACTTTCCCAGGACAACTGTTTCAGTTTATTTAAGTGCTGTCAGTGCCAAAATCTGGGGCATTCTGGAAATCTGATGGTAGCATAAAATAAACTGAAGCTGAGTGTCAGAAAAAATGGAACAGGGAATATGTTACTCACTGCCTGAGTTAATAAGAAAATGAATTATATAATAAAAAAACCTTATTTGAAAAGAAGGAGCAACCACCAGACTTTCTAGTTTCACTGCACAACTCAGTACTGAAAGGCACTTCACCCCAGAACTGAGGGCTGGCTTCGCACCACTGAGCAAACACAGCTTTTGCCACAGAACAGGCATGTTCTTTTATGGCTTAATAAACATGGCAGTTGTCCAGTCACGTCCCATGCATGCCAAACCTTTACTTTCCACACTCAGCCCTCACTGTCAAAGACTTTTTTTCTCTAGTGAGACCCCACCTTCAGTGCTGCATCCAGCTCTGGGTCCCAGCACAAGAAGGACATGGACCTGTTGGAGCGAGTCCAGGTGAGTGACACCAAGATGATGAGAGGGATGGAACACCTCTCCTGCGGGGAAAGGCTCAGAGAATTCAGATTTTTCAGCCTGGAGAAGAGATGGCTTCAGGATGAACTAATTGTGGTTTTCCAGTACCTAGGGAGCCTACATGAAACACGGAAAGAGACTTTTTACAAGGGCAAGTAGTGACAGGACAAGAGAGAATGGATTCAAACTGAGAGTAGGTTTAGATGAGATATTAGGAAGAAATTCTTTACTGTTAGGGTTGTGAGGCACTGGAAAAGGTTGCCCAGGGAAGTTGTGGATGCCCCATCCCTGAAAGTATCTAAGGTCAGCTATTTGAAGCCAGGATGGGGCTCTGAGCAATCTGATCTAGTGGAAGCTGTCCCTGCCCCTGGAGGGGCCATTGGAACTGCACGATCTTTACGGCCTTCTCCAACCCAGGACATTCCACAATTCTGTGACTTCCGGCAACTTCTACAGGGCCATTTGCAAGGGTGGGAGTGCTACCAACATCTGATCCCAAAAGGACCCAGGCAAGACAAGCAAAAAATGAGCAGATCTGAGACCGATAAGAAGAGCAAGACAAAGGCTCTAAAGGAAGTTTACAGAAGCCTTTCTGTAAATTACACAAGACTTTTCTCTTTGTATGTTTGCTTGCGGCTTGGATGAGAAAAAGCTGGTCCACCCCAGCGGCAGAGGGGCACTTTGGAGGTCAGGGCTGGAAGGTAGTGATGGGATCAGCCAAGAGGCCACACATCATGAGGCTTTTCCACTGCATCTTTTAGATTTGCTGGCCTGCTGGGCTGCACAGCTTTTCTCATACAAAATGTAGCATCCAAAGAAAGCACGCTGATCAGTCTTAAGGTAAATGCAGGGTTACAGACTTAAGTTTTCAAAGTTTCCTTTCAATTTATTGTAAAAAAAAAAAATTAAATTGGTGCCACCAAATTTAATGACAAGGCTACCCTGCTGAGTTTGGAGCCCAGAAAGCTATTGTCTCCCTGGTCTATGTATCCTAGACTGTGCTAATGTTTCCTATAATGCAGCTAATAACCAACCATCAGCAATAAATGCCTTGTCATCTCATTGTTGCACACAGCAATAGCTGGAGCAGTGATACTGACAAATGAACCTGTGTAATCACTTTAGATTTCTTTGTTACATTTCACAGTGTGAAGACTGCTTCTGCTCAGCACGTCACAAAAAAACAAACAAGAGCTATAGCTGTCTCTTCCATCAATCTCAGCTTATTTTTGTCAGTCCTCTGCCTGTACAACCACAACCCCACCACCGCTTGACAGTGAATGGGAGAGCTGAGGGTTTGAGGAAGGGAAGATGGATAGCGGTCGGAGAGAGACGGATGGACCTCTGTACTCTCTCTTCTCCTTTGTAAACAATTTTTGCCTTGAGAGAGCAAGCAGGCAGGGGGAAACTGAACTTTTTTTCTACTTTCCAAGGCTGCTTCATATGGAAAAAGAGAAAAGTGGGAAGGGGGGGACTCTCATTAAAATCCAGTCGAGTCTGCCATTTTCTCTTTTACCTTTTCAATCTTTTTATAGTTTCAAATCATTAACTATCAGCGTGAAGCTCAAAGGTAGCAGTAGCCGTCTATGAAACAGTGACACATTTGACAATAATGCTTTTGAAGAGCTTGTCACATCCTCTTCCCAAATCAGTCTCATTAATGCTCAGACTGTCTTCTCTTTTCTCCCTGCTTCTTTTCTCCTGATTTCTCTCTAATTAGCTTGTTTTTTTATGCTCCCTCGTTCCACAGTTTGAGCTTAAAAAAAAAAAAAAAAAAAAAAAGAAAAAAGAAAAAAAAGAAAGGAGGTGGATGTCATTTCCATGAACCCCAAGGCCAAGTTAATCAGCAGAATTAATGACTCTATTACCCATTAGACTTGGGGCTATGGTGCTTGTATGGCAGCACCCAGTGTTCTCCAGTCCCATGCTTCTTCACTTTGCTCTCACAAATGTAAACTTTTGCTGCCTCCTGCAAGCACACTCCCTGATCAAGCCAGCCCACCATGCTCCCCTTTAGTTACAGCAGCTGCCATGACCCCAGAGGCAGCCTGGGCACGCCACTGCTGCCCTCCATTACCTCTGCAACAGGGAAGGGAGTAAAACCTACCATCTGAAAAAAAGGAGATGGGGAAAAGTGAGGTGATATTACTTTTTCTTCTCCCTTTGTCACATTAATCTCCCCAGCACCATGCCCAAGATGTGTCAGTCCCGTTCCACGCAGATGCTTTGGGCCCCTGACTTGGAAAAGTGGCTGGCAGATCTCAGTGCTTTAAATCCAGGGTGAGGCACAAGGCTCTGTAAAATAGGATGCCTGCAGGACTTATCTCCTCCAAAGGGCTTTACATCTTCACAACCCACCCATGGTGTGGGCAAAACATCATTTGCCTTTTTCTGGAACAGAACCGGGAGCAGAACGACAGACTTCAGGGCCAGGAACAACCAAAGGGATAGAACTATTGAACCCAGAGGGGAGATCATGGAGTCTGTGCCATTGGAGGATGACCATGAGGATGGAGGGCAGGGAAGAGCTTGCACAGACTAGGATTCCCTCTGTACAGGCAGTGGACAGTGGTCCAAAAGCCATTTGCAGCATTTGAGAATCCTGTCACAACACAGAGGGCCTGAGCTGCCCTTGTCATTCCATGCTGAAGGGTGTCAGTCCTGGTTTCTCCATCGCTGGGAGTAGCAGAGCAGAGACATCTGAGACCCCTCGGCATGGGCAGCAGTGTCGCATTTGAACCCGCTATTTCATAACACCAGTGCGGCACCACTGTGCAGATGAGGCCAGGACTCAAACTGGGTCACCAGGACAGTTTGCTCTGTCTGCTGTTCCTCGTTTTTAGGAACACTTTCACCTGGGAGAAAGTAATGATATTGTTTGCTTCACTAGAGAGAGAATATGCTCAGGCCCTGAGCTGATGGAGAGTTGCTCTTTTTGTGTCACTGAGCTTTGCGTGGAAACTTTGGGTAATTTTTTCTCCTATTGATCCAATTGCCTGATCCACAGTTTAAACAAAATTGCATTGCCACATAGTCAAAATACAGACAGCCCTGCTCCCCCATACTCAGCTACCTCTATTCAGAAAACAGTGATTAAGAAAAGGATACGATAAGAAAAGGCTTTGCTCAGCTTGAAGGATGAGAGGGGCTTAAATTGTCTTTCTGAGAGGATAACCTTATTTTCACACTTGTAATGAAAAAAAAGCACGATCCCTAGGAATGATTTGTACACCTGGTCTAGTCTGTAGCCATGCAGCCTTAAAAATCAGTGGCAGCTCTACCTTGATCTCGCTAGGAGTGGACTGACTTCTGGCAGGCCTCTTGTGCCGAAGCAGCGCAGCAGGGCATCATCCACCAGACTCAAACCTCCCAGGAGGCACAGCAGCCATCACAGAAATGTCTGTGTGCTTCTAGAAACACCTCAATCCTTTTAGCCTGGGTGATCCCTATGCTTTAAAGTGAACAGAAAATTGAGCTTCCGCTCACACCACCATTTGAGCGTGGAAGCCATTTTGCCGATAAAAACGCAGCCTCTGCGCTGAGGTCAAGAGCCTCTCCCCACAGGAAAGTGCAGGATAACAAACCCAAGCCATATGAGGTACAAGCTGCTTGCATGGCAACTAGTGGGATATTTTCAACTACCAGAAATAGAAATAAAAGGCAAAAGGCAAGTACTACATGTCAACGCATCTGAGAGCATCTAGAAAAGACAGACACCTCTTTATATATGCACCCCATTAACTCACTACAAAGCTTTTAAGTCTCACACACACACACAAACCCTGATGTAGCACAGATGCAAACCAGGGCCAGATAAGACTGAACCGTCCTTTCTCCTCCTTTGCAGAGCACAGCATTTAAATGAAGGGGACAAAAACAGGACAAAGCCTCAAAGTGGCCATGTGTGGTTCCCTGCTCCTCTAGAGAGTGAAAAGGCTGGGAGCACAACCTCCTCCAACTCTGTCCTGCCGTGGACAAGCTCAGCCTCTTGCCAGAGTTTTTATGGGATAGCTTCATTATGGTCACCTTGGTGACCGTAATGACCACTCCTGGTTTCCAGCTCTGTCCCTGACCATTTCTCTCTCTGGGTATTCAAAAGTGCTGACTTGGGTGCCATGGCTCACCCCAGCGCCACATCCTCTTCCACTCACGTATGAGGGTTTGCGCTGCAGCAGCTTGCATGCTTGCCCAAGCTGCTTGCACAAGTGCTGAGCAAAGGCCATGCTGAGCCCCAGCATGCCAGCTCCTTTCTGTGGGTTGTAGCCAGGTGGAGGGTGGCCTCGTCTCCCAAGTGCCAGCAATAGGACAAGAGGAAATGGCCTCAAGTTGTTCCAGGAGAGGTTTAGATTGAATCTTAGGGGGAAAAAATTCTCAGGAAGGGCTGTCAAGCACTGGGACAGGCTGCCCAGATAAATGATTTGAGTCACCGTCCCTTGAGGTCTTTAAAAGACATGCATTTGCGGCCTTGAGGGGCGTGGCAGTGTTAGGGCAATGGTTGGACTTGGTGGGCTTAGAAGGCTTTTTTCAACCTAAGCAAGTCTATGGAAAATTTTCCTACGTGAACTTCATAGTGCAGCAGAAAAAGTTGGCCTCAGATTTCCCTGTGAAACAGGGCGAAAAGTTACCTTGGCGGTCACTGAGGCAGAATAATAATCAGTGAAAAAATTAGGATAAAATCCATGAGTAAAAACCGAGAAATAGCCTAGCCAGTGATTAGCATTAGCATTTATCCCACACGGAGCCATTATTTTGCCACCATATCTTTTCACGCGCTGTTGTTTCAGATTCACTGGACCAATGTGACTGAGCAATTGCTCCCCTCACCCAAAACTAAACTGACCTGAGAGAACGTCTTTGATTTTATTGCCTGGCCTTAAACGCCTGCTCAAAATTCAGTGCTTTTTTACATATAGCTTTAATATGTGCTTTTCCAAAGTGCTTTCAACAGTAAATATAGCAGGCCAGGGATAAATTTGGCCCAGTGTGTTTAACCACATGCAATAGAGCTAAAGCACAAGAGACATCCTTGAGTTCCAACTCATCTGCCCCCCAAAATCCATAATAATAACATTTTTATTTTAGCACTCATACCTGGAGGCCTCTAGGTACTTTAAAAAAATGTATAGAGTAGTAAAAGCAATTTAGTCCCCAATTCTTGCATATTTTAATTCATGGTATATTATTATTCCTCTGCACACATATTGCTTTAGTCATCTACAGTTTTATGCCCTTTCTTTTTACTGTAAAACTGAATTCTTAACTATATTTATGGACTGCTGTATTTTCCCTGTACACCTATGCACCTTATTATTTATTCATAATCTCCCATTTCCTTTTAAGCTATTGTTTGCAATATATTTTTTAAAACAATAGTAAAGGTTGAACTCCAGATTTTGACTTTTTAAACTGGAGACTGCACAGGGCTAAGCAATGCTTTGTTTGCACAAAAGAGCGAAGACAGGATTTGGCCCAAGAATACATCACTCCAGGTAGGAGGGGAACCATTAAGATTCACGCTGCATCCTGCTTCTCTGGCACACAAACAATGGGCAGACACAGGTATCAGTCGACTCCATGCTCATTGTGAGGAGGATTCACTTTGCTAATGATCAAAATTCCTTGTAGCAGCAGGTTAGCCAAGGCCTTGCCAGCATGCTTCAGCATTTCTCAAAGCACTTTCCTGGAAGCAAGGATGCTCTTAGCAAGTCCTTCCCAAGACCGCTGTCCCCTCCGACAGCACCCACACAGGTAGGTCTGCATGCAGTCGTTCAATACAGGAGAGCTGTGGCGCCAATTATCTGCTTTGTAATCGACAGTGTAGGATGTTTAAAAACATTGCTCTGCTCAGACTAGTGTTTTTCCATACCTTGTTCCCTTGAAGGGCTTTGCCAGAGAGGAAAACTGAGTACAGTTAATCTGAATTAACTGCTAAAATGGATTAGTTAAAAATGCATTAAATCTCTGTGTACGTATTCTCCTTCAGAATTAACTTGGCCTTTATGAGACTTATCTTACTTTACCTTAATTCTGAACAAGGACATCTACACAGGGATTTAATGGAATTTAATCAGTCCACTTTAAATTCAGATCGTTTAGCTAGCTTGGGTTTCTTTCCTTCAACATGCCTCTGTAGACTAACCTATGACTCAACATAGCTGAGGAATGGCTGACGGAGAGTAAGAATTTGTACAGCATTGCACTCATTTTCCTGAGACATGGTGTCTGCTTCCTATTTTCACACACGTGTGTGCACTCAAAAAGTCTGACAAAGCATCCGCACGCCCTTGCAGTTTTCAAAGAAACTTGCTTCTGAAAACATCCAGGACCCTCTCCACCACAACCACACAAAGACACCCAGCAATAGCACTCAGGAAGTCAAGGTGGTTCTACCAGGGCTGACACAAGAGCCTCCTCCACATGAAATGGAGACATCAGGATGGAAGGGGGCACCTCTACCATTTTTTGTTAATTGCCTCCTAAGGACCAAGTCATGAGGAGACACAAACACTATTTCTTAGAGCAACTTTTATTCATGAAGCTTTTATTTCCAAGAGGACATGACACAGAGGTTTTGTTATCTAGCAGCTATTCCAGCAAACCAAAGACAGGTCTCTCCCTGGAGAGACCAGTTCATCCCACTTGATTGCTTTTGTCGATGCTGAAATGCAGATCTTTTAAGCTGTTCAAGAGGAACTAACATGTTTCTCCGACTTTTCTGTTCCAGAAGGGAGGAGAAATGAGCTGTGAATGCAAAACCTTACCTTACAGCTTTCTCTCTTTCCCCATATATTCATACCAATATATCTAAGCCGCCTTCTTCTTTATTCAGTATATTTCTCTTCAGAAGTCACATATTCCATCTCCTGTTCATCTCCTAAGGGCAGCCAGAATATCACATGAAAGGGAGTTGTCATTTCTCCACTATTCCTTTGGGTTTCATATCATAATTCAGAAAGGCCCAGACAAGCCTGTAACTTGCAGGATTTTGCAAGATCTTCCTGCATGCTGTCTTTTCTAAAGACATTTGAAATCAAATTCTAAATATCAGCAGACTTGGTACAAATGAGAAAAATATTTTTTGTTGTTGGGTTTGAGATGGAGGAAGAGACACCAGTGAGAATCAGGAATATGCTGCATTGGGTTAGAAACAAGTGAGGTGTAGGCTGTGTCACTGCCCTCTCACAACTTTGCCACTTAGACTGCATGAGGAAACATGGAATTTTTTACATTGTACATGTCCAGCCACTGCTATCTAAAAAAAAATTGGTTTGTCATGAAAACCTGGACACATCTCACCAGAGCTCTCTGTCAAAGGTAGATAAGATTCATAAGCAGATGGGTTGGTTCTGGGTTTCTTGCTTGTTCCTAAGGCAGTGGATCAATGTCTTTCCCTCCTCTGTCTCTCCATATAGAGTCAGGCAACAATTCCTCAATGTATTTACAGCATTGCTCTGTCCCTCTGCCTGAATCCATCCTTGTCTCTTTGGCTCTACCATCATCTTGTCATCAAGCTCTGTACACTAGAGGGCAACTTCCATGGATTATCCTTTCTCTAACTTAAGTACAAAGCTAAAAAAACCCCATTGCTCTGTTTTCAGGTCTTCCTCTTTTCTGTTCAAATAATCAAAGCATTTGTTATTTCCCCTCTTGAGGCCTACAGTCTCACCTCTGCAAGCGATATCAATGCTTTGCAGTGGCATCAGCTCCTCTTCCTCCTAAGCACACGGTAATGTTGATCTCCAGCTTCGTGCACCTCACACCTTTTGTATGCACTCCAGCCTCTTGCTTCATCTCCCACCAAATACCTCCTCCGTGCTGCCACTGACACCAGCTTTGCTGCCTGCTCTTCAGCTTCTTGTGATGTTTGAATGCGCTGACGAATACAGGTCTTTACACTCACATCCTCTCTACGCCTGTCCACCAGGTTTATTCATCCACCAGCCATCCTCATTCTGCTCCTTTCCGCAGGGAAGTCCCACAACACCAGCCCCTCAGCAATGGCTGGGGCAGCCACCAGCCAGATAAGGCAATCTGCAGTATTTTTATCGCAATTATTTTCAAAGTTTACAGCTACTTCATTCTTCTTTGCCCTTTCTCTCTTCTCTTAGGCTACACAACTTGCAGCCTAAGAGGAGGGAAGGATATAGCACCAAGCAGGCACTGCTACTCCCAAGTCCCAGCTGCTCCTGCTGGAATGCAGACATGAAAAGATAGTGTCTTCGGACACTGGAAACACCCTGAATGTTAAGATAGGCATTGCCTTGCCTCACACACACACACACACACACACACAGAGGCATTAGGTGCTCATGTAGCAAATAGGCGAGAGGCACTATCGAAGATACAGTTAGCAAATTGCCCTTTTTCTTATATCCTGTTGCAGTAGGAATATCTGTCACTCTCTTAGTGGTTTGCTGCTTGGAGGGTGATTTTAATTAAAATGTAAAATGTCAAACATTAGTGAGAAGGAGGATAACCCTGTGGGGAGTGAGGATGAATCAAATTTATTAGTCACTGAGCAGCAGGCTGGTAGCCCTTCACTTGGAGAAATTTTAAAGGCAGTTATTGCGAAATAAAGAATCAGTCTAATCTCCCCCTATTCAAACTAACCGTCTGAAAAACACTATCACAAGTTTCCACTAATTCCAGAAATTAAAGACAAATCTGCCATAGAGATCAAAAAAGCCTCATTCTGTGTGTGTAGAAAACACAAAAAGTTAAGTCCCATTTATGAACTGTAAAGGAAAATGTCTCTCTTAGGGGCATTTCTCCCTGTTATAAAGAAATGGCTGTGTTAGCACCGTGCACATTGTGCAATAGGATTGTTAGAGCCACCGGCATTTGGTAGCAAGCATGGGAACCAACCCTTGGGACTATTTTTTAGGGAACTGTTTCCAAGAGCAGAATTTGCCAGTCCACAGTGCTCAGGAGCAAGGATGATTATAGAACCCTTAGGAGCAGAGAAGGTCAGGATTGCAGCACATGCAGGCTCCACCTGTCCTCATACTGGCCTGATAGTCTCTGCAGTTCTGCTTTACACTGTTGCTGAATCCACTGGATGGTTCTATCATCCTTATCATCCGCAGAAAAATTGCATCTCTGTTATTTTGCAATGTTCCCTTTAAAAAAAACATTTCCACTGTACTTTTTACTTTGCTAGTATCAAGCTAACAGACATTTTTCTTTTATTTTTTCAAGTTTCAAATTTAATAGATTCAAAGGAAGAGTAGAAAAACATCCTATCTATCCCATACATAGATTGCCTTGTGGCTTATTCCCCATAAAGGTAGCTGAGAAGCTTATGGGGACTTTTGGAGCCCTTTACCCAACGGAGCAATGCACAAAGCGACAAAGTTAATGCTGTCTTGCAAAAGAGGGGCTGAGGGTGGGGGTGTCCAGGTAGCTTTTCAGCTCCTCTACAAATGGATGGTGGCATTTGCCTGGGCACCTCTATGCATGGCAGAGGTCACAGATTTTGGTTGGCAATCATGTCCTTGGGCTTATTTCCAGCCCCTGCACACTGTTTAGTCATAGGGCAGGCTACAAGCACTACTCTCTGGTCATTCATGGTCCACATTTGGGCTGTGCCCTCCCTCATGCTAGGGCCAAGCTTCCTTTTGCAAAGGGGGAAAGTCCCTTTCTTGGGAAGGCATCAGCTGCTACAGAAGGAATCAAGGCAGCTGTCTCAACAGAGACATTAAATACGGGATAATTTTCGCACCATCATTTCATAATGCAATGCTTTTATTTTTTTTGCTTTTATTTTTTTAAACTTATGATGGGGTGTAAACTCTTGTGAACATTTTGAACAGCTTTTAGCTAAGAGTCCTTCAAATTAAACTGTTTGATTCAGCTTGAAATCTAATTCTATATGGCAGAAAAGACAGGCAGCATTTGGGAGGTGGGGGGAGAAAAAAAAGAATAGAGCAACAATATAGAGCTTACAAATTACAACCAAGTGGAGCTGTCAATAAGATCTTGCTCACCATATTGTCACAGAATTTTCCTTCTGTGTCACGTTGGTCATTACTGTAACACTACATGAGAAATCACTCCATCTGTTAAAAAAGAAAAGAAAAGCAGCTGCTATCCTCCTGCAAAGATGGAATTAACAAACATACAGTAACTGTATTCCTTTAAACTTTTGCAGTCACAATTTTAGTCCCATTTTATTTGTTCCACACAAGCCACCAAGAAATCCTACTGCCATAGTAATAAGGCCCTCAAAAAGTTCATCAACCAACATGAAAGGTGCTACCTATGGAAACTGTATGACTGTGACAGTTTTAGTTCTTGTACTGATGCTTTGGAGGGCTTTGGATTTTCTCTGGTGGCAGGGAAGGGGATGTTAACATTTTGAGGAGGGGAGCAGTAATCCAGTGATTGCAGGGGACTAGGAAAAATCTTCACAGAGATTCAAGGTTATTTTGCTGACTTAGCTTGGCAGCTGAAACAGGTGAGTGCCATTACATCCGACGACATAAAATAAAAGCATTTGAATGCGTGAAGCAGAAGAGCCTGGAGCAAGAGCAGCAGGCTACCAGCAGAGGCACTCAGGCTCAGGAGGAAGCCTGGGTTAGGATTTTATGACTTGCCATTAACACTAAACAACACATGGAGCCCCTGGGAACAGGCTCCTTCAAGATCACAGCGAGGCTGTATATACCAATAAAAGGGCTGGGTGCGATTGCACTTACGTGCCATATTTCTCTGTTCCTGTATTATGCTAGAGGGTAGCCTGTAGCCTCTGCAATTCAGGGAACATTGATCCAAAATCAGGGAAACCCCAAATCAAACACCTAACAGAGACCAAATCCTAACAGTCACATTTCTCCCATAAAGGGTGAGATCACTAAATATGACTTACCAAAAAGAACCAGTAGCAAAACCAGATATGATAGCGAGTGAATTTGAATAGCTACTGAAGAACAAAGGCTGGTTTGGGTGTGATCAGGCAGGACTGCACTGGAGACAGCACGTTCCAGGTAGACAAAGCCGCCTGTTAAATAACAATGTCTCAGGCAAGCTCCAGCCTGCCTGGGGGACACCCCTTCTTCATATTTGCATGTGCCTCCTTGCCCTCCCCTCCTTTCAGGCTTGGCTCTGGATTTACACATCCCACCAGTGCCTGCCTTCACACTGGCAGGTCCCTGTGCCAGCTTGAGCCGTGACCAGCCATGGTCAAGGGCCATGGAGAAACCGGAGGGTGTTCGGACGTGTCACCATGCTCATGTCACCCTTCCTACAGTCTTCACCAAGCACCTGCTGTGGGCCAGGAATGGGGATAGGAGCCTTCTTAGAGGCACAATGTTCCAGTGAGTACAGCTGTCACCATGCAAGGGTGACTTGTTTTTTGTCCTGGCAGGTTGTTTCAACAAACCTGTAGGCACATCTCTGCCAAAAGAGGAAACACAAGAGGCAAGTGCAGCTCCAGCTGTTTGAAGAGAAAACCTGAACTCAAAGAGAGTTCACTCCAGGGGCATTCCTGATCCATTTGCTATCCTGTAGGACACTTCAGTTCACTAGGGAGTGATCTGCAACTACTCTGTGGCAGAAGGAATATGCCATTAGGCAGCATCATTCCAACAGTCTGCAAGATGGTACTCTAATTTTCTGGAAAGAGTGAATTTCATTATAAGTGCATAAGTTGTATCTGTTCATCTGGTTAATTCATCCAAAGGCTTCACCTTTCTAATAGGCTCAATGGCTACTGTAGCTGGTAAGACACCTCAAAATAATTATTAAAGGTACTCCATTAAATAGAGTATTATTTACATTATACCAATACAAAGATCCAAGTGAGATCAGAGTTCCATTTCCTACCGCAAGTGATTCTAGTTCCAAAGAATTTTTATGGAGAAGGCAAGTAATGGGAGAAGGGAAATTAAGGCACAGAGATTTGAAGTACTACTTCAGCAGGGTAGTAAAGCAAGAAATAGAATTACCTGTTTTAATCCCACCGATGCATTTATAAACAGGACCCTCATGTTAGTATCAGTGTAAGGTATTCAAATAAACTGTACTGCTAGTAAAAGTCACATAAAAAAATTCAAAAAACCAATGCCCACTAAAGATGATCAGGAATTTTTCAGAGCTTGAATCAAATGTCATCAGAGAAGGAAGTATGAGTTTTTCATGAAAACCCATTAGTTTCCAGAAGGAAGAAAAAAGCTAAACAAAGCAAAGCAAGCAAGAAAACCCATCCAGCAAAAGTTTCCTCAAGCCTTAGGCGAAATTTCTGGCCATGCCTAGAGCAAGCCCTAAGTGACCAGAGCCCACTCTGAGATGATTCAAAACACAGCCTGGCCCAAGGTTTCCTTCACACTGGAGCACCCTGTCATGGCAGGCCAAGTCCTCCTCATTTTCCCTACACACTTTTCCAAGTGAATACAGCTGGGCTGATGCAGAAGATCAATTTTCTTGTCCCTGTTCTGAACAGGACTAGAAGAAACTTTAAACAGGGACTTCCAACCACAGGATTCACCTGAATGGCTCTGGAGCCTCAAAATCAGCAGAGCAGTCGGATCTCCTCCTGCCTACCTCTGCTACATACACACATGCGACAGAGCCACTGTCTTAGCACACATTGTGGATTTTAAACACAACCAAATATTCTGTAAGGGCTGCCTGACTTTCCAGCCCTATTGTTTTTACCAGGGATAGGCCACAGGGTTGGAATGCATGCAGGGATTTTAAATACCACAAAGTTTGTTGGTACCATTTATGTGGCTTCGGTTCAAACCAACCCCTGTTTTGACAAAAAAGGAAACTCTGGTTTTTTGAGGCAACACAACATGAAGGCATTCAATGAATCTGCCAGCCTGCCATCATGCAGTTTTTCAGTGTAAAGGGTCAGCAAAACCACTGCACCACGCATGAACTCTTACATAGTCGTATTTATTGTGCAAATGAAAAACTGTTTTACACAGCATGCCTGACCAAGAGCTTGGCACCACAGCAAGAACTAGTCTATATAGCAAACTGGATTTTATCACAGGCTGAAAGACTCTTAAAGTCCTTGAATACAAAGAGCTCCATTTAGAAAGAAATTGCAGTGTGTAAATATAATCCACAATCAAGGCTCTCAGAGTCACAAAATAGCATGACTATATCTCTGATTACTAATTTAATCAGGCACCACAAGCACTTAAGTGAAGAACCCCAACCAGACAAAGGGAGCTCCTTACAGCTGTTTTTAGCAGGCTGTATTTTGCAATAGGCATGTGAGCACGGATCCCAGTTTGTAAGAGATCCCATGTCTGAGGGGCAACATTTACCGAAACAAAGTGAGAAGGCAGTGACGCGAATCACAAGAATCTGCAGAGACCCAGTCCTGCACTGCTAAACCGCGTATTCGCCACGGTGTGAGCGAATGAGAGTCTTGGCACCATCCACACGGACTCCCATTT
Organism: Mohoua ochrocephala; assembly: GCA_013398855.1. NCBI lineage: Eukaryota > Metazoa > Chordata > Aves > Passeriformes > Acanthizidae > Mohoua > Mohoua ochrocephala. The sequence goes on along the minus strand of VZTA01014082.1, from coordinate 355,297 downwards.
AGTCAAGATGCATCAGAAGCGAGAGCTAGTTCAAAAGGCTGAAAAAAGGCACTCACATTGGAAAGAACCTTCATTATTTTTGCTGCTGAAATAAATAAATTAATACAGTCAAAACAAAAGCAGATAGGTGTCTGCTACTGATGCGTCATTGCAGACTAAGCAAAAATCTTAAGCAACCTACACTCAGCAAAACATCTGAGGAGAGCAAGACTTGGTAGGACTTTTCTGAGCTGAGACTTCCCTCCAAGTTCCAGAGGCATGAGGGTTACCACTGTCCAGCCCAGGGCAGCGGCGCTTTCCCCACAGCAGCTGAAAAGTCCTTTTGACCTCCTTCCCTCCGGAACCCTGAGCAATGTCTGGGGGGAACATGGGATCTAATGTCTCTTTATTCTTTTTTAATTGCCAAAGAGCACACAGGTCTCTCCAGCTACATATTAGGTGTCTTAAATACATCTGTGGATCTCTGTACCAGAGAATAAAACAGCGTGTGTATGCAGGCAGCCTTTAGCCCACTTCCCTTTCTCCCCCATTCACCTTGCTCTGTCCACTTTCACCGAAACCCTTTGGAGTGACTCATCTACCACAAAGGCACCTCCTTTGTGGTGTTGTGCCAGGCCACCAATCTCATATGGACACTTCTGACACAGCAGGGCAGCCAAAAAGGATACAAGCTTTACATATCTATTGGTAAATCCTATGACCAGCCCACTGCTGCCTACAGACATGATTTATGTCCATTAGTCTAATTTTCTGACAATATCTCAAAGAGATATTAAAATATCTATATGACACATACCTTCTCCTCTCCCACCTTCCTTCCCACTCGGCCCTAAGCAATCAATGGGTAAGAAAAAAAATTCACAATGATACATAACAGGAAATCTCTGCTTAGTTGGATGTATTAATAGCTCAACTCATTTTCTGATGTAATTGCTTTAATTGCTCCTGTCCCAACTGGTTTTCCAGGAGAAAAAGGAAGGCTCATTTAAATATTAAACACAGAAAATGTTGGGGTTTTTTGTTATGGCTTTGCTCGCAGATGTGAAGCAGAGTGCTAAATATCAGCACTCTGCCTAGTTGAAGACTGTTGTGTTAGCAGGAATCCTCACCTATTCGTACAAACTAGCGTGTACCAGATGGCTCCATGGGAGTCAGGAGGCTTGAAATGGAGCAATCATTCAGTCTGCAGATGGAATATACAGTACGTTCCCAGTTAAGTAAGGGGCTCATTTATTCAGATAGATTCTGCATATATGGAGCGTGTCTCAGAGGATAAGCCAGTTTCTATCTCCAAATTTGTAGCAAATTTCTAAACTAGGTCCATCCTCCAAACCCTTCTGCTACTAGAGTCCAAAAAAAACCAAAGCCCCTTTACTTACAACGTGAAATTTTACTCAAGTTGTGCTGAAGTCTAACACTGAACACAAAATTTACAATTTTTTTTAAATCTTCTCAATCTGGAAAATAAAAGGTGCTCCAATTTTTTTTTTGTCACTCATTATGCAATCATTTGGACAGAACCTCCGAATTCAGTGTAGAAGAACTACATATTTATACGCTAGTTATGATTATTTATCACCAGAAAATAAACCAATGACTTAATGGCAATTAAGACCTGCAGCAGCAACAGCCACTGTTGCCACGCAGAGTCCCAGCAGAGAGTCAGCCATGCCTGTCTTTGACTTCTGCAGAAGCACAGAGGCAAAACATGTGCCTAAGGGAAAGGGGCAAGAAGAATTCTGCCTCTTGAACAGACACCCTTAGAAGTCCAAGCTAGAAGTTTGTGACATGGGACTGTTGTTAATTGTACAACAATATAAAACAGAAGGTGTCCTGAACAGGATTAGGGTGGGACTCGAACTCTTCAAAGACATTGCAAAGCAACCTTGCTCTCAAAGATTAGGATGGAACAAGAATTCTAGACTCAGATTTTCAGTGGCCTACTGAAACTTTTCTAGGCAAATAATTGAAGAAAATTATGAAAAAGCTTTTTGAAATGTCAGGGTGAAAAATATTCTTTGTTTCATAGCGTAAGGCTTTGTAGAGCCTATTCTGCGAGGAAAGGAGTATGAAGAGATATCTGGGTTTTGGTTTGTGTTAGCCAAAATCCACAAAAACACAACAAATGCTCATGTTCCACACAGAAGGGAAACACCTCCTCCCATGCTTTGGCTTCACAAGCCAAGTGATTAAAAACATGCAAAGCCTTTCTCTCCATACAAAGTCTAAAAGTAGATCCTGAGAGCTTGGTCGAGCTGTGACCTAGATCCACACTCAGAACAGTTGCTTTCCACAGTGGTCCTTCTGGGATACCAAGTTGCTTCAACACACACAGATGTGATTGTTTAACACCAGCAGGAAATTAAACGCCAAATAAGTCACTCCCCTTCCTCCCACCTCTTCTGGCAAAGGAGGGAAAAAAGCAGAGACTATGGATTGAGATAACATTTTACTGAAAGCAAAAAGCAATGGAATAAGACGTGCCTGTTAATGACAGCAATCTTAATACCAAAAGTATACAAAAGGTGTCTTACTCACAAAAAGGTATTCACCACTGGGAACAAAAACACACAGGGGCTGACCCAAACACCCTCCCACTGGAGAGGGGAAGGCAAAAGTAGCTCACTTCCGATGGGATACCCAGCTTTTCCTCCCAAAACCAAGGCCCCTAATGATGATGTGATAGTATAGAACACAAGCTTGCCACGCCCACACCTTAGCTCTGCCCCCTCTCTGCAACCCGGACAGCCATCCACTTTGGTGCTTCCTGGGAGCACCGGCACCTCCTGGCGTGAGCGTTTCCAGCAATTTTTGGCAGCCTTCACAGAGGCAAAGGGATGTCTTCCAGGCTTTGCTGGTTCTGCCCTCTCCGTACTGCATGCCGCAGCTGCCTACAGGGGGACCTCTCACTTGATCCTTTATTTGGCTCCCGGTACCTGACACAGGCAATGTAGCATGTGATAATGGTATAGTTTACAAATGTGAACATCACAGGGTAAGTATTGATTTATAATGACAAGCTGGAGGAGCAGGAAGAGGGAATTGTTAAGGGACTGTCTTCTATCACTTTCCAAGGATGGGAGGAACTCAATTATACCCAGCAGCCTCACCTAACGTAATTGTATTCGCTGGCTGTTTGCCTTTGAAGTGCCTCTCCTGCAGTATGTCTTGGCAGTGTATTCTGCCACATCAAAAAGGAAAAAGTTTTACTACCTGTGCTTTTGGAGGGCTCATTAAAAACACACCAAGTAGAGAGATGGAGCAGAAAATTGTTATCAAATCCTCTGGGGTTTTTTTGGTTTGTGTTGTTTTTCTCCTCAGATCACACAGAAGCCCATGCACTTTGTGGACTCTGTTACAGAAACGTTGATCGCGCGGAATGTTGTTAATTCATCACAGCTCTGCTAGGCTACTTGTCTTCATTTGCCATGAACACAAACAAATTCTACAGACACACCATATCAAATCTGTTCTCCTGAAAAGGCACATTCACTGGTGAAACAAAGAGAAACGTAATGGCAATTAATAAACTAACATTTACTGCACTAATTAGCATCTCCTAGAGGGCTTGATTATGTGTTTACAGCAGTTAGATACAGCTCGGTATGAGAAAATACCCACATTTCATACATCAAAAGACATTTCTTTCATATTTCCTCTTCCATTCTTATAGTAGTGAAGTGTGAAGACAAGAGCATGAAGGAAGGTAGAATAATTCATTACCTTGTCTGCTACTGATTTGTACATTCAACATTTTTTTGGAATAAACACAAAGTCATAAATTAGCTTGTAGCAAAACAGAATTAATTGAATGTCTTAGTAGGATCATCAAACCAAGGTTTAAAGTCAATTTATCTGCCTGGGATATTGCTAATGTAGCTTCAGCTCATTAGGGTGAGAGCTGCTGCTGTGGATGGGACACACAGGCTCGTGAAAACACACACCAACCCATGTTTTCCCCATGCAGGGACAAAAATCTCTCATATATGTCATGCACAAACATGCATATGCATGTACATGTATTGACATTCACAGAGAAAAAAATGTGAGCCATAAAATAAGTAGTCTCGAGAAAGGGTTTTTATATCGGGGATTTCAAATGCCTCCCGAAGACATCCAGTCATATTTATAGACCCAGATTGTCCCAGCTTCCACTGGATCCTTGTAGCACCATGTTATTTCCTGAGCTCATGAATAACACAGACGCCACAATGGATACCAAGAGAGAGTGTGGTTACATCAGCCCCTCCACCTAAGAGGTAATATTCCAAGGCTGGAAACAGATGCAGGACAATTAGGACACAGAATTCAGTACTGTGGGTTTGGGAGACATTTTGGGAACAAATACCATAATAATCTCTGCGGATACTCCACTACAGCCAGAATGTTTCCTGTCAGGAGGGCTTTGGACAATAATTGTTCCAGCTAAGCAAGGCAGATGGAGCGCTGCGGAGCGGCCTGACACGGGCTGTGCTATCGGCTCCATCAGTCCGCTCCTGTAGGCAGCAGGTTGGAAGGGTTTCCCGAGCTGGTGTCGCAGAGAAGCAGGATTTAACAAGTACCTCAAATGCAGATCAGGGCTTGAAGCTTATCCTAATGCTCTGTGCTCCCAGATGTGTCCTGCGGCAAGAGGAAAAGATTTTCATGGGACTGGTGAAAAAAAACTCCCAACTATCAGGGCTCAAAAGCAGCTCCCAGTTGTACCCAGGCTAAAGGAAAACCCCAAGCTGACAAAAGACAAAGTACAACCATCGTGTGTCATTAAGTGGAAGAAGGATCACACGCGCAGCAATTCGGACGAATTCTGCGGAAGGAAAAGGCAATGCAGCGCAGCACTTCAGCACGGCTTCAGATGAAGTTTGTGATGGTTGCACAGGCTGCTGCCAAAGGCCAAACGCAACACCTGGCACAGGAACAAAGTCAGTGCACTGAGACAAGCAGTCAGGATATAAATGGCATTTCAAATCTACAAACCAGTGACACACAACTTGCCAGCTGTGAGCATCTCACTTCTGTCACTGCATACCCACCTCATGCTCTTATTCCTCTTTACTGTTTGCATCTTGGGAGGACTTACAGTCTCAGCCAGCTGTGCTGAGAGCCACATAAGTGTATGATGGCAGAGGCTGTACCTCACAATCTAGTAAAAGGAGGAAAGTAGCTGCAGCAATGATAAGAAATTAAATGATGAGATCTCTCATAAAGGGTCTTAAGTGATAGGCTGCTCAAGTCACATCTTTAACACTCTCTTAAGCACAGCAACACATTACTGCTTACACACCTAAAGATTTAGACAGCAGAATGATACAGGCAACAGTCTCCAAAAGCATCCATGTTCAGATCCCCCTGAATTGGGCACTCAGAAGTTTTTGATAATGCCAGTAGGTGCCTATGGATGGTTTGCTGAGCAAACTTACTTTAAGAACTTCAGGGTGTGGGAGACACTTCAGTCAAACCTTTAGTCCTTTAGTTTCAGCAGACCCTTAATGGCAGTTTTAGTCACAGCCTGCAGATAGAACACTTCTTCACTTACCAGCAGCCCCTGAGAGGTGTTACCAGTAGCCCTACTTTTCTTCAGGGGCAAAACAGTCTCCCCAGAAGTCTTCCAGCTTGCCACCACTTTGGTTCAGCAAGCTGGCCCTGACACAGACTGTAAGTCTGGTGAGCCTGCCATGTCATAAATATGGGGGCAACCACCTCACCTGCACCCTCAAGCCATGAAATCAAATTCCATGTGTGAGTAGGAGCAAGCTGTCCTAGGCTCTGTCCCCATTGGGCAAAAGCAATGCCTGTAGGTTGTTTAAAGCACATAACAAAGGCTGCTGGTGCTCAGGTGACTCCACTGGTCATTCAGGGCTGCTTTTTTCCAGGCTGCCAGTTTTCAACAGAACTGGATCAGTTGCTGCTTTTAGATTCCGGGGGACAATCATGGTAGGAATATCCTTTTTGCATCTCAGGCTGTCCAGAAACTGTGACGTCTGCTGCTGCAGTTGAGATTTTTGCCACTTTGAAATCACTGAAACTTCTGCCCTAAGTTTCAAAGATTTCCAAGTACAGCGAGCTAGCTCTATGAGCATATGGATGCATAAAATGGATGCAAAACCATTTTTGCCCTTTCTTCTTTTTGACCACCTCTCTATTATCCTACCGTCCTTCCTTCCCCATTTACTGATCTGTTTGCTAGAGGCAACGTAGCAGCATCTTAAATGGGATATATCCAGCTGGGACAGGGAATATAGCTGGCAGCACCACTGCCTTCTTCTAATGGCCCCAGCTTTCAGTCGTCTTCTCCCTCGCCAGACGTCTGTCCTTCTGTGAGCATGGCTGGCTGCAGTCCATCCGATATGAAGATGATGTCTGGCACCTCATGTTCAAAATAGACTCTTTGATGTAGCCCCTCATCCTTGCCAAACACCCCAGCACTAGGCTAAGGAAAAGGCAGGGCTAATTTGTGTATACAACTGTAAAATACAGGACTAATACAAATATTTGTCCAAATATTCAACAACCAGCAAACCCAGCACCACTAGTTGTAATGGACCAATGCCATTTCACATCAGTCCTCCTAAACAGGAGCAAGCTGTTCACAGCACGTTTAGCTATAGATACAACAGAATTTCTAAAAAATTCTTTATGAAAGACCTATTTTCCTAGTACCTTAATTGTCCCTCTTGCAGGCAAAACTCCACTTTCATTTTATGGAGGTGATTCAGGACTAAGAAGTCTTAGAACGAGCCAGCAATGAAGTAGAATCAGGACTGCTCTGAAATCCAGCCCATAAACTGTATTGTTCAGACTCCAAGCTCTCCCACATTATACAGATTTCTGACATGCGTCGGTGGGTCTTCAGAATGATGTTTGCATTCGTAGTTTCCCATTCTGTGCACACAAGTTACTGCCTGCCTCTCCCAGAGAGCAGGCCTTTGCCTTTCTGCTATGTCCTCCTCCTCCACAGAGAAGAAGGTCCCTCTGGCCCATGGGGTACAGCAGTGCATAGGTTCTGCACACTTCTTCAGCAGCTAATTTTTCAGCTACTTGGAAAAGCAAGAATTTCAAAATATGCCTGCTTGAAGAAAAGCAACCTGTTTGTTTCCTTGCATTAGGAATGACCCTGCTTTTGTTAATAAAAAGATTGTTTATTTTTGGTGAATTTCATTTGTTGGCAGCTTGAATGTGACTCCAGTTCCACTGCTTCCGTGTCCCTCCCTTTCATGTGATCTGAAAGCAACTTTGGTTTGTTTCTCACTCACAGAAAAGCAGAGCTGCAATAACAGCAAATGGTCCTTGGAAATCACAGTCACATTAGGCTTCTGTTCAAATAGCTTTTAGGGCTGCAATAATAGGAGGCATTCCTAATAACTGGTGACTCAGTGAGACCCTGCACAGAAGGCCTCCAAATGACAGTACACAATTTAGAATTTAATCTAGAAACAGTGGCGGTGATGAGATTCCAGCTGGGGACCTTCTGGTCTGGAGGCCAGTGATGTACCAAATAGTCTACAGCAACTACTTTACCCGACCAGAAAGGGGATGAGTCTCTTCTCTTCCCCTGAACTTCACTACAACTTTCAGGGTGGTGTTTGACCCATGAAGCAGAGAGGGCCTTCACTGCTGCCTTGGCTCTGGAGACTCACAACCCTGAACCACGGCATGTTAAACTGCTGATATGGGGACAGTGTCCAGTCATGCAACATTAATACTAAAGTTAGTTCCTGAACACTGAATTTCAGCACACTTCGGTTCACAGGCCACCTGTATTGTGCTTTTGGACTGCCCTTGGTCTGCTGTAAATCTAGACTGGATGCTTGCCCAGAGAGAGCAAAGAGAGAGTTCTCCCCACGCTCTCATATCCACCCAGCACACTACTTATGTCAAAATCACACAATGTTGGCATGACCTGTGCTTAGCAACCCAGCAAACATAAAGAAAAGGCTTCTTTTTTTGAGAGGAGAAAGCCATGACCCCAGTGGCAGAAGAATTATATTTTATTTCTTAAAATAAAGCCTTTGAATCCTTAGTCTTTGCCTTTGTGATGTGCAGAGAGGGGAATGTGGCACAGACTTGTCTTTCCAAGAAGAGCCTTGAGTGGGCACTGGAAAACAGACAAACACAGTGCTTGGGAAGAGAGAGGATGGAGGAGGGCCTTTTGGGTACAGGCATACGCTTCCTGCCCTCCCACTTAAAGTTCCTCTGATGTGCCCTGGTAGCATCCAGTAAGAACAACAGGAAATCTCTCACACACAACAGAAAAAGGAAAACTCCACTTCAGGAAAGCAGGTTGAAAGGAGAAATAATTGCACTCAGAGGGTTGGGTCTCATTTAGTGAGAAAAAGCACAGTGGACAATAAACTTCAAATAGCCAGGAGAGCATTTACTGACTGGTGGGAAGACCAAACAAATACCAGTACTTTGGAATTTTTTTTCTTTTTTTTTTTTGTAACTATCAGTGGTCTTTCAATGGGGTGCAATATTTGCTCACATGGAGTAATTCAAGTTATCCGCAGACAGTTCAAAAATACAAAGAGTTCATTGCCCAGATATCTCTATTTAAAATAGCTTTGCTTTTGTTCGTCAGTGTAAGGCACATGGCTGAGAAATGGCAAGGTGCCAAAATGAAACTGCTCCTAATTTTCAGAGGAGGCCACCGGCTAATTACACAGACTGCAGGTGTGAAGAGAGAAGCTCAAAGTAATCAATAGTAGTAATTAATCTGCTAGACTGGAGCTAAAGAGCTAACAGCTGGACATCAGAAATGGACACATGCAACAAGATCAGCAATAATTACCTCTTTAAGTATTGAATTTCCATAGCAACAATTAAGCATATAAATAAAGGCTTGAAATCAAGGCTCCGAGGCATGACGCTGAATTGCAAACACAACATTCTCCAAATCAACCCTTTTAATAAAACAGTAACAATATGCTTGGGCTGGGTCGACTGGTCTCTGGTGCTAGCAGAAACTCAGCTTCTGCTGCCTCCAGATTTTTTGGCTCTTCCTCCTTGGCTGCTTCCAAACCCTCAGGTTCTGCTGTAACTTCTCTTCATCCAACTAGCATCTAAAGAGACCTAGTGCAACACATGCCTGCTACCCGTCCTCTCTCTTCTAAGGCTGTCCACCTAACAGCTTTGTTTTTTCCACTCTCTGGAGATGGTTTCCCTTCAAAATTCTCACCATTTACATCAGGCTAGCAGTGCCATCTTGCCTGGGCAGCATCAAAGCACAAGCTGGTGGGAGACCTCACCACAGCTTTTGCTGGGCTGTCACAGATGGATCAAGTGCCAGAGGAACAGCTCTGCTGTTCATTATGTTCTCAGTTGTCCGTGGGGCCAGAGATGGCTTCCATGGATCCTGTCCTCTGCAGGCTGCACCTAACCGGGCAGCAACCACGGATGAGTTTTAGCATTTAAAGGGGAGGCCAATCTGCCTCCAGCTCCACCTCGCTCATAGCTTTACTGCAGGGATGAGGTGCCTTCTTCTTCACAAGAGTTAAATAGTTAAATTTCCAACATATTTGACAGGCCGCATATTAATTCACACCCCAGTAATAAGAAAGAAAAAAAATTAAAATCCACTTGGCAACTATGAACAGAGGCTGTATTGAAACACTGTCAGGAGCATTATCCTCCCTACGACTGCTTTAGCACAAGAAAAACTAAATCACACCTACAGAAATCCAATAAAAAAAAGAAATCCTAAATTACATACTTCAGTTTGATCCCTACATTCCCAGAATCAAACTTGGAGCTACATGAAAATTCGAGGAACTGATTTTACAATTTTAAAATTTTCTGCATTTTGAATATTCCTTTCTCCCAACATTTATCACTTCATTAATCCTATTTTCCAGGATTTTTTTGTTTTCCTTAAAAGAGCAAGAAGAAAGGGACACATTTCCATAGGCTAATACTGGCTCCAGTTAGATAACTCAGCTGAGGAACAGAAATGCCTTGAACTTTTCATTGCTTTCAGCAAAACGTTATAAAGGTCCACAATAAGTACTATTAGGGTAGGATAGGGACCTATATTTTTTGCCTCAGAAGGCAGTGGCATTTCGTAATTACCCTCATGTATTGATTCCCCCAACCGTGCCAGCAATATTTCTTAATCTCCATGGTCTGTAAATATTTCTACACACTGTATTTCAAACTCTTCTGTAGTATAGATTTGTGATGCGCCTGTCATGCTATGATATTTTACCAGTGCAGTGCTTTTGCAGCTTTGGTACTGACTGTGTTTTCTGCCTTTCTAGCAAGTGTGCAGCAGTTCAATTGTCTCTGCACCACCATTCAGGTTGCCAGGTGTTACCAACACATCTAAGTTGAGTTTGCTTTAAAAATAAAATTATGTGCTTGGCTGGGTAACACATTTGACTTTAGATCAGGCGTATACAAATCATTAGCTCAACCCAGCCACTAGCCCAAAACCAGCTTGATGAGGATCACCTGCTTCTCTCCCAGGTTTTCCTCCATGGAAGCAGCAGCTCAGTTGTCCATAGGTGACACATCTCTGCCGTTGAGAAGTGTTTGGGAGAGGTAGAAACATTAAGAAAGCTTCTTCCCAAGCTCCACTCCGAGCAGCAGCCCCATCTGCTCTGGCATCTCAGTGGTTGGTGGCTAAAGATCAACATCCAGGAACCACAGAAGTGCCTGGCCCTGGTGAAGAGCCAGGTAAGGCCAGAGGAGACAGGCAGCAAACTCAGCTGCCCAACAAAAAGCAGCTGGAAAAAAACAGCAGGTCCAGCCCTCCAGTGCCTCATATCTTCCACCTTATGAAAAATGATGCATTTACATGGCATGAAATGCTGCCATTCTGGTTCAGGGATTAAAAACAAAGAGCCCACAGGACGGTCGGTTCCTGGGGGCTGATGATCAGGGTTTGTCCTTAACCCCACTACAGCTCTCCTGTGACACTTCATTTAAATTGCTCGCACCTACCTTGGTGTACCCATTCATAAATATGTTGGACAGACACATGAAGAAATGTAATTTTCTTTCCTGAATCACCTGTTTGGTTTTGACAATCAAGGATCTCTTTCTTACGAAATTTTGTCTAGATTAGGCAGAGAAGTCAAAATTAGCCTACCTTTCCCTAAAATGGGCAGACTACACACAATGGGGGCCAAGGTCTGTATTAAGGTCCTTCCCTATCACCATACAACATCAGAGCTCACTAAATCAGGCACTCATGTTTCCCAGCTGTTAGAGGATTCTGAAAACAGTACTTGACCCCAGTCCATCCTCAGAGTCTCTTTCCCAGTGACTCTTATTGTACCACGTCAGTAGCCCCTTCACATATGAAAACAAAATTGGAAAAAGCCTGTGAAACACTTTTTCTCCCTCCATCATTCGGGATATATCAGGAATCCCTGTCTGTGACCTGAGGAAACAGGGAAGCAGAGAAAGAGGGATCCTGTCATCTCAAGACACAAACATAATAACCAGCAGCAATTCACTCTGCCCAGCTCTAGGCAGCAAATTTAGGTGCCAACACTGAAGGAGATAAGTCATCCTAAGCTCCCTGTACATTGAGAGAGGAAGTTGCCCCTCTGAATTTGTGCTCAGAGGACGATATTAAACTTTTGTTTGCTGCCTTCTACCTGGTGCACTAAGCCTCCTGAAATGCATGTTACACATGATTCAGAGGTTGGTAAGTTCTAAGTGAATGTTGGCATATGCTTAAAAGTGGTGTTCAATTGTGTTTTGATAGAGCAGCAATTTTTAAAATCTAGTGTAGAAAAATGATAGTTTTTAATATTAGTACAGCTGGAAAACAAACTCGGGATGGGAAAGGGATTCTTCAGTTTCTTTTCCATATCACTGTCTTTGGGGGAAGAAACCACAATAAGCTGTCAGGTCAGTGTCAGTTCATCAGAAAAAATGCCAAGGCTGCCTTCCCAGGATATTTTGAGAGCATTCACACTGGAAATACGCAAGAATAAGAAGTCTCATGACATTTCTGCCAATTCATGTCTGGATTGCATTATCATTTGAGAAGAGACTGAGTCCCTCCCAGAACAGGGAGTCATTTCCATGAAGAGCTGTGAAATGGAGCCAAGGCTTAGAGCGCATCAAGGGGGAAGTGAGCGCAGCCTGAGGCCCCCAGATTGCCCTGCAGCAAACGGGGCAACCCCTCCAGGTCCTGCTGCTGGCAGCTGAGGGCAGAGCTGGGAGCTCTCCTTTCTGGCTAAAAGCCATGAGTCTGTTTTCAATACCAAGGTAGGAGCTTAACTTTAAAGACACTTCTCTCAAAACCAGAAAAAATTGGCCTCTCCTAGTTCGCATCTCCCTGTGATGGGCATTTATTTAGTCTTACCAAAGAGACCTTCTCTGTCAAGAGAAAAGCTCTCCCTAGGGAAACTACCAGAAAAAAAAAATTCTATCTTTGATGCTTTAGCATGTGGGAGGAGTTTCTGTCCTCCCTTTGACCAGAGCAGGAGCCTGGAGACATTAACCATGCTGGGCAAATGATAACCTCTGCAAATACCTCTTCAGCACTATGAAAGAGTTTACAAATTTCCCAGGCAGGACGAGCTTGCTCACTACTTTGCAGAATCAAATTGAGATGAGTCAGGTACGCATACATCATATGCAGGTGTATATGTGTATGTGTGTGTGCGTGTGTGTGTGCATATATGCACCCACATGTGTACAATAAACAACTTCATAATTATTGTTTCAGTATACAACAGACTTTCAGAGAAGCATCTCATTGTTAAAAGGTTAAGCTTAAATAACCCTTCTCTCCCTGTTTCCTCCTGGTCAGGTTATGGTTTCCCGCTGCATAGTTGGCTCATTAATTCACCCTGTGCTTTCCATATACCTCTCAACTTTTTCCTCCCACAGCACACGAGGTACTCGCAGAGAAGTGAGCTTTGTGTGTATGGTTGCTGGTTGGTGCTGGTGGATCCTGACAAGTGCATCCTCTGGTAGGATCCATGTGTTCCCTGGACTGGCAGCCAGCCGGTAAATTCCAGGTTGACCCCCTGCATGTAGCATACCGAGGCATAAAGAAGATGAGCAAGCACAGCACTGTGTGCCAACAAGCAAGGACCATGCTTGACAGCAGGAGAGACAGAAGTCGGCTGCACAAAAAGCCCACAACTCCTTGCCTAGAAAATGCCACCCACATAGAATAGTATCAACCAGACAAAGGTCTACCAGGTGCTTCTGAAGTCATCTCCAACCCGAAGAAGCCACCAAAATGACCCTACAAATTGCTAAGTGTTCTTTAGATCTATTGCATTGACAATGTGGTCAGTCATCTCCAGAAGAAATGCCTGCAACAGGACAGGGGTGGAATAAGCACTGAAGCTCCTATTCCTGCATGCCATCATAAGCCACTCGCTTAATGACTCTGTGTGAGGATATTCATTTTATCAGACCAGCCAGGCAAAGAGACATAACATTACACAGACATCCATCTCCTTGGATATCTATGAATTAGAAAAACACTGTCACATCAGGGAGCTGCTGTTGAGTGAGTGTTAAGGTAAAAATGTGTATCAGTGTGACACATCGCAGCCTGCAGATACTGAAGGAGACATTTCACTAAGGTCACATGTCTAGTGCCAGCAGACAGGCAGCTCCTTGCAACCCTTGGAAATGACCCAGAGCTTAATACAGACAGCCATTTCAGAGAGACTGACATGATATGATTATTCTCTGTACTGAAGCACAGCTCCACAGCTAAACACACTACTCAGCTCACAAGGACTGAGAATTGAACTAAGTTTTCTTTCCACATATCCTCAGCTGAAGTCATTGCATAGAAGTGGAGGGGTTTTCACTGAAAAAAACCTGGTAGCCAAGTCTTTTCCAGACTTGGTAACTTGTAAAACACTTGGACTACCATACTTGGAGATTAAAAACACACAAAAGAAACATAGGAGCATCTACTGTGACTGTGCAAATATCTGGCCTCTATAAACCCAAGTCCTCATTATTGGTTTTGTTGTCTTCCTTCCAAGTATTATTACATCTTCTCAGACTTGAACTGTAAAATACTTTGAGAGTGGAACATTTCCTACTTTGGTCTTACACAGGATCTAGTGCAATGAGGCTCAAGCCACCATGCCACCAAAACACCACATCTTGAACACTGCTGTTGGGTACATGATTTATTGCTGCTGCTCTCATTCATGCTGACACAGAGGACACCCAGTTTAACACAAAACCCTGACCCCTCCTGCCCCACGCTGCCTTACACAGCCCCATTCCAACTTAGTGGGATGCAGAGTAGGGTTGACCCTCTCCCTCCCACCACATGCCACTCAGGTACCTGTTCGTGACCACTTTCTCTTCCCAGAGTTTAGCACCTTCAGTGTTTAGTAAAACTACATGTGTACAATGCTTGCCATGCTGTTCACACAGGAAATCAAAACTGTTTATTTTTGCAACAGGCAAATTGTGGGCTAATTTATACAGATGTATTTATTCAGTGACTCATTAACAGTAAGTATCACGAACCTAATTTACTGCAACATCAGCCCACAGATTGTGGCAAATTATGTTACAGAGAGAAACAGGACCCAGGTCTGTCAGAACTGACTTTTAGAATTGAGGTTTATTTTTAGCATCCATTTCACAGCCAGCTTTACATCAGCAGGATGGATTTTGTCAGTACTCTCTGCCTATGCTTACTCACCTATCTCCAAGTCGTTTTTATTAATTTCTGAGCTAGTGACAAGTTTTTTGCATGGCAAGACATAAGTGTTCCTGAGGATTAAATACAAAAGCAGGGTAGGGTTTGAATGCTTTAAAAAGCACTTCAGTAAAATTACATCAGTAATTGATTCCTTGTACCTTTATCGAACAGAAGAAATATTTCTGGGGGAGTATAAGGAAGGGAAATATTTAACTGTTCTAGATCAGCTTTTAAAATTAAGATTTATTTTGCCTAGCAAACAAGTGCAAGCCAAATCTTTTCTTCAGATCCAGTTTGAAAAAAGTTTGTATTTAAGGCAGTGAAAGAAGATAAGAAGTAAGGATGAGCACACACACATGCTGCAAAAGGAGACCAGACTCTTGCCTGCAATGGTCTAGTGGTCAGAGTATTCACACTAGAGGCTAAGAGCATTTTTCTTCCCTCCACCTGTTTCAAAGAAATTAAGCCATGCTCTCTAACCATCAGGAGAAAGTTATAACCATCAGGTAGGCTGCAGGGTATTCAGTTTTTCCTTGATTCTCTCCTATTGGAGCTGTTCTGCTTCTCAATGAATATGTATGAATTCATTAAGAGACAGAGAAAGAGAGACTAATTAGTACACTTAGCTGGGAATGCTGGTTACCCTGTCCCAGTCCCTGCTCTAGTGAATATCTCATTAACCATACAAAGAGGAACCAGGGGCAAAAAACAAGTTATAAACATCCCCCTTTCCAAGCCAGAGCATCCTATAGCTTAACAGGCAGAGACCACATGTGCACATGATTGAGTGCCCTGAGAAGCAGACTTGACACTAAAAGGTGATCCATAGTGACCAATCTAACCTCACAAACCCTTCCCCTCCCCATCTCTAAGCACCGAAGAGGCAGAAAAGAAGGGGAAGGGCAAGTGTCCCATTCTGATTTCCAGGCACACATTCAGAAATTGAAGTCCCTAAAACCATCGGTGCCTCTCCAAAGCCTCAGACCACAAGTCCCCTTCCTTACTTCTCCAGATCAACACCTGTTAGCTTGGTTAGATGCTCCCAGAGTTTTAAAATATAAACAGTGTACATGTTTTGATTGCTGGGTTTTTCCTCTCACCTTGCCTTTCCCAGACTGACACATGCAAGCTTTAGTATAAGCATTCATTTATTGCTTGCATTTAAATTTATACACAGCCCATAAAAGATTAATACATATCCATGAAGAAGACTTTTATATCAGTCAGATCAAAATTAATGAAACCAGTCGAGTTAGTAGGTGGTTGGTTTACATGTTTTTATTCTAACATTATCCTCTCACATGTTATACTACCCTGAAAGTGTTTTAATGTATTTTGTACGTGTTGTGAAATGCTTTTGTGGTCTCTTGCCACTGCACCCTGGTGGAAAACGCCCCCTGGTTAGAAGTGTTTGAATAAATTACTAAATCAAGCACAAAGGAAGAAAGCCAGTACAGAAACTGGGGAGGAGGATAAATCAGTTTGAGGAGAGAATATATTCTTAGACACAAAATCCCTTGCATAATACTTTGCTCAATAGATCATATTTTTCTTTAGCACTGAGGGAAGAGGCTTTTTGCAGATTAGAACATTTTGAGCATTTGACTGAAGGCAGAGAAAGTTTTATTTATAAACAGAACTGCAAAGGAACAATAGGCACTAACATCTGTAGTCATTTGTGAGCTATGTTTCTGAGTGTCAGCCTGAGCATATGAATTATCTCTTTGCAGACCATCCATTTCATCACCCAGTTCAGGTCAATGAAAGTAAGAACCCCTACGCTACCTTTATTTGTCTTCAAGACTAAATGTGTACAAGACAAGGACGGTTTTTTTCCGTGTTTTCCTTTTTCTTTCTTTTTCTTTTTCTTTTTTTTTTTTTGAGAACAGACATATTTTATTACTGAAGAGCTTTTAAATCATGGGGGAAGAAATCATTTCCTCTAAACCTTCTTTTTCTCTCCATTGAAGGTATAAAAACGGTGCTCCACCTGTTAACACTCACAGACCAATAACTTAAATTTTTGGCACTTATTTATAGACTCAATAGATCCATCCACACCTGCTTTTCCCTTAATTAGTTGACTATCCAAAGGCTGCAGACTGGCTGCTGCCAGCTTCCTGTGCTAATAGGAAGATCATTTAGGGCTGATGTAAAAGCACAAAATAAATGAATAAATAGATCTCATGCAGAAACACTAACAAGGGAAATATTAACACAAGAGGGGAAAAAAATAACAAAAAGCGAAAGGGACACGTATTGCTGGGGAGGGTTGGTTGCTTGGGGCTGCTGAATTTTTTAAAGCCAAATCTGAGAAACATTTAAGCCTGTAAAAGGTCTGTAGGGTGATAAATAAGCAGTGCAGGGCCCAAGTTCAGTACTCTTATACTACTTCCAAGGAGTTTGGGATCACCACAGAGGAGATGAAATCTTTAGCCTCCTCCCTCTAGACATTTTATAAAGAGAGCTATTGTGGTGGTAGGAGTCAAACTATTATTAGATTAGCTATTACTCAGAGGGAGGAAAATGCTTGAGAGAGATTTACTTTTCACTGTGCTATCAGCTGAGATGTTAGAATAGTAGGCGTTTGAGGACTAAAATGACAGGAACATTGTAAGCACCTAAGCGGGCAGGGATTTTTGGGGTTTTTTTAAGAAAACACTTGAGTCCTGTTTTTCCAGGCTAGTAACACAGAGCCATCATTTACTACATTTAGCCAGTGAACATCCTTGCAAAGAAGTTGGTCTCTCATCCCCAGATAGGGACAGTGTTGAGGCAACATCCTGTTTGAACTTGCACCGAACCCATTTCAAAGGATGGAATTAACGCCGAACAAGGGCTGCAAGTTGCACAGAGTATAGTGGTTTTCCTGAGAGCTCTACTGCTTTTAAGTCCCTGCCTTAACACAAAAGGTACAGCAACCCAGCACAAGGACACCCTCATCCATCTTATACCCTCCAGACAGAGCCGTAATTACAAAATCTGGTCCTACCACTGCTCAGATTGTTCAAAGTTTTATTTTTAGGAGAGCAGCTCCAATAAAGCACTCGAGTCGTACTGTTTCCAAGGCTCAAAGAAAAAAAATTGCCTGGTGGTGCATGTTAGGACAGGAGAAAAGGAAAACTGTGTAATTAAATACCTAAGGATGAAATAGAACAAGTAGGATAGTAAGAAATAATTATTCATCTGAAGGTTTGCTTTGACCTGCTATTCTGCAGTCACACCTCTTTTACTATTATGTTACAATAACCCATTTTGTTCTGCTTCGAGGCTCAGACCTATGATATTACATTAGATGAATTTCCCTTGTTGTCCTTTTCTGTTTGGAAAGTGGTATAATTATAGCGACTGATTTGGGAGAGCAACAGTTTGAAAATGTTGCCCGAGGCATACCAAAGTCCCATGACTTGTTAATAAATCCCTTCTCTCCCAGGGGCTTTTTTTAGCTCCTTCTTGAAATAATGTTAGCGCTTCATTGCAACGTTTTCCTCATATTGCGAGTTTGCCAAAAACCAGGGATAAGAGAAGATGTTCAGGTGCATCTGACATAGCAGAGGACCAGCTTGGCTCGAAAGCAGGCCAGGAAATCTTTCCTGTTAAAAGGTTGAGTCTTCAAAGAGGTCTGAAATCTCTGCCAACTCAGTCTACACCTTGCCTGAGTTGCAGGGAGGTAGGATGGAGATGTATCAGCCTGCTCTTGCAGCCCCCACAGGAGAAAATACCGAAGACTTGGAGGGACAGACCACAATTTTGAATTCCTTTCCTCTTCTGCTAGCCCACAGACATTTCAAAACATTACTATAATTTTGACTACACAGTAACAAAATTGATTTTGTTACATAAAAAAGAACACAACCACTTTATCATAGGATACCCTGTTTCCTTTATAGTGATATATATATATATATAGCAAAAAACTTTATGTTAACTTCAACTGCTTAGGTCACCACTATTTTCAACAATAAAAAAAAAAGATTGAAAAAAAAACCATTTCTATGACTATTGTTTCAACCAAGGAAATCCACTGACAAATATCTTTGCTATCAGAAAGTCTGGGCCGCCCAGTAATACATCTCAGTCTGGATAAGCAATCCTCTCTGAAAATAAGAAAATTCAGTTGTGCAAGTGTTCCTTGACCTCAGTTCCTCGACAGCACACTTTTTAGGTGCAAGGAAAGGAGGATGACCACCGATGACCATCGTGAGACAGCATCCAACACCTCCCTTGTGCCAGTGCTGACTGCACTGCAGGTGTCCTGTGCCAGAGGGAAGCTACGCACATCTAACCCACACCCAGACACACAGCCTACAGCAGCGCCTCCCTCCAGCGCTAAACCTGTAAGTCAATATTGTCTTATGCCTGTCTGCCATTAAATCCCCATTTCTAGATAGGCCTCCCTACTGCATCTTGGTGCTGAAGTGAAATTCTGAAGTTCTCCCACTTGCATATGCACACACAGGTATGTGCATTCAGCTTCTCTTCTCACCCACCCTGAAATTTTTTCCTCTCATCCTCCAAGCTCTGCCAAACTCCAGCTAATCCTTCCACCGTTCAATGCTGCTCCAGCTAATACAGTGACTGCAGCTGGAGTGGTTGCAGATAATTCCCAGTGAGCAGTACCAGCTCCAGGGGGCCAGAGTTAATGTTTTATTGGCATGTATGTTGATTCTCTACTTCCTGGATTCGAATTTTCCATTTGGAAAGGTCTCTGCTACAACTGGGTCATCTTAACTCTGCATTAATAGGGATTTGTTTGGGTTTTTTCTTTATAACCCTCAGAGCTTCTTTGTGGTAAGGTAGCTGTAATTATCTTCAAAGACTTTCTTTCAGAGTTTTTAGCATCTCACGTTGCATATCACCTCTAGAATCAAACTGAGATTTGTAAAGCAAATTACATCCCAAATACCGAATGCAGGAAGCTGTAAATGTAATTTGACCGATGAAGACATCTACTTACAAAAAGAGCACATCTCTGCAGCATTACAGAGTGAGAAATCCCAGTGCTAGGTGTGGGGGGAGAGGCTCTGCATGTGCTGGGACACCAGGATGGAGCCAGAAGCTCACTGTAGCTTTCAGGCAAACATTCAATTCCTAGGAGGCACACTCCAATCACTTCAAGCAAGGATGATGACTCCGCAGCAGGTTGGAAAGCCGTGGTGGACTTTCAACCATCACTACTCCTCGGGATGTGGGATAAGTATCACCTTCCTTTTCTGTCCTCGTGAACAGCCCCACTGACACAGCCCAGTGGGAGGAACTGGTGATTTCCCCACCCCACCACCATCAGCTAAGCAGCTCCTTTCCCCAGACCCTCTGGACCAGGTAGGCATCCCCAATGTCACACTCCTCCCTGGGTCCTAACAAGCGGCCAGCCAGCAGGAGCTGCCACAAAGGAAGCCAAATGAGCCCACCAGGAGCAGCTCAGCACTGTACGAGCCCTACCAGGACGGCAGTGCTGGCATTTCACCATCTCAGTCTAGGGAAAAGCCAGGCAGGGGCATGTCACCCTCTAGAATAAACATCTACAAGGCCTGGTTGACCACCCTCTTCAATCCGACTTCCACACAGTGTGCCCTGGGGAGTCTTCTTCAACACTATGCCAAGCTGTAGCATTATGACTTTATTCTGGTGGTTTGACACAGTTTCAAGTTTCTCCAGTCCTTGTATAAATGTAAACTTCCTGCTGAGACTGAGAAGAGGGTGAACAGCTCTGCAGCTTCTCCTTTTCATCATTGCTCAGCTGTAAACCATTGTCGAGCAGACAAAGAAGAGAGCACAGAACCCCATGGTGGCCACAGAGATGAGTGGGCTGTGCCAGCTGACCCTGTATGAGGTGCCTGCCCTCACAAAGGCAAGGACCCTGCTAACTCCAGGCTTGACCATGCCATCAGCATCACTGTGTTCCAGCAAGGCAGAAGGTGGCAACGCCCCCTCCTCCTCCCCCTCCAGCCTCCATGACCACCCTTTTCCTCACCTCTCTCCAAGCTGACCACCTCTCCAGCCTCATAGCAAAGGTTTCCTCCCACATACCCTCTGAGTGTGTCCTCCCACCCAATGCCTAGAAAAAAGCCAGCAACGTGAACCAGCCC
This sequence comes from Mohoua ochrocephala, assembly GCA_013398855.1. Classification (NCBI taxonomy): domain Eukaryota; kingdom Metazoa; phylum Chordata; class Aves; order Passeriformes; family Acanthizidae; genus Mohoua; species Mohoua ochrocephala. The sequence goes on along the minus strand of VZTA01014082.1, from coordinate 334,564 downwards.
AAAGCATTTCATCTCAACACATGACAGTGTCACCGTTGCTACTACCCGTGAAGCACACTCGCCCACACATGAACAGTCACTCACAGGTGATGCCTCTGGGATGGCTTAAAAGCAATCCCAGGTTCAAGCCAGCTACATTATGTATTAAAGCGTCGAGCTGGAGTTTTCTTCTATCGTCACTTAAGAACATGACAGCCTTCACTAGACCAGGCTAAATGATGTGGACAGAGTAATTTATACTGACCTTGATCAGGGGTTGCTCATTCAGCAGTACGGGAGATGTCAAAATTTGGCCAAGCAGACATTTCTCCAGAATGACCCAGTTGTTTCAACGTTGACAATCATTGGGTAATATGCTGCTTTTTCCTCTTCTCCCTGCCCCTCTGGCTGCAATGTCACTGGGAAAAAAAGTTCCCTTATCTAGTAAATAAAACAACCTTTAGTTTTGACTCACTCTTATGAATAAACAGGATTGAGCAAAGCTTCTTTCTTGACAAAATTCTTCCACGTCCTCTATGTCCTACCCTATCCTGCTGCAACACAACTCGGATTTTAATTCCTCAACTAAAGTGTTTGGCTTCTGCATTCCATGCAGAAGTTTTTAAGTAGAGACCACTTTTTATCTATTCGTACAGCTGCTTTCTTACAATTACATTAGCTATCTATTTATTTTCCTGCTTGGAAAAAAAAAATAAATTGTCAAACCAAACAACTCACCATTAGTGTCTCTTAAAGTATATATGCACTTTTCTATAAAGCTCTGGAAATTCTACAGCGCTTCATCCCCTTCTTCTCCTAATAAGACTCATTTTAAAGGGCACCAATATTCCCAAAGAAATGGTGCAGCCCTCTCTTACTGCACCAGAAAACACATTTCAAACATAAACAAGCTAGCAGCAACCATATCTTTGTTTGGCAAACGGAGTAGTCTCATCACTTAGTCCTGTTCATAGCAACACACAAAGGAGTACTCTGTAGCCAGGGGTAATAGCTGATCCCATAATCTGGCAGTAACACTTAGAAAGATTAATTACCCTATTAAGATCTTAGACACTACTAAGAAAATCTTTGTATAAACCTTTTAACTCACAACGAATGCAGCATATTTGGTGCCATCAGTTTGTTGCACAATAAAGGTTCTCACCCTCCCACACTTGCTCAGTTTAGTCTCTGTCTCCCATACTATATAAACACACACACACGTGCTCACACACACAGCGCTTCTTTCCTTTTTTTTTTGCTTCTTTTTTTTCCTGTTTTCCCAATACAAAGGAATAAAGTACAAGTGTGTTTGGAGCAGATAAAGTAAAAACTCCTTCTGTCCCCAAATTGGCTGCCTCAGAGATTAAGCAGCAAGAGCAGACACTCGCTGATTCAAAGGCTGCTGCTGTGTCAGAAACCAGAGGCACCTAAGCAGATTCAGGTTGCCCTCCCTACACAAATTATATATATATATATCCAAAAATATGAGGAGGGTTAAATTATAAAAGCACGTTATCAAAAGACACCTTCTAAAGTACATGGTTCCTGATTAGCACCATCAGATGCCAATGCAAAATAGCTCGTCACCTTGGCACGGCCTCCCACTTCCACACTATCTCACTCTCTCACTCCGTCCTTCTCCGCCACATCGTCACCAGCAAGAAAAGCTGCAACAGTGTGAACAGACTTAGATAAAGCGAATGTGAGGCATCCAGCAATGTTTAAGATCACCATTACTGCCCTGGCTATCCATAAGGCGATTGCATGTGATTAAAGTCTGGCGCAAGAGAAAAATGCGTGCTTCGGGCACAGCCTGTGGGGAAGCAGGCGGGGGCTCTCCTCTGCTGGGAAGGATGCAGGGAATAGCACTCTACCTGCACCCCGCTCCCCTTATTTCCATCTAGGGACTAAGCACCAGATTTTCCACTCAGGAAACACTTGGCCCGAAAGTCAAAGATGCGGTTTAACATTTCACAGTCCTTTTCTGAGGGAGCGCTCCCAAAAAGAGCGTTGTAAAATCTTTGGTGCTTCTGTCCCGTAAATGAAGTGGTGGGAGCAACTCCTACCCTGGATCCTAAATGCAACAGGCATGAGCAGTAACTTCCAGCTGCCAGCACACTCCCCATACTACAAAAATCACATCTGCTTTGATGCATTCCCCCGAATGCTTGTTGTCTGAGCTTACTATTTTGATTTCAAAATATATCTGAAGAAGCTGACCTTGGAAACATACCAGGAAACAAAAAATAACAACATTCACATCCTAAAGCATAGTTTTCTTATTGCTCATCGCTGCTTTTCTTGATAATTGCCAGGCCCAAGTTTTGTCAAGGATGATTTCATCGGTCAGCGGGTGGTGCGGGTGGGTGAGGGCCAGCGGTCCTGGTACACAGGGAACATCCCACACGGCTACAGTCCTTCACCGGGAGTTGTCTGAGCATCTTTTGCTATTGCTGTCAGACACCAGCCACACAAGTAGCTGCTGCTGCTTAGCAAATCAGACCCCAGTGCCCAAGCAGACTCGTTGCGTTTCCAAAGCTTTCCCCATGAATACTCTCAGTTAGACATAACCCGGCCTCACTGTGCAATCACATTGTTGATATATAAGCAGTCAATGGCATTATTTGCAAAAGCCTACGCTGAGGATGACCCATTTCTTCCTCCCTGACATCTGGTAGGTTTTGTGCAACTCAATGGCCAGGACAGAGCGCAGTAACTCTAATAATCTTCCTCTGCCACATCCAGGTCCCTTTCAGTGCCTTATGGCCCGCGCTGCTCCTGCCGCAGCGATTATGGAGACAGCAGTTGTGCTGTAATTAGGATCCTCCTGGGCAAGCCAATCTGAGTTAGCAGCAGAGGCCAGCTGCTCTGCTGCCAGCCACATCTTTTTGGCACACCCTCCTCTCGGGCACTCATCCCCTCCTGGAACCCATCCTCTCTTCCCGAGCGCCGGCAATGCTCGGACAGGCTTTGGATGAAGAAATTTGCCTCCTTTCCACCACTGCCAGCCCCATCCAACACTGCAGCCAGACGAGGCTTTCCCCGAGGAAGGCTGAGCCCGGAGCACAACCCAATACCCCCCTGTCCTGTCCTACGGGGACCTGCTGCTGTTTCAGCCCTTTTATACTGTTTCCACTGCCAGAAGCCACATTTTGCACAATGCCGATGCGCACATTTCTTTTTGCATCAAAAGATAAAGGCGGGAGGAAGGAGGGGTGCATGTTCGGTGTAGTTCCAGCCTGTCCTTTTCCCCTCCTGATAATGACCCAGACACTTACGAGTGTGACCACCTCTGAGTCACACATTAAGAATCTCATTATAGTTTCGTCTTTTAATTTTCTCCAGAGTTAGAGTCCTGCACCATTCCTGCTTCCTTTCATTATGAAAGAAAAAAAGTGTTGACTTTTTTTGCTTGATTTCTACTGCTACCAACAACATATAATAGCTTGTACTTAAATGTATAAATAAATTTAAAAAAAAAAAAGAACAAAAACCCACACATGTGCCTTTTCTCTTGACTTGTTAGTGTCTCTGTTTTTTGTCTGTTCAGGCTTGAGCAACAGACAGGCTATGGTCACATTCATTCTTGGTCAGTTTTGCTTCCTATTTTTATTATTATTTTGCTTACTATTTTTATTACTATTATTTCCATGCTGCAATGAACTGTCTTACCTTTTTTCTTTCATTTTAAACATTATTAAGAAAAACAACCAGTCTACTGGCATCCCTCAAGAGCAGCCCCTCAAAAGCATATCCTCCGAGAGATGACAACACCTTTGCCTGCAGCACTATACGGCACGGTGCTATGACCATGGCCATCATAAAAAAGTCTAGAGCAGAGATGCACCCTTAGTTTTCTTCTTACAGGGCCAGTAGCTCATTCTGACATGTCTACTTTAACCCATCCACATCTTGCAGGGAAAATGGATGGTCCCCTTAATTACAGATGAAGGTAAAAACAGCGTAGCCACTCAGTGCCATTCTGGTGACAAAGCTGACCTTAGGTAATTTTCATAATCACCAGTCTAGGGCAGATTGGTAAAGAGCTACCAGGTTTCATGAAATGGGTTCTGAAAGCAAAGGGAAGTTGTTCTCTAGTACTTCCCATGGGATCAGGTTGTCTTTACAACCGTGTTCCCATTCCTATGTTGAAATTGTCATCATCTTGCTCTTAAATTAATTTCAATTTGCTAAGCTTTCAAATAAAAAAGGTGTCTGTGGTGCACTGCTTCAAGAATACAAAAAAGTTGCTGTCTTCTTTTTTTAAAGATTGGGTTTGGTTTTTTTCATTAAATTCTGCCGAAGGAAAACAGCCCACCTACTGCAATTCTACCTGTTCCTCACCTATTAGGTTCTAAGAGCATCTGCTCTCCTGCCTGGGGTGGATGGACAGAGCAGAGACCGGAGAGGGTGATAATTCCGTGTAGTTTTCCTCCCTCTAGCGATGGAAACCGAGATTGCGGGTCACTCCTGCTCCGAAAGAGGACAAGAAGCTACAAGGAAATCTCCCCCCCCCCCAAAAGTTAAGCACCTCGCAGCACGCTGGAGGAGCCTGGTGACTCTTCAGACCAGCTCCCAGACCAGCTCCCAGGCCAGCTCCCAGACACGAGTTCTGTGCCAGGAGACCACCACGTGTCAGCCCAGAGGCTCTGGAGCCCAGCTGTCCAGTCTCCACTTGCAAACAAACCCTCTCTGCCAAGAATTAGGGACAGAATTTTCAGCCTTGACCTAAGAGGCATCCAAGTGCATTTCCTTACACAGACAAGAACAAAATGGGGTGATAGGTGTGAACTGCTCCGGCTCTTCCGTTGCATTTTGCCTGGATTTAACGATTGCGGGGCTCATAAAAGAGCGTGTGTCTTCGCAGGGCTTCTCAAATATTTACAGAATGTATTTGGTATCCCCTGCTAATAATAGCCCAATAGGTCCCCAGATAGAGTGCGAGAGACTGAGGCACTCTTGTTCTGGTTGCTATTTCGCAGCCTTGCTTCACAATGCTGAAAGACTCCTCAGTTCTTGTAAAAGGGTAAGAGACAGGGAAACAGATTGCAGAGGTTCCCGAAGCTGTTATTTTAGGAAACACTGCTTCATCAGTGGAATTGCATGCTTTCTCCAACCAGAGTTGTGTGAGGTCCATACTTACTTTTCTTCAACTAACTTGTTGAAACTAAGAATAAAACCCCACAGAAGTGGACGAGTTTGCTATACAGCTTTCTTGGGCTTACACCTCTGAAGAGAAAATTACTTGTTTTGACCACAATACATTTCTGATACCAGATGCCAAAATCAGAAAACACCATTTCAAAGCTCCATGTCCTTGACAATGAGCCACCCCAACTAAAGCCCACCTATGCAATGGGCAAAGCCAGAGTCTCGCCCTTTGCCCATAGGGTCAATCCTAAACTACCTGGAGCTACTCAGATTGGAGGAAAGCAGTTCACGTCTCATGGTCTGGGATGATAAGAGCCAAACAGGCCTTGTGGGAGTGGTTTCCAGGCAGGGACATATAGGAGAAACCGTGTTTCCCACACCCTTCCTTTGATCTCTGACACACACACAGAGTCCCCAGGGGCCTGAAGTTCCTGCTGCAGCAGGAAAAGGAAGTCAACACCATAAACCCTCTGTGGGAACGAGGACAAGGAAGAGGGGTTACTTCGTATTGCCCATTCCCGCAACAACCCAGACACAGTTCCTGTGCAGGGCTCCCATCCCATTCTACATCCTCCCCCTCAAAAGCCACAGCTCTGGTCTCTCTCTGGAGACCATCCAGCATCACATCTGGGTGTCCAGAGACAGCACCTCAGCTAAGATGGGGTCCAGGGACAGACCTGTGCAGCTGGATGGAGATAATCACTCCTGCCTGCACATCACTGATGCACTCAGGGTGCAGGATCGACAAAGCCCAAACTCCTGCCCTAACAGGGGTAGTCAGTCCCCCTTTCGCTCCTCGTATCCAGCTGCTAACATTAGAGAGGGACCAGGCCTGCCTCAGCTGCAGGTCTTGCTTGGTGCAACGGGGCAGTTACAGCCTGCAAATGAGATCCAGGTCTCGACTGTATATTCCCTCTCTTTGAGCTTCATGCAAGTCCCACTCAATCTCAGTTTGACTCCAGCGTGCAATTAAATTCTGTCCTAAGTGAGAACACTCCTTTGAACTGGGCTCAGAAATGCAGTTTGTCCAAAGTGTGTTTCAGGAGCAGCAAACTGAAGAGAATGGCTGCTGTCAGGCATGGTGCCAAAGGCATCACCACTGAAAACAGTCCCCTGGGCAGTAGCGTGGAAAGCAGGTTGGTCCCAAAGCGAGCTGGGAAATTTTCTCCTTCAACACATGTGCTTTTTGGGTTTTTACCCCTTTTTTTTTACCTCCCCCCCCCCTTACTTCCCCCTTCATGATCGAGGGGGAAGGAAGAAGCAGAAGTCACCAACTGTTCTTTTGGTGCCAGAAGCATTAACAGCAGTGCTCAGTGGTGGCAAGGGTGCTCTGTGGGGCACATCTGGGGCTCCAGGAAATCTGGAGCACGGCCAGCCCTAAAGGAAGCACATCTCTCTCCTGTTTTCAAGAGCACCAAGGCAGGCATACCAAGGACAGAACCATATTTTGTATGAAAGACTTGCATAGGATGGCAAGGCAGCCCAAGCAAGGAGATTTGATGCATAAGAACACACATACATGCCCTTCTCTCGTGGCTTTGTGCACAGTCTTCATACCAGGCTGTAAACAGGTACCCTAAAGCCAAAATGATGCTTCATAACTTAGAGTGCCCCATACAGCACAGACACTGCACAGAAACCATTTGCAATGCATTTGTTGTTCCCTGCTCTGGGCTGAGCCCAGGTTCATACTGGGACAGAAATGTGTTGACTGAAAAGCCTATAAAGTGAAATATTCAACAGCCGTGGGCCTGCACCCTTCCCCAGAGCACAGCAAGTGGCACGCAGGGAAAAGGGAGGAGATTCTCCTAAACAAGTCTAAAAACTACCCTTAACAGCCAAAAGACGTGTTAACATTGGCACCAAAAAGAAGCAAGGACGAGTCCGCCAGTTAAGGAAAAAAGACATGTAACTGCGGTGGAATTTCTAGGAATAGCTTCATTTCTCATCTCCCTCAAGAATTCATGTGAAGAGCTGGAAATACAGAGGACGAAGTTAGGCACGCACAGATGTCCCAAGGATGTACTGAGGGACGTGCCAGGGCAGTCTCTCCAGGCACAGTTCCCTGCAGATGGTTGTCGAGTACATCCATATTAGTCCAAGGGTGTCTCTGCACACCACCTGAAGTCAAGAAGATGGAGCAGGGTTGCACAAGCAGAGCCTCCAAGGCTTCCCCCTTCCCCATCACACCCCTTCTTCCCACCTCAACCAGCACTGGCAGTCCCACACGGAACACGTAGGGTCAGCTCCGACCATCATCACTGTAGAGTTTGCATTGACTGGGCTTTGCTGCATTTGATTCACAAGCAATTATCTGCCTTAAGCACTCTTCCACCACATCCTACAGTGACAACTACTTACTTCAGGCTGCTGCTGGCTCATCTTCCCAGCAGGTCCCTTTGCTTAACCTTTTTCACCCTGTTGATCACCATTAGCTTCCTCCTAAATCCCAAAAGCTCCTACTGTCGGTCTCTACCATCTGGGAGCACTCATCTACTGGCATCCCATAGGACACCCCAAGACCTACGATATTTGGAAGAACAGATCCAAAAACCTGTGCAAAAGGTGCACATCTGAATCGAAATTGCACCTGCTTCTAAACTAGCCAAGCTGAGTCTCCAAGGACATCACCCCAAAGCAGCCTATGTCATCACAGACCGGGAGACTTCCAGACTGTGGCTATTGAGATACTGGACCCACAATGCTTTGGTCCCTCCCATCAAAGCCAGTACAGCCTGTAGCAGCACGGGGACACATTTTTTTTGGGTGACTCAACCTCCTCCATTCCCAAATCTGAAAGGAAACCTTGGAACGGCCCAATGCTCCATTTCAGCTCAGTTCTTCCGGAGGCAACAAGCACACACATGAGTGTGAAAGCGAACGCATGAGGAAGACGGGAGTTGAAGATGGGAGCTGAAGATGGGATTCAAGACATACGTGAATGCGCTTGTGGTTTCTGTGCGTTTGACTCACGATGGTTAAAGCATCACCAAACACATCCCAGCAGCGTTTAACAAACCGAGAGCCACTCCTGGTTGCTAGATACAGTAATTTTCTACACAGATACTGCGATTTGTCCTTCAGAAAACTTCACAGCCTTGTCATGAATCTCTATGATTTACAGTACCTGCTGCTAGCCGGAGCTCACAGATGGAGCGCCAGTACTCCAGACTGACAATACGCAGCCAGTAACGCTGAGCAGGGATGTGTCACCTCTATAAAGGTTGAAAATAGGACAAAAATATCAGAGAACAGAATAAACTTCTGGTAGAGGCTATTTAAGTCCTCTAATCTGAATATTCAGGCTTAATTTGGTATTTTACATGGCCAATTAGACACCCACAAAATGACATAGGCTGGTTTGCCACTGATGAGTTTTCTGGGTTTGTATTTTTTCTATCAGCGCACTTAGTCACTTGTTATTTCATGGTCAGCTTACGGATATCTTTCCAGGGAGGCAGCAAGGAAGGGAACAGATTATCTTAAAAATATATTAATTTAAATGCCATCAAGAGACCATTCTTTCCCACTTACGTATGCAAGTTTGCTTAACTAGGTTGCCTGCCATTTTCAAACATCAGAATTTCAAGTTATCTACCAAATTAAACAGTTACCTTTGTACACCAGGGGAAAGCTGCACTGAGGGAGGAAAAGGAGGAAAACATGAACACGTGTGCACACGTGCATACTTTTCTGGCTTTTAGAAATAAGGAATAACTTTCTTTGTTATATCAGCATCAGATCATCTAGAATAAAAAAAAAAAGATAATTGTGGGATTAACCAGCTAGATTTAGCTGTTCCAGCAAGGGCATAGGGTGCTCAGAAGGGAACATGCAACTGGCTATCAGTGGAAATCTCTGCCACATCAGTACTGTGAGACAGCGCTTCTCCGTTTGTGGCACAGCCTGAAAGGGACTGCATGCCTGTCTGTCATGAGCAGATCACTTAAGAAGTGATGAGAAACATTTCTAAAGGAATGATGAGAAGTGTCAAAACATTTTAAGTGTTAAAAGCAACAAAAGATTTGATTTAGAATTTTATTCCTCTATCCAGCCAGAACTATTGTCATCAAGGATGCCTGAATCTTCTCAAAAATTTTTTGTCTTTTTTTCTTCTTTCTCCCTCAACTAAATTTAAAAAATTTTCCTATAATTTCCAAACCAATGACAGAAAAGTGAGGATCAAGGAATAAAGGAAACTGAATCCTCCTAGCAGCCAATACAACTTCTAGCAGACTTGGTGACACACATTAGCAGACAGAGAAACTAGTGACATTAAGAAGTGATAGAAAGTTTTCAGCAGCCTCTCACGGGTGCTGTAGACTCCAGGAGAAGGACACAGAAGATGATCCATGCGTGTCATGCACGTGCTCACTTTACACACTGTAAAACCAGAGAAGAGGCTAGAACAACGTACAGTCCCACCTCATCAGCATGACCCCAGTAGCAGCTTCGTTTTAGCATTAATAACCAGAACTCTGCAGGGTGGCATCCTCACCTAAGGTGGTTTAGGCCATGCAGGGGACACCATGCCTGTTCAGCACAACTCTGTGCCTGAAGGGCCGTGCTCTGTGGAACTGCAGGGCTTGGTCTCCATCCCTGCACGTATGTGAGAGTGCACTGGCACAGCCCTGGCAACCACTCAGCAATTCCAGGTTAAGAGAGAGAACTGAAAAGCATGGCAAATAGTCAGGATAAACAGACCTTTATTTTATCTTTCTCAGAACATACCTAATAAGCAAAACTACAATGACTACACCAATTCCAGCCTTCAGAGCAGTTGGCCTCCAGCTTTCTTTCAAATGCTACCTTCACAAAAGTCAGAACTTTTCCCAGATGAGAAAGTAAACAAGCCGAGTTTGCCCTATGACAAACCTCGTGCTGACTTGGGAGCACATTGCTAAGTTCTCACTGAGGGAGAAAGTGGTGCTTGTGCCAGATTTGGCTCCTGGGGCACTCGGGTCTCAGAGGAATTTGGAGAGGCAGAAAACATCAGTCACAATCTTATGGGTTGAGGAGAAGATTCAGATTATGAAAGGGGTCTCAGCTGGAGACAGGTCTTAGAAGAGCTCTTCATCCTCCAAAAAACTAAAAGGAACTGTTTTTTCCTAGGAAGGAGGCAGATTTTTAGTGACCTATTTCCAAAAAAGTAAGAACCAAAAGGAAGTTGTATTACAGTTTTCTGTTCTCCTTGCATCTTTTACTTCTCGTTTCCTCTCACACACTGGGAACTCCCTTCTAAAATTAACTTTAAAAAAAAAAAAAACAAACCACCACACACAGAAATAAAGGGCAGCCTTGGAGCTAGTATCACATGCTTCCAAGACAGGCAGAAGCTGTTTTCAGGAGACTAACAGATCAGTCAAACACAGGGCTACTCATTTTTATAGCTCCCATCAGGAGCCTTCTTGCCCTGACAAGCCTTCATTGTGCTCTCTGTGGGCAGCAGCCAGTGCAGACCTCCAGCATCTGATGAACCCAAAAGGATCGGTGGCTGGAGGGGAAAGGGGACAAGAAGGGTGACCCTCCTAAATAACTTTTGCAAAGTGACTCATCCTTTCACTGACAGCATTAACATCTCCGCTCCTGCCAGCTGGGCAGCTGCTCCAGCCCTCGGAACAGTGAGGGAATGTTTTGTTCCAGAGATGGGAAAAGGGGGGCGCAGGGGGAACAAACCTTCTGTGTGCATGTGAGCGTGCATGTGTAATTGCCGTATGATTTCAGCTATTTTGACCTAATAAGAGTTATTGCATTAGTCACCAGCCCTGGTACAAACAGATGGGTTTGCAAGAATTCAAAAGAGAAGGGGAAGGAAAGAAAAGAGATGAGAGATGCCACAGTCTCCAGGGCAAAAGGGCGTCCTGACCATGGGAGTTGGGGAGGTCCCACACAGTACAGTCCCACTGAGAGCAGCTGGCCCACAGCACCTGGTGGCTTCCCACCTCTCTGCAATAAAGTGCCGTGAGACCCCATCCTTCTTCCAAACAACTGGACTCGACGCTCCACTTGTGCTGAAAAAGTTTCTCTTGAACAAGAAAAAGCAACAGCTGATGTTATACAATGGTTTCTTTAAAACCCTCCATATTTTTGTCACATTGTAGGATCAGCTTTCAGGTCTTTGTCATAAAGTTGCAGTACAAGTCAGTAAGGCTTGCTTGGGACACAGATTGCCTGGTTTTGCTCAGGGAGCATACTCGCTGTCTGGCTAAAGAAAAAGGCATGGCAAGGCAAAAATCAGCCTTCCTACCCTCTGAAGCATCTAGATTGACCAAACATAAGCCTCAGGTCCACAGGGTTGAGCCCACCAACATTAGGAAAGCAGATTCAGTGCATCTGGAGCACTGTTCCCACAGCCAATATTTACTTTTCCAAACTAGAGCAGGAAGGCTCTGCCATCATTCATGGAAACATAGGCAGTTCTCTACTAAAAATACTTTTTAGCCTTCCCCCTTTCCTCCTCCCTACAGCATTTCCTATTTTCCTTCCAAAAGCTTTGCATAGGCCTCTGCTGACTCTGCTGCCAAGAGGCACTGGACACACACACATCTTTCCCGCCTGGCTCCAGCAACATTCCCCCCATCCATGCAAAAATTCTTCTTCACCCAAGAGCTCCGTTCAAGTCCACAGGAAGCTCCCATTGGCTTCTACCTTGGAGTACCAATTCTAAAAACTCTCCTCTGAAGCCTCTAACTTCCCCACCATATCCCTCTATATTCAGTCTTTGCCTCAGCACCTTTCATTAAACCAGGGCAATCAATGCAACATTCCAGGTACCTGCACCACAGCATTCACCAAAACACAGGTTACAGCCATTCCTGCACAGGGTTGAAGGCGGGACGTGACAGCAGGAAAGGGGGCGCAGTTCTAAGCACAAGAAGCACATGGACCAGAACATCTGCTCTTTGTGGGACACCTCCTCCCGAAAAGATGGGAGCTGGGAACACTGACGCCAGGCCTGAATGTTGACCCCGAGCCCCAGCGTACAGGGAATGGGAGGGGGAAGCTTCTTGCACTAAATTACAGGTCTGAACGTCCGTGACAGTAACCCCAGCTGATGAAAACTTGTAAGAACCTGCCCAAGCACATACATTTTCATTTTGAAATAAAGAGAACAAATTTGGGAGCATAAAGGTTTTAAATTGTTGATTGGAAGATTTGCATGTAGACAGAGTATTGTTTTCTTCTCCTGGCTCACTGGGTAGCAAAACAGAAAAATTATGTGTAATTAAATGGAAACAGTATCAATTAGCTGTGATTCTCCAAGCTGTGGAACGAGTAAACCAATGAGGAAAGACTGTTCTTGTCCTCTGGCAGCCTCTTCATGTCAAGATTATTCTGAAGATATCTTAAATCCACTTAAGCATGAACTATGCAAACAAATTTTAAAAGAAATCAGTGCAGGTGGAGGGTTATTTACTAGCCAGCATAATACTCAATCAAACATATCCTGAGGAATTATCTTGATTGCCAGTACTTGAGCTCATTTCATTAACATTACATCTTTGTCCTCCTTGAGTTATGCCCCTGAAGTTTAAAGACTAATCTAGATAGGGACAGGCTTATCTTTTACCACTATAGAAAGCGGCCTTTGGGTCAACAGTTTTGGATACTCCTAGAAAAAGGACAAACACAAGGACAGCAGAAGTCAACAAGTTACTGCATCCAGTCACACACAAAATCGGGAGCTTTAAAACAGTCAGGCAGACTCCACAAAGATGTTGCCCCTAAGTCCCATTGCACAGTAACAAATTCTGAATGAAGTAGTGTTTTATTATAGACTTATTTTCCCCTCTGAGAGACTGGTAAGTCAGAAACTGCATCGCTTAAATCTATTAAGTAACTATAAGGACAGCTTGCTTGTCATAATTTAAAAGTAGCATACTGAGTGCACAGATCAGCAACGATTAATATTCCTGGTTTATATTAGTGTTTCTCACAAGAAAAGAGTTGGACCTGAATTTGATGTAGACAGATTCTTCCAAAAGTTCTCATTCATGACAATAATTGCTGACACGTGAAGAAGATAATTTAATGCTTTGTGGAGCAAATCCTACATCTCGACTCAGACTTCTACAGGACAGACATTCGCCAAACCACCATCGGCACATTGTTCTTCCATCTTTTTTCATGCATATTTTTAGGCTCAGCACCAAAGGGGCAGAAGTACATACAGAACAAATTTGCCAAAAAAAAAAGGAAATAAAGAAATCACAACTTGACCGAGTCACCATTTGAAGCCATTTCACAGTACCGTGACCTCTCTGAAATAACACCAACTTCTTCCTGTCACGAGGATGATTTGTTTCAGTTTGCTGGTCCTGAGAGCTTGATATTAACACACCCCAACTAAAGGTTTTTCTTCTGAGCAAACAAATGACAACTTGCATTCTCTACAACCTCAAGACTAGTCTGCTGCTGCCCACCTGGGGATTTTTTGAGGGTATCAGGAGTGCACCTTGGAGCTGAAAGGGACAGAAACTGTGTGTGGCCAAGAGCTCTCCAGACCAAGGTTAGCTCAATAGCATGTGTCCTGCCCATTCTCCACCGTGGTGTGACCCTGTTGGCCTTCCTCCAGGCAGGGAACATGCCACCTCCATAGCACCTGCCAGCACCCTTTCAAACTATTTGTCAAGTGGTTATTTGTGAATAATTCTTTTAGTGCTGACACATTTTATAAGTTGGCTGAAGATAATTAACAAATAGGGAAAAAAATACAATTGTGTAGTAGAATAATTTATTGCTAATTATTCTCTCAGGTCTAAGAGAGCTGCTGACCTTCTCGATACATTTCTTTTAGTTAAATGAGTACAAACAGATGCTGACCTTCATCAAAACAGCACTGATAGATTTCCTGAGGAAACACAAATGAGAGTGTAAAGACATGACCAAACACATCCCAGCCAGTCGCACATTAGTCATGAAGAGCATTTTCCGAAGTGCTTACCTGGTTCTAATGCTTTGCGTTTTGGAGGCGGGTAAAGGGCACGTCACACCTCTGACAACTCAAGTACAATGGTCTTGGAGTTGAGCAATTGAAAACCCAAGGACATAGAACAAATGGATATTTCAGATCATTTCAGACGTTGTTTTGCACTTTTTTTTTTGTCAAGACAGCTTCTGGACCATTGTTACTCATCATTTGCATCAAGTTTTAAGCTAGGGACAGCAAGAACTGCGAGTTTGAAATGTGACACCACACATCACAATTTAATGAGGCCTCTAGGGCTACGTGCAACACAGCCTCATTCCCCCTGCACGTACAAACACACTCAGATGGTGAATCAGAACCGAGAGCATCTTGCAAAGCACCCCAGGGCTTTATTTAAAGGAAAAAAAACCCTGCGATTTGTCAAAGACACTACAGCTCCCTGGAAAGAACGAGATAGTCTTTCTGAGTATTTGTGCTCGTGGAGACTTAGAGATCCTTGTCAGGAGTGGAAAATGGAATCGTTCTGGTTTTTAATCCCGAGCAGCAAGTCATTTTAACAGCAAGGTTTCTACAAAATCATTTTTCTTGACCTGAAAGGGTACACACATACAGCCTCCAACAGATGTGAAAAGCAGTTAAATCAGTATAGATGCTCCATTCAAGGCCCTCCTGAACGGAGATGCCAGTGCTACATAAAGACAAGTATTCATAGCATCCTCTTAGAGCAATTCCAGCCATCCAGCTTGGACATTATTCACAGCAGCTAAACTCAGAAACACAAGTTTCCTCTGCAGTCCCTGGAGCGAGAAGACTGACCAACCACAACTGTGACTACCCATGCCAGACTAGAGTGGGATGGGCTGGGTGAGGGCCACTGCTCCCTGTCAAGAACTTTTTGAGATACAAGTTAGTGACTTGTTTGCAACAGACCTCACACAAGAAAACCAGTTTAAACCAGCTAACAGGCTACAATCAGGCACTTTAGGCAGCTTCGAAATAAAATGACCAAAACATCGTATATCCTTTTCCCTGGCTGCTGGGGTAAAGAAAGAATCAGAATTACAATAATAAACTTTTGCTTTTAATCTTTAAGGATGAACTGACAAAAACTGCTCAGTATAAATCCAGATTCCAGTTTCCTTCTAGGGCTCCTCAAACATGTGTTTCACCTACTTACTTGGGCACACTCAAAAAGTTGAAAACACTAACTTTGATCTAGCATAGAAGTCATTAATTACAGAAGGGAGACTAAGCTTCATCTTTCAGTTTTCACAACTTCTTCTCTCTCTAGGGTCTGCAGCTATGATACATACGTAACCTACCGGAGATCCCTGTTTTTCCAAGTACAAGCAAACTACCAGTACTTGCTGCCCCTCATTCTGAAAGTTAGTACCAAACTCTACATCTTACACATGGAATCATAGAACATTAAGGGTTGGAAGGGGACCTTGAGGATCATCTACTCCCAACCCTCCTGCCACGGACAGGGACGCCTCCCACTAGGCCAGGTTGCACAAGGCCTTATCCAACCTGGTCTTGGACATTGCCAGGGATGGGGCATTAGTAACCTTCCTGGGCAACCTGTTCCAGTAACTCACTACCCTCACAGTTAAGAATTTCTTCCTAATATCTATCCTTAATTTCCCCTCTCTGTGTTTGTGAACAATCTGACACTTGGAGATTAAGGCCTTTCACATCGGATCCATATTTCCCATGCGACACTGTCTTAAGTGTCAACAGTGGTCTGATAGAACACTTTTTCCTACCTATGCCAGGGTGTTGCACTTTGCCCACAAAGCCCAGGTTTTAAACTTTTGAAAGGTTGATTCAAGGGCCTACACCACTGCCTGGGTATAAGAAAGAGTTGGAAGGGCTGGTGACACTATCAGACCCCACAGCTCTGTGATGGGTGAAAATTCAATTGTTGAGACACATCTGGAAAAGGTAATCCAACATTTTGATGTCTAGAAAAGGCAATTTGTGTCCTGTTTTGCAAAGGAAAGCAAACAAAGCCTTAAGGTCTTCATCATTTGACCCCACACATCATTCTGACTTTGGGCATTATGTAACCATCCCCATCCACAGGGGTTTAGATCCCCTATCCAGAGCTCTGCTGACCATGGTATTTCACAGAAAAATAAGAGCTAAACAAACAGGAGAACAAGTCCCCCAAGCAGGGAAAAACCCTTACTAGCAAGCAAGAATGAAGTTTGACATCCATTCTGCAGGCTGTGGCCCAACAGGAATCACAGCACTCTACCCCATGAAAGGAAGCCCTTCTTTGCTGAATATCCACAAAGACAGTGATGAATGAAGGGATCCTTGTACCAAGAAGTGGTTGCTGAGTCCACACACAATCTTATTGCTAAAAAAAAACACCAAACAAAAAAAATTGGTTTCATCTTTTTTTTTTTTTTCCTTTTAAAGCTGCAGGTGAAGCTCTCCTCTGCTGATCTGCTCCTCTATTTGCACTACTCAAATACCTGCAACACCATCTCTCTTACCAAGATTAAACTCAGGGAACTGGCAGGGACTAGACAGCAGCTCTTTCACAGAAAAATTGTTCTGGAAAAGGTGTCTACGTCTTCCAAATATAGGTACTTGTATGGAATGATCAAGTTATCCCTCAGTCTGTTTCTGATTCACTGAAATGCACGAACCTCTTTAGATTCACTTCATAAACAGACTTTCTAACACCCTCACCATTTTGCTGACCTTCCCTCAGATTTTCTTTGCACCTCAGCGCTGATTCTACTAAGAGTTCAGAGATGGACTACAGTCCTTTCAACATGAGCTTGACAGTTATAGGTAGAAAAAAAAAGAAAAGAAAAATAAGGAATATCAGGAAGATAGAAAGTTAATTTCTCTGAAGGCATAGCATTTATATGACTGTTTGCCAGTTTTGACAACAAAGTCCCTTTCACAGTGTAGGTACAAGTTACCATCCACCCTTCTCAGAACATTAACCAGCAAATGTCTGGATTAGCACATCTAGCTGGAACAGAAGGAACTGCAGAATGAATTGCAAAGAGCCCAGAACACCTGAGCATCACGAGTGAGCACAGCACACTGTACTTTGAACACCAGCCAGTGAGACTACATGGAGCTGAAGCACAGGAGGAGCCACAGTCTTACTTGAAAGCACCAAAACGAAAACCGGCGTGATGTGTAACTCAGCAGGTAAAACACTAACTCCTAAGTTGAAGATAGGACAGAAAAACATGCAGAAAACAGTGTTTCCTACTGAGAAAAAAAACTAGAAATAGTTCTTCAGAAACCTGCATCTTCCTTTACTCACCACTTTTAGCAAAAGTATGAATGAGAAAGGCACTCTTTCACCATTTCACAAACTTAAGAGAAAAAAAAAATCAGTAAATCCTTAAAAACAAGCCCTTACCTAGGACTTTTCCCAAAGCTGCTCTACTTCCCTCAGGCACCACACAGAAAGCCACCCTACTTTCTGCAGTTAGTAGCAAAGAAGCTCCTTTACAAATACCTGTCTTGCTCTCTGAAGACTTTTGTGATCCTAAAATAGTTTTCAAATGGAAAGCTGCAGGACTGAGGGAGTGTCAGAACTAACATTCCTTCACCCTCTTTTCTCCTTGCTTTCATCTTTGCACTAGGAGATGCGAGTACTTGCAACGCTTTGTCTTTTAAGACTATTCACTTTTCTTTTACTTTAGAATTATACTTCCCTTTGTTACCTTTAATGTTCTGTTTGCGTGTTCCTTACTGTTTGCAGAGCCAGCTTAAGAGGCCTTGGAAGACAAGGCTAAATCCCATTTTTGCCTCCACGTAAATGCTGTTATCCCTGGGGAAACCAAATTCAACTTTTGCAGCAACAGCAGAGAGAACATAGGAGGAAGGGATTTGGAGAAAGCTGGTTCTGACCAAACCTTGGTAATTAGTGAGGCTTGGGACTGAAGATAAGAAAGAAAGTCTGTGGTGGGAGATGCTGGTGGGAAGCTGAGAGTAGCTGAAGGTTTTGGGGCTGGAAAGAAACCCAGGGGCTGCAAGGGTCAGGCTGACCTAGGCCTTTCCAGAAAGGTCTTTTTCTGTCCCCCCAGCTTTCCATTTCTCTCGTCTCTGTGACTACTTTCCTTGCTTCCATTCCTTTTCCTCCTATTCCCCTCCTTGAGAAAAAGCAGAAGCTCAAGGGGTATTTTGAGGTACTGGATATCAGCATTTGTACTTCTTGCTGTCAACTCCTTCACATGCTCCCACCTCCTCCTGGCAGTGGTCAAGTGCAAGGCAGGGATGGGGTTCCCATCTGACAGGGGCAAGGCAGGCAGGCACTTCTTGTGGACCACAAAGGCCACACACACAGTTTGGGTACTGCACCTGTGATGGCGAAAGCCATGCTGAGCCAGAGAGAAAGGAGGGCAGATACAGCCAGATGCGTCAGGACTGCTGGGGAATCAGCCACGCCTCAGTGATGCTGGATTCTGCTCTCTATTAATAGGGCACCAGCTTCCTGCTCCTCCAAGAGTCAGAGATGCTTTGAAGTAAAATCAGCTTTTCCGGGGACTGATCAAAATAGAAACCCAAGCTGCCTAAATCTGCAATGGAAATTTCAATCAACACTAAGTTTTTAAATAAAATTTGGACTCTATTCTGGTTCAAAATGAATTGAATAAAGAAATCAGATACACAAATAAGGCTTTTGGTCAGCTTTTGCTTTACATTCGCTCTAATAAAACTTCCTGTAAAATGAGCATTAACTCCAGGAGATCCCAAGACCTCACTTGTGTCGAGACGCTGCCAAAGATGCCAGCAGTCAGCCCAAAGAAAATAAAGAATTACTAGAAATTTTGTACAGGTGGAGACCCCATCCTCCAGCTCTGACAACTCCGGGTCAGCAAAAGTCAGCCTCCCAAAGAGTTAATGTTCAATGGGCCAATAAAGCGTGATTGATTCATCGATAACACACTGCTGCCTTGGGGAGAGGGAAGAAGCCATCTCCAGAGACAAGCGAGGCAATTGTTTGCTGTCCCTGGTGCCCGCAGAGTGCCCCGCGGTAACCCCTGTGCTCTGGAATACTCACGTTGGTTATTTCGAAGCGGGGTGCAGAGCTGTGCTTTCCCATGGCTGCCACTAATGACTTGCAGCTGTTGCTAATCCGTGCCTCTGATTTCCTTTGATTGCTGTGTGTATGGATGCCTGTGGTAAACAGGCATCTGCCAGGTGCCAGCACAATGGGGGGAAAATATAAAAAGTTCCCTGTTTCAAATTCAATGTGACATTGTGCTTGTCGAGAGGCAGCCGTTTAACTATTTAAGGGGAACAGTTTCCTGGGCTCTTCGCTGGCCTCCTGGCTATGTAGGAGATTCTCATGCATTTTGGTGACAGTGATCTCCCAGCCCCAGCTGTAGGAAATAGCCATGGGGAGAAGCTGGTGTCTACAGGAACTGTCCCAGCCGTACAACACAGCCCATGACATGCGAGTTTGGCTCTGCTATCCCAGAAAGCAGAGGCTCTCTGGCTCCACTCCTTCCTCCCTCCTCAGGCACAGCATCCCAGAGCTTTAGAAGGACATCTATTCCCATGTGAACACTCAGGCTGGCCTCAGCTTGCTGCCCCTTTCTCCTCGACATTCTCTGCTCCTGCTTCATTTTATGTGGAAAGGCAGTGAAGCACCTCAGCTCACAGTTCCAGGCTAAAAAGAGTGGAGTGGAGGCTTCCCACAGCCCATTAGGGAAATATATGTCTTGCTGGAAGCCAAGGCTAATATTAAATTTTCCAGAAGGAAGCACAAGGGTCTCACAATAAGAAATGTCCCTGAAAGTGTTTCCCCAGCAGGGTGCTGTTGCCTGTTTCTAGCACTAATGTTTTGCCTCAGCCCCACAGCCCCTCCAAGCAATTTCTCTGGGCATTTCTGATTCCCCTCCTGTCACAGCAGCCAGCTGAAGATGCCACACAGCTGCTCCTCGCCTCCATCCATCATCCTTCCTCCTGGTAGCAGGTAATTATTCCCAGCTGTTCATTACCCAAGACCATCACACCTGACCCATATTGTTTGCCTTTCATTTGCACCTCAGGTACAGAATAGAAATAGATGAAGGAAAGCTTCCGAGAGGAACTGGTCATATGCCAGTGCTAGAGACAGGGGTGTCCTGCTCTCTCAAAAGCTGCTTTTGTGGTTTATTTCCTTGGGTTGCTCTTCACTTGTGCACCAGGTCACATTTAAGGGGCAGCAATGAGTCGAAGGCACAGGTCTCCTGGGGCATGCATAGGTGTCCTCAGCATTGGCTCATTTTGGTTTCCCTGCCTGCTCATCCTGCTTCCCTGCATGCTGTGAGCAGTCCTCAGGCTCGGGCGGGTGGGAAACCAGTGGAGAACAGCAAAGGACGCAATCCCCTCCCTCACAAAAGTGCTGGAGAAAAGTCACGGATATTGAAATTTACTGCATTTTCTTTAAGGCTTGTTCTACTCCCTATTAGAAAGAATGGAGAGCTCAGCTTAGGAGAGGCCAGTGATGTTGCACCTGACAAGCCAGAGGGTACATGACTGCAAGAGTAATACTCTCTGAAGGAGAGTCATAGCTGTGTGCTGACATTTCAGACCTCCTTCCCACTTGAAAAAAGAAGGCTGAAAAATGAGCCACGTATCCAAATGTGCACGCAAAATTTCTATAGCCTGATCTGTTCACCTTAGCCACCAAACAGCTAAGAGTTATTTGACACATATCACTATCATAGCTGAGGCTATCATTTCAGTTATGTGCAAGGTGCTATTTCTAGCTCCCTACAGATGACTGAAATGGAAAGCTGAGCATCCCACCCTCCTAAAACAAGGCAAATAAGGTGCCTTAGAAATCAAAGATCTCTCAGTTAAAAAACGGTAGGGCTGAGCTTGGTTTCAGAGAGCCAGGATGACAGAGGGAGTTGGAGAGAAGCTGATTCAGGTGGAGAAGGAGAAAGGCCCTTCATCGGTGTGTCACGGTGCACAGCCCATGAGAGAGGTGGAGAATGGGGTTTTTGAGCTAGGGAGAAAGTGACAGGAAGTGGGGATTCTGGATAAAAAGGCAGCCTTCTAGTGTTTGACTGCTAATGAGTTCAGGGTAACACAACCTTGTACCTGGGAGGTACCATCTGACTTCAGAGACAACTGAGTTATCTATCAGCCTTTTCTCCTCCATGGAATAACTTTAACTTTTGGCTTTGGTCATTATGTCATATTTAACTGATGTAGAAAAAGCAGACCAATTTTGGTCACTGAACAAGAGAAAGCAAAAAAGTCCTCTAGTAAATATAATGCACATCCAGAAAGTTTTCTTTAGCTGAAAGAGTGGGTGATTTTGGGCTTGGGGCTACACTGACCCTCAAGATTTCTGCCGAGGAAGACTTCATGCTCTGCCCCTTTTAATCAGCACTGACACTCCAGACTTCCTCCGGGCTGTAAAGCAAGGCTCTCCACAATCCCAGCTCGGAGGGGAAAAAGACGGACATTGGCAAAGAGCAGCAGGGTGAGGGTCCCAGCACCTCCCAATTAGCATGTCAGCTCCCTTCAGAAAGTCACATATCCTTGTTCAGATGTGGCTGGGGGCTCAAGGGGACAGGAAGGTTTTACATTTCACCACTGAGACTCCCAGAGGTTTTGCCAAGTACTTACCAAGTTATTTAGAAGAAAAACAAGAACTCGTCTGGGCTTCTTCTTTGTTTCAGTCCTGCTCTGGGTTCAGGCACCTGAGCTGGCAGCTGCATCTCTTTCTAATGACACGAGAGAGAAGGGACATTCATGCTGTCATCCCTGCTGGCATATCCTGTTTCTGTAAGTTCACATCTTGTGACTAGCCTAAGTTAGTCAGCGCTGTGTTTTTCAAGGAAAAGAAAAACATCTGAACTTTGGCATCAAACCCCTCTGGAAACTGGCCATTGCCTAGGACGTAACCAAGCCCTTCAGCTCAGCTTTCATTACAGCAAGATTTCCCAGGAGAAAGCACCCAGAGGTCTGACAGCAAGGAGTTTTCTTAGGATTTACAGTGTCGCAGACCCGGTTTCTGCAGCACTAAAACACACAGACACACCACCAATCCCACTCAAAAGCCATTCACAGACCCACATGACCTCTGCTGGGAGCACACATCTGTTACCAGCCTCTCCCCAAGCAAGGTAGGAGGGTGTCTGAGGACCGGCTGGGTGCCAGTGGCAGTGAGCAGGCTCTCCCAGGCATCCCTTTCGATGTGGCAGCAGGCAGCACAAAGGGGGCCCAGGGTCCAGGCCCCAGCTCGGTGCCAATGATGCCAAGGAGAGGTACCCTCCCCCAGGGAAGGCCTGTAGGGTCACTTCCTGCAAGGGAAAATTGAGGATCAGGCCAGACGCGGAGTCTGATCCTGCTTCCCTACATGGATTTGCAAGGTTACACTCTGTCCCCTGAGCTGTATTTAATCTCCAAGACACACTGGCCAGCAGCAGGTCCCAGTGATGGCAACAGCCCCTTTTACAGCTCCAGGCTCCACAAAATAATAGAGTGGGGCGAGTGCCTTATAGTGGACAGATGCACTGCTCAGTTTGCCATTCTAATCTCTTCCCACCATACCTAGGAATGGTTATAAAGATAAAAGAGAGGCTGGAAACTGTTATTGTATCAAAGCAGATCTGCCGTATCCAGATTCTGTGCGGTTCTATCATATTCGCTGGCTCTCTATTTTTAAAATCTGAGGTACAAAAAATGAATTACTCTCGACCTGAGTGTGGAAAAGAGTTTTCTTTTATACTGGAATCTTAACTTTATCTGATAATGAGACCCAAGTAATTTCCTTGAGTTTCAGCTGCAGCAAGTAATGAAACAGTGAAATCTTTCTTCACTGATTAACAGTATTAGGCTTCCAGGGAACTGAAGCAATTCTCCGGTCTCAGGGAACATTAGAAATTTGCAGGTAATCCTAACCTCATCCGTGTCCCTTCTGACTCCCCAGTTTCTGTCTCACTCAATATGTTAGATTGGCAGCAATGCAGCAGAACACAACTTCCCAAATCATTAAAGTGATTTAAACCTCTTGGGGAGAAAAAGTTTATGGGATTTGTGTTGTTGTTTTCCAGGGTTTCAAATCCTTAAGGGACACATTTCAAGATTTCTTCATAACTAGGAAAGGAGGCCTACTTACTCTCTCTCCCCCTTGCTATTTCTAGCTGTGTCATCTCAGCTAAAGTACACGGAAACTCAAGGAGAGGCTTTCTATTAACTTTAGTGGGCTCTCAAGCAGTGGGCTTGTGTCAAACACCAAACATTGTTTTCATCCAGAGAGAAGCCTATCTGCCTACAAACTTATGTCTGATTCAGGCTGTGCTGTGAACCCACACCTTAATCATATAAATTGCAGTTTGATTGTTATATAATTATAAATTATCCACATTTTAATTATAGAAATTCCACCTCTTCTCTTACAGGTTTTCTGATACATCAGCACATACTCCAAGCCTCAGCACTCATATTCCACAGTGATCATCAGCCAATCTCCAGTTTTCATTTTGCAGCCAGGAGACCATGGGCAGTCACAGGCAAAAGCAGTCACATTTTGGGAAGAAGTAAAAGTGTTGTAACTGAGACCAATTAAGACAACAACCCATAGCTGTGTTACAGAAAGAATAATCTAGATTCTTTTTAGAGAAGCTTTTTGGAAAATAGCTAGCCATTTTGGTAGCAAATGAGATATAAGCATCTGGTTTCCAAAGGACACTGAATATCTGTTCACTGGCAGTAGGACACCTCTGCAAGTTTCATAGGCTAGCCATTAAAAAAAAAAACAAAAAACCAAAACCAAACAAAATCAAAAGGACACCCCAAAGTTTATCAACCACTTGGCTGCAGCTCGTTCTTTTTCAGAGCTGAGACAATTATGTGAGATGATGAAGCTGCAGATAAAACTTCCAGAAGGTTTTTATTTCCACATGCTGTATCCTCCATGCTGATGCTTGCAGACCCGATGCTCGTGGTGCCTGCGCAGCGTATGGTAACTGAGTGTGACATTAATGCTCAAGTCTGTGGCAACCACATGCCTGCCTACAACTGAAGTCAGTTGCACACACTCATGTATAAGCCTACTATTTGGGTATTAATTGAATAAGCTTTCAGAAATAGTTTAAGCAAATTAGTTCCTGACACATTGCACATCTTGAGCTTTCCATTTGTGGCCTTTCATTCATAAGCGATCATCCACAGAGTGAAAAGAAGCACACTTCACTCTAATTAGGGAGGAGCTAATTATCCTCCATCAATTAGATCCTACAACACTTATCTGTAAACAGTTGCTGGAAAGGTACATAACAGATTAGTGACTGAAGACCTAATTAATAAGGAATAATGAGCTCCTTCCTGCAGGAGATGGAGGAAATGTGCTCTCAATCCTTGAAAATGCCTAGTGATAAGAGCCATAAAACAGACCATAAACGTGGCAGGAGACATTTTGTACATAAGAGTTTTCTAATTTTTACATCCAACGTGCAGCCTGTGCTTTCCTGAGTTTGCTGTGCAGCCATGCCACACCACTCTGCCTGCCACCAACGGGGTTGTGCAAATAAAGTGAAGGAAATGTTGGATTTCCCAGCTCTTATGCCTCATCTGCTATTTGTACTTCTTTTCATTAAATTAAAGATGTGTATTTTCCTCTGCCTATTTATAGAAAGGCGGCATTTTAGATTTTTCTCCTAATTGGCTTCACATGTGATTTTTTCCGATTACACCCCAGGAGTTTTATGCTGCTTTGTTGCAGTCACCGTCAGTTGCGAGTCCCCATTTCTCCCTATCACATAAGTCCCTTTGATTTCTAGGTCTTGGCTCACGGTGTGGTTGGATGCTGCTCTCCCGCTCGGTTTCCTCTTTCTTTCACATCAGGATAGCTTACCATTCTGCTTTTGTTAACAGCAGTTTCAGTAACTGACAGTTCATTTATCTTTAGGATTATCTTCCCAGAAGACACACATTTACCTGTTTCCCAGGCTTGTCGACGTCTGCTTTTTGAAGTTCACTACTCTTTTTCTGCTCCTTTCACTCCTTTCTTTCCCCAGAACAGTGATTCTGTTGTTTCATGATTGCTTTCACTCAAACTTCTTTCTAACTCTGGTTTATCTCCATCCATTCCTCCCTTGCAGAGTCAAATTTTAGAATACACACTGCTCTGATATTTTCAATATTATAAAGTCTGAGCATGGATTAACAGGGAAGTTGAATAGATATGCACGAAAGTGATGCTCTGGTTTTTACACACCAAGGTGTCTCACCAAGATGTTTCCCTTACACTCCATCCTGTGGAAGAAACTCATCAGGTTACAGTAAAACCAAACCCTGGATTCCTTTAAAAGTTCTTAACTCTACCAGTATTTGGTTTAAAAATATCAGGAAATACATATTCTGCAGATAAATAAATTTTATCAGTCAGTGAAAAATTCTATGAGTGTCCTAAGAAAATTGTTCTAACCCACATCAAACAGAAGTCTAACTTTGAAGCTTTAGAAAAGGTAGGAAAATAAATTATTCTCGAGGAATCACCGAGTGAGGTTACACAGAAATAAAATGAAGGGGAAAAAAATAATTTAAAAAAAAGGAAACCACTCAAAAGATCTCAAAAAACTCAGAAAATGCCCTCTTAGTAGCTGCCCTCTCCTGTTAAAGAATCTCCACTAGTGATTATAACAGCACGGATGGATAAATATTTCTAAGATGGACCTGGTCCCAGGCTGCTCCAGACTTTAGACCAAGAAGGTTTCGTAAGGGACGAGGTGCCAGAAAGCCCAGGTATGATCTGGCTGGGAGGGAAGCAGCAGCGGAAGGACCAGGCTACTTCAGCCTGTTCCTCCAGCACATACAGGCATTACACACTTCAGCATTGCTCCTAGAGTGTGTGTTGGCCTGCACACCCAGGAACAGGCAGAACAGAGGGATGGACAGTGATTTATTGCACACGAAAGCCAGATATACCGAAGCTTCAGAGAACTGAGGAATGAACGTATGACAGAGCACTGGTAGTTTTCTGGAAAACAGAAACTGGTCTGAAAAGACCAACATTAGAAAGCTGCAGAGGAAATGGAAAGAAAATTTTCTGCTCCTGTACATAGCAATTTGTTCCTTCTGCTCAGGATGATGAGTAAGGCCTCAGCTGGAGTACAGTCTCCAGTTTGGGGCATCACACTGCGAGGAAGGTAAGGACTAACAGTAAAATATTTAGAGAGCCCCAGGAACAATCAGGTCTCAAAGGGATTGCTTTATGAGAAAAATTAGTTTGAACAATGCCAATTTATTTAGAGGAGAGAGAACTGAGAGAAGAAGTGGAAAGAGTTTAAGAATTAAAAGGGTTTTATCCAAGGAAATCTGTTTCACATACTGAAGACAAGAAACAGATGTCCTGCAGTAACACATTAGGGAAGGGAAAAAATCAGGTAAAACAAGAGGAATGGGATTAGTCTGACTAAACACAGGTGTCTCTGCTGTAGGCACCTTGAGCTGAAGAAATCGACACCAGTCAAGGCTGTGGTGAGACTCTTTTTGTCCTCAATAGATGACTGCAGTCAAATTCAGCTACCCTGAACAGAGAGATTAAATGTCCATTGAGCATCGTGGCAGCCAAGACTGCTGGGTCAGAACACAGAGAACAAGGGAAGTCTGGTTTCATGGAGGAGGTGTCATTCCAGCCAGAGGCCAGAATTGTGACAATGTCCACTGCAGCAGATACAGAGTAGCTGGAACTTCTCGGACTCTCATTCAACTGGGCATCAGTTAAAAGTAAAACTTATATTCAAAATACTTTTAGACCAAAAAAGTGCCCATGTGTGAACGCAGCATTTAACAAGCATCTTAGTAATAAATTAATATAAGTAAATTTAATTCAGTGTGAATATTTACATATTTCATAATAATACACACAATACTTAGCTATAATATGAAAAAGTAAAATAAGGTTTCAATGGGAATATGTTTTAGAGGGCTGTTACTAACTCAGTAAAACAGGGAGTCTTGGAATACAGACATTTTATCAACCAACTGCCTCATTGGGTAGATCCTGCAGACATCAAATCAAACTCTAAGAAAGCCTTTCTGAGCAGGGCACAGACAAACCTAAACAAACCAATAAAACAAGCCTCCGGTGAATTTGGGCCAAATCCCTGTTGCAGATCAAATCCACAACACTCAGGGCTACCTCTGTTTTTTCCAGGTCCCACAAGGCACAGCTGAACAGCAGCAAGGCTGAAAGAAGAATTTTCGCTCTGGACCCAGACCTGGCACTTCCCCTCACCCAGCTGTTGTACCATGCCACCACCACAGGGCCCCTCTGCCACCACAGCTGCTGAAGAGCCAGGACCATGGACATTGGCACTCTGGCCACTTAAAACAGTGTTCCAGCTGCTTCTGCACACATACACAGCTTGAAGGAGGTTCAAGAAATGTGTGATCTCTGACTCTATGGGTTACCTAAAGAAACGTTAAATTCCGAAACATTTTTAATCCTCCCAGGGTTAAAATCTGGGCAAATCTGTCCAAAAAATTCCCTGGGCAAGGCCAGCTCCTTTTTCTATTACCCAGCTCAGAAATTGTCTGACAGAGCCCAGAAGTGCAGTTCCCTTGGGACAGAAAGCAGGGACTTGAGCTTATGCTGATGAGAGGAGTAGGACTGGTTAGGATTACTGTGTCAGGAATTTGCCCCTCGTTACCTACCACAAGAACTACTGGACAAACCTGATGGCAAACCACCATTACTTTTCCTCCTCGGGGGCACTGGAAGAGAAGGCCTAAATCATTCTCATTTGCATGAAAGCAAGCATGCCTTCAGATCCAGAAAACCTCAGTGAAGAGGTTTGCATTAAACATTATTGTCCAGATAGAAGCACTGATTTTTTAAAACATCTGCAAGGCATCATGACCCAGTGAAGAGATGAAAGACAGTTTCTTGCCAGCAAGTCAAACAGAAAAGGGAATCTGTGTGGATGCGGTGTCTGATACTCCAGCTGCTCTTCTCACTCCAGGAATGCTCCAGCTGGGAATGAATAGATCACAGTGTTAAAAACCAAGGTGATCACATCTGCTTTATTTCTGCACGTATCCACCACTAGAGGCCATTGCACATCTCCTCCTCTGGGGAAGGCTGCCCTCAGTTAAACCTCTGTGGCTGAACGCGACAAAAAATTACATACTTTTAAATCAAACTCTCTGCTTGAGGAGTTCCAGCCCAAATGACTGATAAGAGATGACTGGCTGAAACTTTAAGCCTGTGATTTTTCCTGCCTTAGCATCCAGCTCTCAGCCTGGGGGCTTTAGGTTTGATACATAAACTTCAGCAATCTCACTTAGGTTTCTTGCCCAACTTATATCTTCTGGCATCCTTTCAAGACAAAGCCAGGCCAATTTCTTTTTAATCCATCTATTTAATTCAAACAATATCAGAGGATTATAGTTTACCCGTGTGCTTACATGTGTTTATCCAAACTCCAAAAGACACACACAGTTTTCTGCCTGCCATGCAAGTAAAGCAAAGCACTTTCTCAGATGTTTTTCATTAGTTTTACAAGGAGTTTTGAGGCCCCAGTTTTGGTCCTCTGATGCAGCTGGCTGTGAAGTTGATCTGAGTGTTTGCCATGTGCATGGTTCCTAGCATGAGGAAAGGCTGCAAATGGGACTTTGTATGTAATATAATAATTCTCTTCTTCCTCTGCCTCAAAAGTTACTTCACTGGAGTCAGCTTCTGATTAGGTTCATTGAAGCCAGCTGGTCATTTTTGCATCCTCAGATATATTGAAGGAAAGAGAGGATAGAGGGAAAGAACTTGAGTCTGACCTCTGCTAGATTCTGCTCCCCTATCCTTATTCTAACAAAAGGTGCAAAATAACACAGAACAGCTCTGGAAATATAAGGTACCTGAATCCTTTGCAAGGAAGATATTGCAAACATTAGGATTTGATATCCCCAACATAAGAGTCTTATGAACTATCATCTAATGAGTTTGGGGTATGTGCTACTTCTCTTGCTATGCCCTAAGCCAAATTACTTATGGCTTTGTTACACCATGACTTTGGGAAAGACATTGCATCTTGATTTGGCAACTTAAAATGATGGAGATTTCACCATACGGCCCAGGAAAACTGTTCCAAGAGTAACACTCCCAGTTACAAATTGGGTCTGGTTTCTAGTCTGGACATGCAGTGTGTGTGTCAGATAACGCTCCATGAGAGTCTTTTCCACTCATAGCTTGCCATTATTAAACCTGTTGGGTGCTACATGCCCAGGGTTTGGTACTTGTGGGCTAAATTCCTCCAGATGGTCTCACTGGCACAAGACAAAGTGCAAAATCCTTCCTGAGAAGTGACTCTTGGTCATCGAATGTGACCAACGACATCTCCACTGCTGCAGAGGATGCATCTGTCCTGTAGCACCCAAAGGTCTGCAGAATTAAAGCCCAGGTGTGGTGTGCCCAGATGTTTCCTGATGGGAGCAGCAAAGGAGGGATGCAGTGGCCATCAGGAGCTGGCTGTGCCCAGCAGCAACTCTGCTGCCCCCACGGTGCAGCCTCCTCAGCCACAAGCCCAAAAGCTTAAAGGTACATCTTTCGTGCTTCTTACTGGAGACAAACTAGGGCAAAACAGGGGCTCATCAAACCCAGAAGGACCTTTTTAGTTATGCAGTGCCATGGTACATGCCAGGGAAGGAAAAGTTCAGCCTGTCTGCATGTGGCAGGCGCAGAAATGGCATGTGTCTCACCTTGTGAAAGTCACTGCTCTACTTTTTGTGTGCCTTTCACCACCTTAGTCTCATTTGTGCTCCTCCAGGAGTTTTTTGACTTTACCTCTGTCCATTTTTGTACCTCCCCAGTGATCAGAAAGTATAGCAAACCTATCATGGCAAAGATAGATTCACCTTCAGACCAGGGAAGTACTTCACCACCATCCCCTCATGGGCCTGTCTGACCCACCAGCAGCCCCCATTCACCTCTCACATCCCCACCTGAGTGCACTGTCAGCTCCCCTGGGTCACACACACATCACCTTCCTGTGTCCAAACAAACCTCCCGACTCCAATGAAGGGGACTGTCATCTCTAATTCCCTTGTAACAGTCTTTAAAACATTATAGATGGGTAAACAGTCACCACATTTTTAAGGCCATTACACATTTGTTCTCTTTTTAACAAGAGATCATTAACCTTGTTTTAAAAATACACAGGTTGGAGAGCAGTAGTTTGAGTATTATATTCCTGTTTGGCTACATGCACTGCCCTTGGTGCCAGCAGTTTGCATCTTATCAAGGATTTAAGCTCTTCTGGGATGATGGCAAGGTTTTTTCTGCTGGCTGAAAACAAGGGTCACTCCAAGTAATTACTACAGCTGCCCCCAAAGACACCAGCAGCAGCAATGATTTATCACTGTTGGCACCACGACTCCCTGAGATGCCAGGGAACAAAAAGGACTGAAGGAGTGGTAATGGGATACCTGCAGTATTTTTAGGCATCCTGCTTTCAGCAGCTAAGGACCTCATAGTGGGTCTCCCTGCAAAGCTTCAGGCTGGGAGGAAGGCAGAGAAAAAGGAGATATAAGGAAAAGTCATTGTGTAATATGCTGTTGCCATCACAGCTCTTGCAAGATGGTGTTTGGAGGTAGAGGGAAGAAGCCTGCTAGGTGATAACAGGATGCAAAGGTGGTTCTTGCGCAGGGTATTTAGAGGTACAGGAGAAAGGTTTGAGTACCCATAACATATTATACTGGGATGAACGGGCCACAGCAGCAGCACACACAAAGAAGCTCTGGGAAACTTTCTAAAAATGTTTCTAAGGTAAAAGTATTATCTTCATCATGTTTTTAGTTCAAAAGCAGTAAAAGGACTCACAAGTTTTATAGTGGCATCTCAGCCTAATCAAAATTTAAAGAAGCTTCTTTAATTTCTGTAGAAAATGCACAGGTTTTCACCTGTAAGGTCAAGAAAGCCCAGTTTTAAGATGATTTGCAATCCTATTAATTTTCTAGAGCTGGGAGGGTCAAGATTCATGTGATCCAATGTAAACAATCCATTAATGCCCTTTTGTCTGCTTTTCTAGGTCTGCCTTACACTTCTCCACGGGAAAAAAACATTGTGGGTAGTGGTCCGTCATTATTAGGTGAGCCTGAAGCATTTGAAAATACACAAAAATAAATGTATTTTCCCCTTTTTTATTGAGGTCGCTCCAGATTCATCAGCAAAGTTTATATCGGGGGTTCCTTGATGTGTCAGGGGCATCACCAGGGCACTGTCACCAGGAATGAGCACAGCCAGACAAAGCAAACCTGCTCCAACCCGGAGCCACAATGCAATGGAGGTAAAAACCCAGCTTAAATTTTGTCTCATATTTGGGAACAAACCTTATCCAATGACAAATATGTTTCATGACTAATAACCCACCAAAACCCTCCTTGGCTTGCGGAGTTTCCCACGGTTGTTTTGCAGGAGATACAGAATCCAAAGACCGCGGTATTTCAGGATATTTTCCCTGCCGTTTGTCTTGGCCAGTTCAGCGACTCCGCTCGCAGCCCGGCACTACAGTAGAGCAGGCATTTTTTGACATTTTTAGGTACCCATGAACGTCACTAGATGGCAGCAAGAAACTGCACTTGGCAACCCGACGGGCAGCTCCCACCTGCGTGCCCCCAACATCCCCTCGCCTGCGGGCCGGGACAGCTTCTGGGGGCTGGGAACTCACTTTGCCCGGGGGTATTAATCCCTTTTACCCCGGGACACCTGTCCCTCGGGATACAGCTTGCTGCCTGTCGCACTCCAGCAGCTTTACAAACCCAACAGCATCCTTAACACACACTGAGATCACGTAGATAGAGCCCAAAACCTCACAAGTTTCACAACGCAGGGGAGCGTTACCTTTCCAAGAAGCTGGAGGGATGCTCCCAGTTCCAAATTCTCTTTATGCTCTTTTTATCGCACCTGCCTCACATCACTTTTTGCCTTCCCAGCAGTGAGTGTTGTACATCCAGGTGGCACATAAGGATCTGCTGGAGAAGCCCTCAACCAGCTGCATCTCCAGTCCATCCCAAATCGGGACCTCCAGCAGGAAATGCCTCCTCAGAGCATCTTTCCTCCACTGCCCCTGGTTTCTTTAGTGGATGCCTTCTCAAGCTGTGCTGACAACAGCAGGGGTCACACGCACTTGGTGTCAGCAGAGTGCTCTGCGCTGGGCTTTCTGAAAACCTTCCTCAGTTACCAGACATCTATCCCTGGCCTTCCATCCCCCCCACCATCTCTCTCTTCCCCTCTGATGGAGCTGTTTTCTTCCAATGATAATTTGGAGCAGCTTTTCCAGGGTGCTCCCGCACACTCACTTCTTCAGTTCTAAGGCCTCTGTTTCGTTCACCAGCCTCTCTTTTGATTTATTTGCCATTAGAGCCAACTTTTTAATGTAACTGTACTGATCTGCATGACAGAATTGCCTCTGGCTGCCCCAGCTCACCCCTCTCTCCTGACATACCCACAGAGATGCCCCCCTCACCTGTCTGATGGGGTGGAAGGCCAGAGGAGAGAGCATAACTGGAATAACCCATTGGAGTTGCTTCATTCTCTTTTCTGTATTCACTTAGAGGCCATGGACAACTTCGGCCACCCACCTGGCCATGCACTGTGCATTTCTCCACACCATATCCCATGACAGCTCCTCTCAGGGGGCAGGAGGGTCACTCACACATCCTGCCTATGTCAACAGATTGGTGCCTCCTATCCAGGGGTAGAAGGAGCAACATGGAATAGGATCTTTAAAATGTATGACAACGGGCTCAAACTCTTCTGTGGCACAAGAACTAGGAGCAAGGAGGCTGCTCACAGGTTTGCTTTCCCCAGCTTTATTTCCCACACAGAGGAACCCAGCTGTGCACCCTTTGTAAGCCTCTGAAAGCAATGACAACCAGTGGCCACCTTGAGAGATTATTTTAAGGGCCTTCAAGTGCTGCTCGAGGGAAGCTGAGGAGGCTGTAGTGGGGGCACATCATCTGTCACACTCCATTTTTAAGCTCGTTCTTTAGGTGAAGATGACAGGACAGGACTGAGGTGAATCCTTTGTCTACAGCAGCACAGTGCTTATGTTCATGCCACATAATATAAAACACATCTCCTCTGTATTTACTTCTGCAAGCTGCCTCTTCCTGAGGCGCCCCAAACCTGCCAGCACCAGCCTTGAACCCCTCCTGAATCAGCCACAGAAGGCAAAGAGAAACACACAAATCAGTTATTCCTCTGGTCTCATATCCGTGATAACCACCTTTCAGCCCCTTACTGGCAGAAGGGGAGATGATGAGCACCTCTTACCAGAGGAGGGACAAGATCTGACAGACAGCCAAAGCTCCAGTTACAATTCCCCTTTGACATCAGATGCATTTAGCATCACGTGCACATAATCCTCCTTTTCTTTTCTGTCCTCTCCTCTCCCAATACCCAACCCCTGACACTTATTCCAGAGCAGCCCACATCTCAAGGAACCCCATACCTCATCTCTCCTCTGCAGCCTGCTCTGCCACAGGTGCCTGGTGCAGGAGCCAGGACCTGCCTGAGCAACCTTCTATGGCCAGGACACACCTGGGCAGGGCTGGGGTGTGAGCTGGGAGGTGCAGCACCCCTGAGCTGGAGTCCCAGTCCCATGGCAGGGGGTGCAAGTGTGGGAGCTGCCAGTGCTGACAACAACCTGAAAGAGTCAGAGGTCATTTTGGCAGACCTGTGCTTTGTACCTTAAAGCTGCACAAACTTGGCCAGCTACACTGACTTCCTTCTCCCTTCTTTGCTAACACTGCACAGGTTCCTTCCTTCACTGCACTGGGTTTCTAAAGACCAGGGGGAAAATATAGCAAAGTGAAGTGAAAATAGGGAGTTCTTTCACACAGTCTATGTGTGTTTCTCCTTTATTGTTAAGGCTGCTTTCCTCCTCTCTGCTAAAGCTGCTCCTTCAAAACACACTCTCTGACCTTTGATGTCTCACCCAGACCCAGCTAGTCTGCTGCTGTACCCCTCACTCTGGAATTTTCAGATTATTCTGTTCAGAGAGTCCCATTTCACTCAGAGGCTGCAATTTCACCCTCTCTCTCTCTTTTTCCTAGCATTTATCTAACCTGCTGCAGCACTACCCCACTGATATTCACTGGTAGCAGCCAACCTTCAGCCTCACCACCTTTCCATCCAACAGCAGTCCCAGGGAAACCTCACAGGCAGCAGGAGGGAATCCTTGGCATTTCCAGACCCTTCAGAGCCCATGCCAAGAAAAAAATAAAGCCTTTAGCAGGAAAAGTATAACTCTGTTTTCTGGTGCCCATCCAGAGATAAATAGATATTAATTTTCTAAAAGGCACAGTACTGGCTATCACCATCAGCTGTATTCACCCCCTGCTGGGAAGGTCACTCCCCAGCCCTTGCCACAGTGGCTGCTTCTGCAGTTCCAGAGCACTCGTGCAGCTTTGGCTCCGAAATGGTACTCGGCTGAAACCTCTGGATTAGTCCTCTGCTTTGTCCTGTGGGAAGGGCAGCTGCCTGGCAGAGGGGCAAGAACATCAGTGATTTCCCTTAACCCTACCCCCAGCCATTGCTTTGGGTCACACCCGCAGAAAGGGGAAGAGCAGCAAAGGAAAGTCCCTAGAAAGCCCTTCAGTACGCAGAAGAAAGCCAGGTTGTTTCCAGACTTGTAAAAGCTCCGTTCCTGCAAATAATAGTGAAATTTTCCATACAGAGATGTGTCAGAAATATTTCTGAGACATCCTTTAACTTCCATGAAAAGCAACTCTGTTTTGCTCCCACAGAGCCTCACACATCACAGCTGAAGTGCACAGCAATCCATGGTAAAACCCTTATCCCAGTTAATGGGAAGTTGCATCACCCCAGCAACACAAATCCTGTTTGGATCTGTCAGATGTTTTGGCATTTGGACAACATAACCTACTTCCTCTGGCTGAATTTTCTCTTATTTCCAGAGAATCGACCACTGCAGCACAGCCAGGCAGGGGAGCAGAGCTTGCACTCAGCTGTGCTGCAAATCCGTATTTAACCTTCCCACTCCTGCAAAGCGGAATTGCTGAACGAATCTGCGTTGAGCCAAACCTCACTAGTTTATTCCATTTCTATTCCCACCCTCGCTAGAGGTCAGAGAACAGAGAGATGGACACCACCCAGCAGCTTGCATGGCCCCATCCCCTCCTGCCCCTCTCTTCCCAGATATGAGGAGTTGGCACTTGCTGAATCAGAAGCCGTGAGGTGCCCTGTTATCCAGTCAGCAAGCCCACACACAGGCATGATTCAATTTCCTCTGCAACCCACCCTAGATCCTTGCTCTGACTGTTGACAGCCCCCAGACTTGGCCCAGCTGTGGCCAAGTGCATGACCATGTTGGGACTGCACCTCTGAGAAAGGGTATCCTACTTTCTGGTGCAGGAATGTGGCTCTGCCCAGCGTCTCAGCTTCACCCTTCCTTGAGGCCACACAAGGAAGATCTTTGGGGGAAGTGGGGGAGGAGAACAGGGAGGGACAAGGACATTAACACAGCCTCCCATGATTGCTCAAGGATGCTCAAGTCAGTGCCTACAAGTCTTATGCAGCAGAGCCCCATCTGCAGGGTCAAGTCAAGGAAGATGTGCCCACCTGAAGCCCCAATACAGGCTTGAAAGATTCCCCCGAAGATATTGGAGAAGGGGAAAAAGATTAGGCACTGATGTCCAAGATGCCAGCTCAGGGTTCTGTCCCACCCCAGTGCTGGATCCACTAGGCAAAAGGCATGACCTCATGTGACATCCTGTGACAGCAGGGCAGGATGGTCCCCACATGCCCCCCCTCCGTGGGTAGCTGTACCTCTCTTGTGCCCTGTGGAGCCGGCCCCAACACCCAGCTCAGCAACACATGCAGGTCTCCATGGGGTAACACAAGCTGTGGTGTCTGTCCACGTGCCAGCCCCTGAGCTACTACTTTGAGAAACCCACCTTCCAGACACTCAACACCCTCCTCCAACATCCAGAATCACTTCTGATTCCTCCAGGAGCATAAAGTCTGACAGTGTGCCCACATCAACTACTTCCCAGCAGAGAGTAGGCAACATTGAAGGAAAAACAGCTAAACCACTTTGTGAAATCAGCTGGCCAGAATCCCACATTGGTTTTTTGCCTTCGAGTCAGATAATTATTGTAACTTGCTTTTTGTTTCCTGGCCCCTGTTTTGCCTGCTCACTCATGCAATCCCTCACTTGCAAGTTGCTTCCATGCTATGACACAGGCAGGAGATTCAGAGCAAGGAGCACAGCCAGACACTGATGCCTCTCCGCAGCTTTTCTGGCAGCTCCATTGCTTCCCGGGAACAGAGATGACGTAGCACAACCTGCAGTCACATTCCAGTGGTGGCTATGATGGACAAGGAAACACTTTATAAGTCCAAGACAAATCTCTCTGACACTCATCACTGTTTCCCTCTTGCTCTCCTTCTCCTTTCCCACACTCACTTTCTCCTCTGCACGAAGTCTCTGGTGAGCAGTCGGTGGTCCTACGCTGCTGCTGTTTCTCTCTATCATCTCCGCATCACTTGCCCTGTGCTCCTCAGGGTTCCAAGCAGGGTGGTGGGCTGGGTTTTACCTCAGGGCATTTGACTCTCAATATTCCCAGCTTAGCCCAGAGATGCACTGAATGGAGCCCATGGATTTACTGTGGGTACCACAACAGTAAATGGAAGAATCCCACATC
Source organism: Mohoua ochrocephala (assembly GCA_013398855.1). Lineage (NCBI taxonomy): Eukaryota > Metazoa > Chordata > Aves > Passeriformes > Acanthizidae > Mohoua > Mohoua ochrocephala. The sequence continues at coordinate 297,849 of VZTA01014082.1, read as the reverse complement.
TGAGGCAGTATTTGGTTTTTCTTTTTCCTCTCTCTTTCCCAGCTTGGACTTGCACATCTTTCCCCCACTGCTTTCCCAAAGATGTAAAAGAAACACAAATGATACAGCAGGAAACAGTGCAAATGGTTTCTAGTTAAACCCTGTTTAAAAATAAATGGCATCTTTGCTTTTAGTACATTAGCATCCATTTTTAAAAACAAATCTTGGGTAGGAAGCTATTATACTTTGCTTGACGCAGTCCACAGAGTATAAAGCAGTCCCATCTTCCTCTGTCCTGCCAGGCCATGGGAATGCTGCAGCCCAGCAGCAACCCCAACAGGCCCACATCAGTGCCAGCTTTACAGGAAGCTTTGGATGTGCAAAATCCCATGACAAGAGGCAGAGGGCACATCTTCAGCCAAAATCACTGTCATTTTGAAGAATGAGACAGGGCTAGGGGGGACAAGGATAATGGTGACACATGATTTGCAAAGAGAAAAATAACTTCATCTTCCCCCAGGAAATGCCTTCATCCTCCCCCAGCAAAGCAATGTCCTACACAGCCCCAGTGCCTTATCACCCCTGGACTTCTCCAGGCTTCAGACAGCTGCCATGTATTTTAGTCTCACATGCACTGGAGCATAATCACATTTGGGAAGAAACTGGTCAATTCAGGTGTTCCGAGATCACCATGTGCATATAAATATATAGTTAGATGATGGCAATTATATAAAATTATACTCTATATGATAGTATAATGATAACATAGGAGTAATAGGGCTTATAATAACACCTCTGCTGCTGAGGTCAAAGCAATCCTGGTTGTCACTGGTGCTTATCCTTCCAGCATGACCTCAGTTTAATGACAGTCGCAGACATGGACTGACACCAACCCCTAGGTCTGAGAGGGACTTGCCCTCCCAGAAGGAAGCAGGATCACTGAGTACTTTGCTGCTCCTGTACAGATCAGCCTGGGGGAGAAGAGGTGAACTGCAGACATATCTCCCTGCCAGGGAATGTGTGGTGGAGACACATGCTTCCCTGGAGGCCACCATCACAGCCTGTGCCAGAGAAGCCCTTGTAGATACTTACAGCTGTAACAGCCCCCCATCCCAGCCTGCGCAGGCTCCAGGGTCTGCTGGAGTCGCTCAGGAGTGAAGGTGTTTACTGTTCACTTAGAAAAGCACCAGTAGTCTTTCCTTGATTTTAACCGGAAGGTTGGGGCTCACCATGCCTCAGGAACACCCAAAATACACAGATGCAGGACCAGGAGACACGAGGTGCTTAGGAAGGGAAGTGGGCACCGTCCTCCATTCCCTTGGGTGGTGTCAGCAACAGATGAGGCTGCCGGAGGGAGGCAGGCATGCAGTCCCACCAGTCTCCGTGCCCGCTGCCATACAGGGCTCGTCTCCTGCAGAGCTGTCATCCCACAGAAGTTTATACACAGGCACAAACTTGGCACAGACCATATTGGCAGCAGTGGGACACACATGCACACAACACTAAGCACAACCACAGGCCCAGAGCTCGCACTATCCAAACCCAAGCCACAGCTGGGAAGAGTGACCAAAATCCTTAGAGGGATTATGAGCCACCAGAAGCTTAGAATTAGGGGGTTGCTTTTAATTAACAAGGAAGTACATGCTTAATTTTTGCTGAGTTGCCCCCTGTTGTTTACATACATGCTCTCTTCTTTGCGTTCTTTTGTATTGATCCCATATGCCTCAGCTCTGGCTGCTGAACCAAGTCATCTCACAGAAATTAACAAAAATAATGTAGTCTTACACAGGCATTTGTCTTTCCCTACTTTGAAAGTGTTTTTCTCTCTCTGCAGTCAGGTTTGTTTATTCTCTGCAATATGCATTTCCAGAGGGATTTGGAGGGGCTCGGAGGAAGGGTCTTGCCACACCAGGAGCTGCCAGGAAGCAAATGTGAGCAGAGCCCTGGAAGGCAGGAGAGACACTGGGGCAGCAGCAGTCAGGCTTCCCCCTAAGTCCCAAAACCCTGCCTCCTCTTCCAGGCTCTTGTGAAGCATCTTTCATAGGCCCTGTTCAGGTCCCAAGATGGGATTCAGGACATTGGGAAAAGCTTCTACAACCATGCCCATGCACCTTGTGTTTCCTCTATGAACTGGTCTCACCTTAAGCACACTGATAGTTTTACTGACTCATCTAAGATGGGATTAGTTCATTGCTGAAAGAAGTTGACTCTTACGTGGAGAAGAGAGGTGAAAGGACCAAATTCATGGCAAAACTCTCCCTTCATCTTGCCATGGTAGGACCCCGTCCAAGCTCCACACAAGTGATGAACAGGTTCCAGCCGAGCTCTGTGCAGCAGCACAGCCCTGCAAAGGAGGCACATTTACCACCTCTCACAGCACTCCGGCAGAGAGAGCCTCTGGAGTGGCTGCACCGGGTGCCAATTCAAATAATCACATAACAGCATGAACAGCTGTGCCACTTGTCTGGAAGGAACAGGCAGAAAGAAAACCCGCAAGCATCACAGTCTGTATGAGGGACGTGACATTATGGGAAATCCCTCATGTTCATAAAGAGCATTAGTAAGAGGGTCATATTAACCAGCTGAACTTTAACCAGGACACCTCTAGCTAACCAGTGAAGTGCCTTTTCCTCCAAAAGCTACACGCAACACAGGCTGAAGCCTTTGATTAAACACACGTTTTACCATACCAAATGGTACATGCTTGGTGGAAGAGAGAAGAGGAAAGGAAAGTTTTCTTACAGCCACCCCAAGCCTCCACACGGCCTACCAGAGTTCTCCTGTGGCCAAGAGCCCTAGACCACATATTGGGATGATGTGGGGTGATGTGAAGACAACATAGCTCAGAGGTAGTAGAAATGAGTATAAAACCCAGCCAACCAACCACTACCACAAGCATTCTTCTGGTTTCTGGGCCACCACAGACACATCAGGCCCTGCTGCACTTCCTCACCCAGCCAAGAGGAACTCAGGTCTGGCTACAGCCCAGAACATCCCTGTTAGCACTTTGAAACCACTGTCCCTGAGGAGCCACAAACTGCTCCCTACTGAACCTTGTGATGACACAGGCTGGAGGCCCGAGGGCCTGTCACATTTTAGTTGTTTGTACAGTCATAGCCTGAGTGAAGCTAGAAGTTTCCTTTCCCTTCTGATTATGTTTTTAAAATGACACTACCTCATTTAGTGCCACTGGCATGACAGCACCGCTCACGTCAGCTGACTTCGGCAGCAGACATGCTGCAAGGCTTCTCCAGCTGGAAGATCATCAGGAACACTAAAAAACACAGGCAACAGCTAAATGGGCAAAGTATAGGTCAGCAAAACTGAACACTACATAGCAGAAAACAGATTAATTCCCCTCTCCCGGCAGTGCTGAGGGCAGAACAACAGAGTTTAGTCAAGCCTCAGTATCCCAGGGAATCAGATATCAATCCCTTGATCTTTCCCATTGCGTATCTCACTCTCCGCTCTGACTGGCACTCCCAGGGAGACCAGGAGGAAAAACCTCCAAATGGGACCAGGTACAGTTAAAAAAACCTCAAAACTTTCTCGAGAGACATTCAGCAAGGCTCAAGGTCCTGAATTACCTCCTCTAGTGTCTAGAGCACTGCTCCTGGGCACTTTCACAGGGCACTTCCAGGCGTCCTCTCCTAGGGCCTGACACACAGACCTCCATTCCATAGAATGGTTTGGATTGGAAGGGACCTTAAGATCATCTAGTTCCAACTCCTTGCTATGGGCAGGGACACCTTCCTGTAGACCAGGTTGTTCAAAGTTTTATCCAGCCCAGTGTTGAACAATACCAGGGACAGTGCACAACTTCTCTGGTCAACCCGACCAAGCAATGGGACGTTCAGACACACTCACACAGGGCAATCCAACAGCTCCCAGAGCAGCTTCCCCACTAGCTGTGGCGCCCAGGATGAGCAGGAGCTGCTGGAAGCAGCAGGAGTCTCTCACCTCTCACAACTGGGAGACACACACACTACCACAGGCACATGTGCCCTCCTGGGCTTGAATACAAGTTTTTTAGCCAAGACCCAGGAAAACACAATTACCTACTAATTGGCCAGTCCTCCAGCTTTCTCAAAGTCTGACATCTTGACACTGGCATGGATCTCAAGAAGGTGAGACTGTGAAATTACCAACTGTGCTTGATAATGGATTATGCTAATAAAAGGTCAGCATCAGGAAGGATTTTTCTTTCTTTTGCTACATGATACTACTATGGAAAAAGACACGGGGTGCTCTTGCTCGGAGGCTTCACCCTTCTGCAGACACTTTTTATAACCCCATTCCAAGAAATCAGAGATCCCGCAATTTTCCCTTCTTGGATAAAACACGAGCACATCTTCAGGCAGGTGTGGACATAAGACATGCTTAAAAGCTCTGACACAGTTATTCCAGCATCCCTGCTGAATTTTAAAGTGCAGCTATTGCTAGGTGCACTGCTTGTTAGCCCAGCTAGAGCTCAGATTAGGGAAAGGAATGACAAGAAAGGATTTAGTTTTTTTATATTGAGTATCACAGCACAGATTCAAAGCCTTGAGTTTGCCTGTTGGACACCTGTGAGGCTCAGCGTGGCAGTGGCTGCAGACATGGCTCACTACATAGGTGTTAACAAGGTGTTCTCTGGGCTGAGAAGCTCAGCATGAGACATCCCATGCAAGAAGTAACCCATGGTACCAAGTGGAAAGTGTTTCCTCTGAGAAGTATGATTTTGTGGGTGGTATGGGATGCTGGTTTGGTTTTATTATTGTTGTGGATTGCTTTGGGTTGTGAGATTTTTTTGGGGTTTTTTAATTATGAGATATCCATGGAAAGCTCTGTAGAAAGATAAGCCTTTTTGTTCTAATTTTCCGATTTCTGGTTTCCAAAAACTAAGAAGTTTTCAGACCAAAAAAGTTGTGGATCTTGAAAGAGAAAGGAGCTGCCATGCAGGCACCAGGATCAAAGGGCACTGGAAAATGTGTTTGCAAGGGCAATCCTTCTGAGAGGCACGCCACCAGTACGTCCAGAGGAGGAAGGATTCCCAGGAGGAGTCATGGGCCCTACGGAGAACTGTGACAGAATGATGATGGAGTGGGCACAGGGTCACCCCAGAGCAAAAAAGGGAGACCAGGAAAGGTGTTTTAAGAGGGTGATGTGGGTAATGTTTGTCAAACTGGAAGGATGGATCAGACTGAGAGTAGTGTAGAAGGGGGTGTGGGTGTGGGTGGGTGGATGGATGTGCACACACATCGAGGTTAAGAAAGGTAAATGACATCTTTTGTAATCTCAAAAAACATGGAGAGTTTAAAATCAAGGGATTTGGTTACAAATTACTCTGAAATAAAAGGCTTTTGAAGAAAACTAGTCTTCATGACAAGTGCAGGATCTGGGAGGGGAAATTGCACCTTGAAGCTGGGATCAAATCAAATTTGAATCCATTGACTTTTTTTTTTTTTCTTTTCCAGAACTGGCCAGAAGATGTTTGGGTTGCTCAGACTACTCTGATTTGGAATTTTAAACATTGGAAATTCAGAAAGGTGTATCTTTTTCTTGGAGATTTGTTGGTGTCTTTCTTCAAAGTTGCCAGGTGAGGAGCTGGCAGTTCGCTCGTCTGCCAGGTGGGAAGCCGGGCAGTTTGCCCACCACTGGCAGCTGGTAGGCTGGCAGGGTACCAGGCACATTGGCTGCCAGCAGCTGGTGTCCATCAGAAGTCTGACAGAATGGACACGTTCCCATCGGAGAGCTGGTTCCTCAGCAATCAGCAAGATCCTCTGAAGGAAAAGTGCTGTGCTGGAAACCTTCAGTCTGCTGCAAGTCATCACCTATGTTACTGTGTGGACGGGTAAATTGCTCCTGCTTTGTTGCACATTCACAAAACGAGACAAAAGCCTTGAACACACACACACATGAAAAAAAAATTACTGTGTTTAAGTGGAATAATATCAGTGCTGAATTTACTCTAAGCAAATTGGTGGGGGGAAAAAATGTACATGCATGACCAAAACTTTGAGCTGTAAGTGACAATGGTGGTATTCTCCTCAACCTTCATCCTGAAAACATGTTCTCAGAGGCAAAACTATTAAGACCTTTCAGATAATGCTTTGAGGTGAAAAGCCCCACAGCTGACACGCAGGGTTTTCAAGGATGTGTCACCCAGTTGGGAAATCCTACCTTCAGATGCAGAGTAACTGTAGCTAAGCTAGAACTATTCAACAGCAAACATCGCCTTCATGGGTGATGCTCAAAACCAGAGCTGTGATTGTCTCTTGTAAGCACTGCAGGTTGTGGGTGTGTGAGGAAACCAAGGAGCGTGGATGTCTGGAAGCGCACGGCAGGATGCAGCCTTTCGGCAGGTCCGTCAGAAACTCGGAGCAGGAGGCCCCGTTCTGCTGCAAGGACAGGCAGGGCCGAGGGAGCAAGTGAAGAGAAAGGGGGCTGTGAAGCAGCAGGCTTTGCTTTGTGCAACCTGCCACACATCCCACATCCACTGCCTGGGGTAGCTCCAGCTCCTCCGGGTGCTCCTGGTACCTCCCAAGCCACAGTCTCCACCAGACTTTGCAGGGCAGCAGATCTTTAGTGATGCTGCACCCCACCTACAGAGAGCAAACGCCAACGCTGTCTGCAACACTGCAGCAGCTCCCAGGGCTAATCCAGAGCCTGCCCCACACTCTTTAAAAGGATTTTAATGTCATTTATTCTTGAGAAAGTAAGTAAGAGCCAAGACTCTTGATCCCACCTCTTTTACCTTCTTTTATCCTCAAAATTTCCATTAAGCACCTCTGATGTATTCAAATTCTTACCATAAATTTTCTATGTTATCTTTTTAAAGGCAGTTGAAGATTACAACAAAATGAGACGATGTCTTTACACTAATTTTTTAATGTTGCACATATTGCATTTTATAACATCAGAAGAAAAAAAAACCCCAAAGTAAACCTTAAAGACAGAAAATAAATATAATTTTTATGAATATATGCAGAGAGTGCAAAAAACTGCATCTGTAAAACATTTAAATGCTGAATCATACCACCAAAAAAAAATTTACAAAAGCACTTATTTTTTTATACATGTCAGCTTTCTTCTTATAAACACAAAAATATTTTAACAAATCTTACAAAGATCAAACCCTTTTGCCCTTCACCAGGAGAAAAGTGGTGAAGAAAGTGTATTACCTGGAGGAAAAGAAAACCAAAAAAAAAAAAAAATAGATAAACAGAATGTAAAATCTGCGAGGGGCAGGACGAGGGTCTGTGGCCGCTGCTGGCTCACACTGAGTGCACAAACACACCCAGGGCCAGACTCAGACACTTCCATCTACACACATTTAAAACACAGGCTTTTTTTTCAGAAATAAACAATGCTGGGGCAGTTAAAAGAGCTCTCACACGGCGACCTTTGGTGCCCATGATACCAATGCCAGAGTGGTATGGAACAGTTCTGCTTCTCTTCATTCCCAAGCCTTGCTCATTAGGGAGAGTGAATGCTTAGACCAGCTGAGCTCCAAATAGCTCACGTGAACTGAAGCTTCTGTGAAACTGGACCAGGCCAGTGGCAAGAGACTTGGAAAATGAAAGGAACAGAGATTTTCTCTGGATTCTGGGGAGTTTTGGAGGTGGGTGGGTAGCTTTAGAAAGGGCCAGCTTGAGATAGGGCCCCGATGAAACTCCGGGATACGCTCGCACACGGTGAGATGGCCCAGCACGACACATGCCATAGAGCTGGTGGCACCTGAAGCCTCACCTGGATGAGTCCCTTGTGCACCACATCCACTGCAAGGGCCCCAGAAAGCCATAAAGCTCAGGCACCTTCTTGAAATTTAAGCAACTCACTGCACATGTGCTGCAGCATCGCACATTCAACCTGTCTGGGATCTCCTGGCACGTGGCCACCAGAAGCTGCAGCTCCTGTCTGGACATCCAGAAGGCACAAGCAAATTACTGACATCCTTAATTTTCACCCAAGAAAAGAGAGAGTCTCTTGGGAAGAAGGGAGAAGAATGAGGTTGTGTCCTCTAAAGAGCTGGCGGACCTTGTCAACCAGTATCATCTTTTACAGCTCAGATTGTGATGGTCAATAAAATTCATTGCTAGGAAATTGCCTTTCCTAACAATAGAGATTTGCTCGATTCAAAGAACTAACTTGAGGGATCATAAAAAACCCTCTGATATAACTACAAATTAGTAGGAAACATTTACTGTGGACTGCTCCAGATCATAGGAATTTACCTTGCCAGGAGCACCCTGACTTTCTCCACGGGAAGCAGAAGAGAAAAGCCTTCCAGTATGAATGCAATTAAAATAAATCTATCATATGATAAAGGCAATGATACTTCATCCTTAATATTTTATAATTACTAATTATAAATTATATTTGCATTGTATAAATTATAATAATAAATTATAAAACCACATTGGATATGAGAAACTTGAGTGTCGAGACACAAAACAGACCTTTGGGCTTCCTGTTCAGCAACACGGTTCAGCTCTCACTTCATTACTTTACTAGCTAGAGGACAAATGAAAACGAGACCGAAGTTCTCCAGAGTCTCAGCAGTCAGTTCACCTTCCAGCAGAATGCAGAAGAACCAACTCTCGCTGTTCCAGAAAAGGTAAATTTTCACATCTTTATTTCCAGCCATGTAAATTACGATCTCATCCTACACACTCACGTGTGAGATATGTCTGACAACTGTTTTATAACTAGCACGCTCTGTTCAGCTGCTTCAGCATATTTATAAGATTATCCCCCTGTGTAAGTATACCCTAGAAAGCCTCCAGAGAGTTTGAATCCCTAAATTATGAATCTATGCAAGAGAAGCCTTTCTGATTTATATAATAAAAATATGTATAGAGGATGATTTTTTTTCCCCAGCACATTTCCAAAGAAGTCTGCTTAACAATAGAAGCATCTCTTCTGTGAAGCTCAAAAGCTGTAGGTCTCCCTTACCTATGAGCTCTAACAAAGCAGTCCTTACTTAAGTCTTACAAGAGAACTTCTTAAGTCTCAATAGGTTTTTCTAAACAAGCCAAGTCTGGAATTTCTATCTTTAGTCAGGTATCTCAGCATCAAATTTCTTATTAAAAGCTGGGAGAAAATGGTTGGAAGATTTTTATCCTCATACAAAGAAATCTAACTTTCCTCTAAGAATCTTTGGCCTGAAATACAGGATGAAAAATACGATCATAAAAGGAATTAGTTTGAGAAAGAATGACTGGGAGAAGATTACAGTGCAAAACGGATTTCAAATTTTTAAAGCAGCAGGCACTACAGCACAACCACCCATTGTGGTACCAGAGAACAGAGCAGCCAAAAGTTGATTTCATTGTCCCATTGTAGAAATGCAGTTGTTTCTGTCCACTTGTATTTATTTCTTCATGCAAATACGGAGGCAATATCCAGTTTCTCTTAGTTCATTCAAGTAAAATCTGTGTACATTTTAAACTTATCTTTGGACTTCATGCCGTGCTACTGGACAGACAAGAAGACGTAGCATTTAGCATCCTTAAAGCACTGAGAAACATTCATTACTGTTATCCCTCATGCCCTTTTTTGGGGTAAGTAACCCCATGCACCAAAAATAAACCATCACTTCCTGGAGGGCAGAACCAAATACCTACCATAGTTCTGGGACAAATACTGCAGAGATGCATTTATGCTGTAGCATGACAAATATCTTCTTTTTATTAAGAGATGGATGTGGGAGCAGGTGTCATCATCCTCATTTTAACACAAGGACATGGAATGCTGAATGGGATCTTCAGCTGTATTTGACACAGACCCAGTGACTGATGGGAAATGACGTGACATGTGGCCATGGAGATCTGTGGCCAGATGCAGTACAAATCCAGATTTCTAGCACTGGTCTCTAAGTTTAGGAATTGACCTTTAAACACCTAGAGCCCAATTTTCATAAGGCCTGAATGTTCCTGGTTCAGAAGGAAAGGAGTACTTGCCACTTCTGTTCTCCAAGAGAGACATCCGTGAATGCTCTCAACATAACACTAAAGGCCTAAAACCCCCAAGGTGTCTCTCAGTGGTTAAAGGCCCGAGAACAAACTGGTGATGAGCCCAGGGTGGACAATGTGCTCCTGTGTGGTACCCGCACCGCCACAGCCCTGAGCTCTCCCCTGGCTGCTGCCCCCACGCCAGCCACCTGCCACAGGGGCAAGAACAGAGATGGGAAGAGCAGTGAAGCCTGGTAGTAACATGCACCAAGTACATCACACTGATGGAGTTCAGGAGGGTGGATTTACGGGTACACTGATTAAGAAGAGTCACATGTAGTCAGAGTCCTGGGTTTTTTCTTTCTCCCTAATTACTACTAGTATTATTTGTCATGCTTGCAAGAAATCTTTTATAAAGTGACTAATGTTTCTTATAAAGTTAAAAAAAACCAAAGCAACACAAAAGCAAAAGCCAACACTGTAAAAAGATTCCTGCTAAAATGTTCCTCTGGAAACTCTGTGAGCATAGCCAGTTGGTGCAAAATAGCTGCCTTCTGGAAAACAAAGCAACAGGGCTTTACTGCTCCCAGCACTTCAGCGCAGGTACCGCTCAACTCGGCCAGGCCAGGGTCTACTTAGTGCACATGCTCAAGTATTCCCATGCAATGAGAAGCCAGGACATGTGGGGCACTGGACACAGCCTTTTAAAGAAAATCTTTGTTGTAAAGCTTTAATTTTAAGCTCTGAAGTGTCTAGAGCTTCCTTCTTGGTCCATTTGGTGCACCTACACAGCCAAAGGAAGGGGTGCCCGTAGCTCATGCTCTCCTTATCCAGTTTTTGTGTAAAGACCTCCAGCTAAAGTCTGGGCTACCAATCCACATCCAGATTTCTTAGATGCCTGGACTGGGGCTGAGACTGTCAGGCTGTGTTAACTCCTGCATGGTTAATTTATACCAGTTTTGGTACCCCCCCAGGCATCTAAACTGATGCAAGAGAGCTGCCTTCAGATGCATTTCTTTAACAGAGGGAAGAACCTGACAGTTTCATTAACACAACAGTATTAATGAAAAAAAAATCAGACCCCTTCATTCCAATAAGCATTTTAGCAAAAACAGGCCAACAGAGAGAGGGAGAGGACAAGGAAAGAAACCAGACTAGCAAAGGATGGGTAAGATCACAAAACATGAATAACCCTCAAATTTTAACATGCAAAAGATATTGGTGCATTGCAATGCTGGTTATGGTTAAAGAGACTGTACAGTTCCTACACCTTTGTCCTTGAGGCTTCGTTAAAGTAAGACTTGAAACTTCAAGTTCATAAATAAAATGGAAATGACAGCAGTGCCATAAAAACGTAGATAGAAAAATAGTGCAAAGCCAAGGGCTGGACACTTTAATCTGTCACAAGTACCCCAAAGCACTACCATTAGTGCTCTTCAAGAAAACACACACAGAAAACATTCTTTATTTATTATAAATGGCAGTTGCCTGCATTGCACTCTGTACTTAGAATGTACTGACTACCTTTCTGCTTCCCTTCAAAGCTGAGGATGAAGAATAAATATAGCCTTTCACACTGGCAAGCACTGCCTGCCCTCCAGCCACAACTGGAGGCGAATTCAGACAGTATTTATAAAAGAAATCAATTAAAAAGTAAAACAGACAGTATCATTTAAGGCCTCTGTCCTTGCTAGTCTGCTCAGCAGACTACACTTTCTCAAAAGAAGAACACCTACCACTTCTGTTACAGTAACCAGAGAGCGAAGTTAAACAGAAAAAAGGTCACATTTACAGCTGCCAAGAAGGCAAAGTTCCTGAGGCTCGGCCAAACACCACACACAGACGCTCCTCGCAACGCTCTCCGGGTGACCCGCGCTGTGTGCTCGGAGAGGGGCAGCCGGGTGGAGCGCGAGCCCGACACCGCGCTCGGGCTGAGCGTCTCCTTCAAACCTCGCAGCCCTTATGGAAAGGGGTTTGGAATTACAACCAATTATATAGTGCAAACTTGTATCTGTTCCCACAGATATAAAATGCACAGACGGGAGTCCAGAACAAAAGCGCTACCGGCCCCGGTTGTGAGGAGCACCATCCATTAAGGAAATAAACTCCAGGGAGTAGAGTCTGATCTCAGCCACTCCTGAGTGAGCCTGGAGTAACTCCAGCTCTTCAGTGAGCTTTCAGTGAACTTACACAGGGGTAACTGATACCAGGGTCTGAATCGGTTTGGTGGTGAGGCACCAAATTAAAATGAAGCACTTATTAAATGACAGCCTTCCAGATTTAGAGTAAATAAAAATTATCAGTAACAGAGTTTGTTAACCTTGAGCAGGACGAAAGAAATACCCACCAATGGATGGAACTCACATTTACACAGCATTTCTCAAGTATTCATTTCAGCAGGTCCATAAGGTTTTAGAGGAGGGCTTGGCTTAGCCTGGTTTCAATAATTTTTTAACAAGGTTCTCGCTGCGACCCCACGTAAACTGTTGATAAAATATACTGACTGCCTAGAAAACACACTGCCCACACGCATTCGGTATATCCACGCCCTTGCTGCCACTCCGTGCACACACAAGCAGGATCCCAACACTCTGCACAAATGGGAACTGTGTCACAGTCTTTCTTACAGTATTACCTTCACTGCGAGTTTGTTACACCCATGGTACTGACAAAAGGCATGCCCAATGGTAGGGAATTATGCATATTCCTAATAATTCATGGTAGCTATGTCATGTTTGAAAAAAAATAGCAGCTTTCTCAAGGTAGTGCAGCCCCTCAAAAGAGAGCCCGCTCTTAGAAACAGTTTTGTTGTTTTTTTACTTCTGTAGTTGAGATCAATGGTAAAAATCAAATGGATTTCAATGCTGAAAGAAACGCCATGGCAGCCAATTGACAGGAAACTATCAAACATATTTTCTTAATGGTTTGTTACCTTTAACGGGACACAAGCTAGCAGACAGAAGAACCTAATCAGGCTTCTCCCTCTCCCTCTTTTACAAAAGACCCAAAACTGAGAAATCTGAGTGTCACCAAGAACCAACAGCAAGCACGACAGTAATGACCGGATCTGCAAAGACAGAGCAACGCGGCAGGATCAAGTCATGTGCAGCTGATGGAAAATGGGAATGTTCTATTAGTCTTGAATGATAGATCATATTTATGGTATGAACTACTGAATGGTGTCCTGTTTTCCTCTTCAGGAAGCAAAAACCTACACCATATGTACTGCACAATAATCTAGACTCTTCCCCCACTACGACTTGTTAGTGATAGAGTAGCCTGTAAAGAATAGGCACTTATCCCAAGAATTGGCAAAAAAAAAGGAGCATTATTTGGTAGGTATGGCACCAAAACACAACCATTGTGCTTTCCCACATACATATGCTGTACAGATGGAGACTCAAAAAGACACAGAGTTTTAGGTTGTTGGTGGGCTGTGTTTTTTCTTTTTGCTCCGGCAAGATTTGCAAATGCAACAGATGATACATGGAGATGCCACAAGCAGCAAGGGAGAGGTCACCAATGCTATGATACCTAGTCCAACGAGGATCCCCACAACCTGAAAGACAGGAGTGTGAAAAATATATATTTAGACAGCATGGAAAATAAAATACACATGTGCATGCGTAAACATAGCATACGTCACAAAAAAGAAACATGAAAATAATCATCTTGGTCCTTCTCTGAAGGGTAAAAATCTCTTTGCTTCATGCATGCATGACAGCTCTCCCAGCTGGCTTGGAACACACCTGTGTTCTGTTCCACATCACTGAAGCCCGCGAGTGGCCCAGCTTGTTTCTGCAAGGGCCTCTGTCGTAATGTCGTAAGAAGATATCATTCTGAAAAACAAAAGGAGAAGCTGTAAGAGCAGGTTACAGAACTGCAGGGAGAGGTTCAAGACCGAAGTGGAAACACAACCTTCCTGGCACTGCTTTGCAATTGCCAGCTGCCAGCAGACAAGTTCGCCTGTCTTCTAAATAATTACCTAGAGAAACTTCTCGCAGTTTCAGAAATTGGTGGATGTTTGGCACCTGAGCTATCGTACAACATCTTTCCTCCCGCGCTTTTTAAAAGTATAAGCACATGAGTTTCACCTATTGCACAAGCACCTGGTCTATAATTTGGTGATGATAAAGGGGACTGAAAACAACAGGCATTTCTGAAAACTACCAATGTGAGGGATCATCTTCCTGAGGTATTCTACTTTCTGTTCTGCTGCACCTACACTTCACAGTAGTTTTCTTCTTAGACTTCACAGAAAAATATAAAAAGTACAAAAATCCTGTTTCATTTCTCTTTTACCATTAATACTTATTAAATTACTCCTTTTTTTCTTCAAAAGGTGACTCATGCCCTGCATTACCCTCCCTTAACCACTGTGCTGTAACCTGATGCTGCTTCCCCTTTCATTTTTCAGCCCTACTCTCTGGCTTTGCAAGCATTACCTTCACCTATGCCTGGAGCTCCTGCAATGCCATGCATTTAGAAAAACTACACTCGAATCACACAACTACAGTTTCTTTCTCTCTTTCTCCCTCTGAACCGACAAAAACTCGATAAGGGCATGTCTGCAGAGTCTGCAAGAATCTGACACTCTTCTGGTTCAGCACAGTGTTAAGCAATCACCGTGTACTGCATGTACTCTGAGGCAAGCCCTGAGACTCATGAAAAAGCACGTTCAGAAAGGGGACACAACACTAAGGGAAACCTGTTCAGTGTGCTGAGTAAAGGAAGGATGAAGAATGAGGAAGTCTCATTGTTTGCTGGCTGTGGAGTACAAAAAAGAAGACGAGAAAAGCCACGCAGCACAAAACATTTTATTTCAAGTGCTGGTAAAGTCCTTTTCACGCTCCCACAGTTGTTACTGACAACTGTGCCAAAAGGGCAAGCTGCCTTATATACAAGTGCATTACTTCCAGGACTCTTATTTCTGCTAGGATACTTGAAGTCCACATGAGTTGAGAGTGGTTTGCAACCTTTGAGAATGTTCATGATCCAACATTTTTATCCTCAAGCCCAATAACCAATTATTCTCTTCAGCAAACACGGCACTAGAGATGGACCAGTAAAGGAGACCTAGCTCCTCCTCCCTAGCAGGGAGCCCTTGAGCACCATACCATGGAACAACCTCCTTCACCCAGTACCATACTGTTTTTTGGATAGTCTGTGTCCTTGGCTGTTGAAACGGGGGGAAGACATTTATTTACCTCACTCTCAACCAAACTGTTTTTAGCTACCGGAAGAGGGAATCAGAGCAAGGTATTGCTGGAACAAACCTCCAGAAAGCAACGAGTCAGTCCCATTTCCCTCAAAGAACTAACATGGGACCCACAGACATGGCTATAACCCTTTATGGAAGAAATAGAAACAATATTGATATAAATAAAAGCACTGAGTGAAAGAAGAGAAAGAAACTGAGTCAGAAGCTGAATTGAGCCAAGAAATTCGCTAGGACAGCAATGAATTAACAAAGAGCTTGCACAACACCTCAGACAAACCCTAACCCTGTCACTCTTTATCTTGGTGTTTTCTCTGCAGCACTTACATCCAAGTTCTGTAGACAGTACCAGCAAAACGTGTGCTTGCAGTTCTTGCACATCATCTGAGCACAGCCCTCGTTTCGCTCAATATAGATCCGACAAACTGGACACTGCTTGATTGGTGCCTCTGTCTCTGCTCCAATAAGGAATCTAGAAAAGTAAGGAAACATGAAAGTGAGACGTGAACATAATTGTTGGTATTCGGCTCCACTGCCTAACGTGTATTGTGCTTATTTTCCAGAGCATCTAATGCTGTTGTCCTAATGCACTCAGCGTGTGAAGCTTCTTATATTCAGTACAATACACTGAAGCATGCTCACTACTAGGTGTAAGACTATTAATATCACATAAAAGTGAAAATCCCTTGCCTTGTTCTTTTATGCTACATAAAACCAACACTCACTACACCCACAATTAATCACCTATAGCATTAAAACTTAGGGCTTTGTTACAGAGACCTTGCACAATCCATTTAACAGGGCTGGATTATGCAACTCATAGCACTGTCCTTGTCTGAATAAAATAGGCCTAAACTCCACCACAGCCAAAGATCACACCCAGAGAAGAGCTTTTTTGGCAACTCCTATTCAATGAAGTCTCTACAAGCAGAATGCTCTGGGTTTTATGTATTTCATTTCTTAAAAAAAAAGGATAGAAAACTTAGAACACATGACTCAACATAACCTGATTCTGCAAATAAAGGTGGATAGCCAAAGACATGACAATTTAAACATGAAAGCTCTTTCTTTCTGTAGATTAATGACTCTTACATCCTGATCTGTGGGTTGTTTGCACTTAAGGAAAATGACCATAAATCAGGTTTCTCACACCAAGTGGAATTTACACTCTGTGTAGGAGTTAAGGTTTGTCTATGCAGAGATTCTATAAATATTAAGCAGGGATGTTTCCTTAATCACAGTACAGGCAAAACTTGGATCCTGCAATACTGGTATATTGGATTTTTTGTACGGGCACAGGTCATAATTCTAGCATGTGAACAAAGCCTTTAGGCAGATTTAAAGTCCTGGAGGGCTTCACCTTTCAGAAGTGTCAGTTGCAACCCAATCTTGACAAATACACAAATAATAATAAGTATTAAAAAATAAAATTTATCATTTAAGGTAATATTTAGACTGGAATTGTATTTAGGAAACACCAGGAGAGACGGACAGTCTCAGAGCTGAAGCTGTGGACCTAAAAGGAAGTCGTTCCATGAACCTGATGTGAGGCCCTCTGACGAAACGAACTGAAAAAACTGCACGGCCTCCATGGATTCCTGTCTTACCCCTGCTCAGTTGGTACTGGAGTAGTTTGGTTTTCCTGGCACAGGTGCTGCGGGTGCCATGCCTCCTTGCACGAGGAGCAGAAGGTCAGGTGGCAGGCGGGGCACTCCACTGGCACCGGTGCTCCCGACTCGCTCGGTGCAATGTGGCACACTGTTTGGCAGTCAGCTGTGGGGCACCAAGTTCTCTGGGGGTCCAAGTGGACTTCTGAAATGCAACAGAGAGAGCAATAGAACTCTTTATACAGTCCCCTGCCTGTTCCAGTGACATGTGTCTAGGTACACAACACCCAATTCTGTACGAGGGTGTGGGAGCCAAAGCACTCCGCACCCACACCCACAGGCATTTTGGGCCTTCTCTTCTTTAGGCAGGTCTGCATTTGTGCTCTGCTAAGCAGTTGCACTGAAAGCATTGCAACAACAGAAATACACCCCACAGAATGTGTCCCTTGCCTTTTTATAGGGAGGTTCAAAACATGAACCTAACTGCTGCTTGCTGAGAAGCACGTGTCTTTTGTAACACTAAGGCCACTCCACGTCTTTCATATGTGCAAGCCATGCAGTAACTTCCATATAAACAGCAGAAGGACTGTAATTAAATTAATGTCAAGTCACTTTCTATGCCTTCTCCTCTATCTATAAACTCCAATTAATATTCACAGTATCGTATCATTACTATTTGTCTGGTATCAGATGATAACAAGAGTCAAGATTCAGGGTGGAGACACTGAGTTACAGTCATCATCACATGGCAGAGAATGATAAATGTTGATCCTCTCTCTCACTTCCCAATCTTTATTCAAGGAATTTGCAACAAAAACCCAGCTGGGACACATTCACTGTTGCTCATTTGCTACTCAGTTCCATGAGATGCAGCCGAACACTCACACCCTGCAGAGCCTCCCCAGAAAAGGGCTGTCATGCCTGCAGGAGCTACCTGCCCCTCCTCCTTCCCTGGGAGCTCTCTGGCACCACCACTGAAAATAAATAGATGGAGAGGATGTCTCAGAAGCCGGTGGAAATCCTGACTGTGAGATGGCAAAAGCCATTACAAGGTGCCTCCAGCAGACAAAATAAGTTGTCCCACTTGAAACAAAGAGCTGCACGAGGGCCTCATATATATGTTCTCTGGCAAATTTTGGTGAAACCACATATGGAAGTTCATCTTCTCTGCTGGCCGCAGGACACACCGGTACACAGTGCTCTGACTTCAGGTAATTTCTAAGTCTGTGTCAGAGCACTCCAACAGATGTGGAAAATGTCTATATCCATGCAAAGGTTGCCACCAATAATTTAAGCAGTGACAGCAAAACACCTGTACCATCTACCTTCAGCCATTTCATGAATCTAGTTGCATTCTTTCCTCTTATTCTCTTGCACATGCTTTCTCTGCCTCTCACAACAAACAAACATTTTGCTTTCTACTGAATGAAAGCCAAAACAAATTGGTTTTCAGCTTCATTTGTGGGGAGAAGAGAGCCAAACAAGTAACTTTTCATCTTTACACACTTTAAAAAAGTAGTGTCCTGACTGAGAAATCTTTATTTCTCTAGGTTCCTTTGGTGTCTCTTAAAAGAAACTCTGAACTGAGTAAGACCATGGCCTAGTACTTGCGATTGCATTTAATCCTTCACAACAATAGGTTCTGAATGTTTTCTGTTGAAAACTCAGCTTTGGAAACCTAAATTCCCTATCCTGTTTTTTGGGTAAAAGACAGGATGTCTGGTTTTGACATCACTGGGAGGAGGGGAGTTGGGTTGTAAACCTGTTTTTTTACCGATTTGTTGCAGCAAGATGTAATGCATGAAATGAAACTCGGTCCTCTCCCACTTCCTCCATTTTACAAAGAACCTACAGATGGTGTTTTGCAATCCATGCTGTCTCATACTGTTTGGTTTACCATGGAGTACAAGCGAAACCAGAAAAAACTAAAGAGGCACAGCCAAAAAAGGGAAAAAGGCTATAGTCCTGCTGTGGCAAGTTGCTCCGTCTCCTGGTTAGGGCCATTTCTCTCCCAAGCCTTTCCCCTGCTTCCCTGCAGCCAGTTCAGCCACAACTCCCTCCGCCTCTCAGGAGGAAAGCCTTCCCAAACAGCGCCAGTTTCGGGCAGGGATCTGGCCAGTTTTCATAAAACATGTGAGCAAGCAGGTGAGATGTGGGTGGCAGACAGGGGAAATGCAGCACCCTGAAGAAAATAATTTCTGGCTCAGGAGAGGTACTCACTGAAAGGATGAGTTCATGATTCTATTTCACAGAATATTAGCAACACCTCCTTTTAAAATGGACTACTTTTGAGTCAGGCATAAAATGGAGATTCTTTTCATCTACCACTTGGCCTACTGAGCAATTGTCACAGGAACAAACATAATGCATGTGTCCTAACCACTTACCATTCCTCTATTTCTTTACTTCTGTTGACTACATCGACCCCATCCTAAATAGACATACAGCAATTCCTGTTTCTTCTACTAAAATATGCTTCACAGAAGCTCTGTGGCTTGGCCCTGACTGGGTGCAGAGAAGTTACAGATATGCAAGAAAGCTTGTTTTTATTTTCATTCTAAGAACACAAAACCCACAAGAGAATAGCATCTTGTCAGTGCTTTCCTTATTAGATTTAGTGATTGTCTATAGATACACAATTCTATGCTAATTACTTCTCACTACTTTTTCACACAAGATTATTGGTCTGTTAAAAAAAGAAAACAATGAAATTGAGAAGAAAGATACTCTATTAACATAGCTAACATAGCACAGATGGGGGATGGGGGAAACAGCTTCTGGATGTATAAGTCCTCATTGGGGTTTTCAAAATTTTCCCCAAAATTCATCTCACAACAGAAAATGTCTGGAAGGGCTCTACCAGTCACTTGAAAACCAGTAAGGAGTCTCTGGGTAGATTCTGGATCAGAATTCATCCCCAGCAGATGCCATCAGCAAGGTTTATTGCTAGTTTCAGAAAAAGACTGTCAGATCAGGGCGGGCAGGCTTTGCAGGTAAGGCTCAGGTCTGCGAACGGAGCTTCAGGCCAGCAGAAGCTAATAAGCCAAGACCCACTGATGAGTGCAGAAGGGTCAGCCTTGGGGACAGCACTAAATCCAGGATAGGCAAAAGGTCTTGGCTAGGGCTGGGATTAATGCTGGGTGTCCAGGTCAGAGCTTTAGCTAGCAGGAATCGTTGTTCCCAGACATTAGTAAGCTGGATTTATTGCTGGGGCAGAAAGGCAAGGCAAAAGGGCTGTGTCTAAGTCGGCTGCTTGGACACCAGTTTTACTCATCATAAAGGAGCAAGGACAGATCTTAGAATCATAATGAAGAGAGATAGCAGAGGTGGAAGAGGATTTGTCAGACTTAAGCAAGAAAGAAAAGGAAAGGAGGATTTTAAAAAGAGACAAGTTTCAGGCTTCTCTGCGTGGGAGGCAGTAAAAAAAAAAAAAAGAGATGTAACAGTGAGTTGGACAAAAGATCATGAGTTCAGCTTTGGCTAGTTATACAGGAGGAGATACCAGGGAATCAAACCAGTTTCAGAGTCTTCAGTTAAAAAAGGTTTTACATAAAACAGATTAATGTATTGCAAGAAAGTCTCTCTTTCTTAACCCTTTAATATGGTGATTTAACAAGCTCTAATTTCCATAGTCTAGGACTGCAGACAAGCCACTGATCAGCTTATGAACTGGAGAGACTTCCTAAGGAATTAAGAATGAACAAGAAGGTGGTAAAATAGGAGAAAGAAATAAAAAATGAAAGCAAGGTTTGGGATTTTTTTCCTTTTTTTTTTGACCTGAGTGTCTGAAAATCATAGCTACGATCTTCACTTGCCCATAAACTCTGGGGCGTATTTGAGTATTTTGCAGTTTTTGTACTTTGTGGTCATTCACAAGGACTCATGTGAGATGAGATTCTGTAAGAACCTATATATTCTTCTATCTGACCAACTTTTCAAGTGCATTACTTTGCCTAACTTTTATAGACCTCTGCATTGTCCTACACATTCCCAATCCACTGCATCCAAGCAGGCATGCAGGGCAAGAACATAAATACAATCTTTCAAGGAGAGTCTGAAAGCAGGCAGAGTTGGGGCAGTGTCACAGACACACCACTCTGCGTGCTACCATGCACCGAGTTCTTTGAAAAACACGGCACCTTCCAGCTGAGACTTTCAGGCTGGTGACAGTCTTTAAAACCAGGAATGGGATCTCATCTTTCTGACTAGCAAGTTTCTTCTTCAGCCTTGGCAAGGAACCATCTCCTGATGCAGAAGGGTGACCTCTGGGCATAACAAAGCTTGGCTTCAGTGAGACCTTCAGTTTCAAACTTCTTTCCAAAACAGGCCTTACTCAGGAATGAGAGGACCTACTAATCCTCAGGAAGAAAAACTCTACTAGATGAACACACGTGAGGCTTCTACATAAGCAAAGCTATTTTGCAGGGATGCTTGCAAAAATCCGCATTGCACTTCAGAGTATGTGCCCCCCAGAAGCTCTGAAGATCCCTATGGATGTGTAAAGGGACTGTGTGCCCTGGCCTGCACCAGCCTCTAGCACCTTGCCAAGTTCTACCAGCACAACCACCTTAAGGACCCAAGATGAACGTGCTGTCGGAAGAACGATGGAGCCCCAGGCACACAGTCTGAGAGTTCTGCCCACAAGCTTGATAAAAGTCTGATAATTCAGTAAGATGCTGCTTTTTTGATTCTGCAAAACTGAGAGAATTTCGAATTTGTCTGTGGAGCACAGTCAGACCCAGTGACTGCTCTTAAACTATTTCAAAACAAAGACCTCTTTCTCTGTCTCTTCCTTAACTCACTCAACAGGCTCTGTCTCTGCAGTATATCACAGTGCTGCCTCCACTGACAGAAGAGAAGACAATAGAAACAAAAAGGTTCGCACCTCGTTCGAACTTCAACCTCTTGTATAACTGAAACTGGTCAACAGGAACCAAGCAGGCAATCTGAAACGAGAAACAAACACACAGAACAAGCATTAGAAACACCAACTTTAAAAAGTTAATAAGCACTATGTTCTACACACCTGCTTTCCTGAGCTGGCTCTCAAATTCACCTTTCTGCTCCTGCTTGCTTTCAGCACCATGTTCTTCCATACCCTGACTTCTTCTCCAAAACTTCAAGTTCTCTCCTCTATTTCAGCCACCCTGCCCAGTAGTTCAGCCCACATCTTTCTTACCATGCACAGGAAAACCTCTGTGGGTTCCATATTTACTTCAGGCTTCTCAGTTTTACTTCATGTTGGTTTAGTGTAACAAAGGGTGACATGTTGCCAGTCCTGGAGACTGCAGCATGCTGTTTGTGCACAAGAATACAGCGCAAAGGAATGGTTCTTCATTCGTGTCTCCCAGTGTTAATGGCAGGGGTCACTTAGCTCTCAGGAACTGAAAGCCAGTCTGGTTTCCATTTTTTATTCATTTCATGGGGTTTGGGCCAAGACAGCTAATGCCATTGCTGTTGGAATTTGCCTTAGACACGGAGCAGCCTATTGGGAACCCAACTGAAGTGAACAGATTTAGTCGGCATAGACAAACAGGCTTTGCTGCTACATTTTACACATTACCATAATTAAACAAGCAGCCTAAAAGGCTAAATGCTCTAATCTCCAATTAACAGTCGACGTAAGAAGACCAAGTGCCCTATTTAAAACTAATAAGGAAACCTGCACACAGGGTACAGAGGGGTTCAAAAGAAACTTCACAGGCCTTTCAGGAGTCACATGTTTGTCAGATGCAGAATGTGGGATCATTCTCTTTATCTGATCCGTTTGTAATATTGTACCGGCACTGGAAATATTTCTCTCTTTTACTGAAAATAAACCTAGACTAATATAAGACCTGGGACCTGATCATTTGAAGCACGGTGAGTGTAGAAATGACAGCTTCAAAGTGACGGGCTTTCAAATCTCACATCCAACCATATATCCAACCACAGTCCTTCAGATTACTGTAAAGGGCAAAATCTGCCCTCAGTGAAGTCGACACTGGCCCTTGCTGTCCTCCTGGGTTGTGGGGTATAGCATTCATGAGAAGAAATGTAATGACAAAAATCCAATATATATTCAATATCATGCTGTGAATACATTTTATTTCACAGATGGAAAAAAGAAAATAAGTTTGTATTATAAAATATGAAATTGCTTTATTAATGTCTCAAATCAATTGGACTTGATTGCACAAAACTGCATTTTATAGCAGATGCTTGGATCATTTATTTAACCTAAGCCAGTGTAATACAGAAATGAATCCAAATTATGTCAAGATTTAATAATTTAAAGATTCGTATGACTGTAATTAATTAATATTTAAGATCAATATGACTGTAAGACATATTTTTCTGGGAAACTCTTCACCTGTTCCTCAGAAGTCAGCTGAAACACTCTTTGAAAACAAAAAATAACTAAATCAAATGGGTAAAAAGAGTGAAGCTTAGCAGTTTCAGCAGACACATCATTTCAGTATTGCCCACTCCTCCCCAGGGCAGCTTCGCATATAAATAGTTTGGAAAATGAAAAGAGTCATCTGCATTTCTCTAGCTGGGTGAGCATTGGCAACCACTTTAAATTTTCCTTCATTACAACGAAATTAAAACAGCGAGTCTCAATGCTGTAAGAGCCACTTGAGTGAATTGTTTAGTTGGCCGGGGTCCTTCTGTACTTGCCTTTACTTTTAACAAACAGTTTTTTCAAGAGCAGTTCTTTTGAGCCCAGAATTTCCCGTGTATTAAAAATCAGCCTTTTTGATTACAGTGGGAGCGGAGTTCTGCATCTTAACACAGATTTCAATAGGAAGCAGAGGCAGTGCTGAAAGCTTCCCATTCTCCTGGGGAAAACTTGAGCTTACCATGCCAGCTTTTCCCCACTGGTTTCACTCAGCTCCGCTCTTTTTCCTACGTATCCTTTCCACAGCTCAGCCTCCCCCTCCCTGCGTGCAGCTCCGGGCGTTGAACGCACGCAGCCCATCACCTGTGCCACTGACTCCTACGGGCTTGGAAAGACCAGGTCCTGAGGGCACCCACACACAGGTCAGCCTGAGAGGTGCTGAGCCAAAGCCTCTCACAGATTTAGTATCTTTAGGCATGAGGAAAACAATGCACAAATTCCTGCTGCCTGAATTCAGTGCCACGTGAAAGCTGTATGTGCAAACTTAATTGAAAAAAAAAAGAAACGTGAATATCGGGTCCCCGTAAAAAAACAGCAAATCCTTTCCTCAGTGAACTTTAAATCTCATTTACACCTAATCAAGGACAGTCATAAGCACAATAAGGGGATTAGGTGTTTATCTCCTCCTGCTTGGCATCAGTCTACATGTTCATTTCCAGACAACTTCTCGAGCCCCACCTGGGTGTCTGTCCATCCCAAACACCTCCTCTCCTGCACAACCACTCATGGCTCTGAGATGGTCAGGGCATGGAAATCTGGGGAGGCGGCAAATCATCAACCCAGCAGACGACAAAGAGCCAAAAGAGAAAGGCCATGAGCATATCAGAAAGCAGGCTTTTCTTATTCTAGGCTATGAAATTATTCAATGTAGGAAGAAATGCCAGAGGACAGGTTTGGGGAACTTTTCTTTCTTTTTTTTTTTTTCTTTTTTAATACTGGGGGTTTTAATAAAAAAAAGTACAGGCAAGAACTCTCCTCTCCTGAAAATATCTTGATTTGTGACTTATCAGGCTGTTAGGAGTTGAAACAAGTTTTCTGATTTTCCATACCCTGTAAGCAATATCTGCAGTTAAAATACTCTTGCTATAGAGCACAAGAACACACAAGAGCTATTGCTAAGAACAGCAGCATTCACCTGAAGTAAGAATATCCATGGACAAAAGCAAAATTTTAAAGGCTTACTACCACAAAGGGCTCCAGCTGGACCCCTGTCAAGCATCCAAAAAGATCATGTCATCAAATGTTTCACAATAACCAGGGTCCCTGCTACTACATGAGACAAAAGACCAAAGAAAGGAAATTGAAAGGGTTCAAAATAATTTGGTTCAGTGTACACAGGGGCAAACTTTTCCAGGCACTGCAGTAACCCGGACCCAAGGAAGAACAACTCCCCTGTTTTCAAACACTGGCTACCACAGTGGAAAGGGAAAATCACTACTCCACCTATTCTCGGGCTTTCAAGGGAGATGCAAGGAGGCAATCAAGCAAATCGAATAGATCTTACTTCCTTTCACACCCATATGAATCAAACCTTGATAATGCCAAGGGAGGGAAGTTCAGCAGGACAAGAGCTTCTAGCAGAGAGGCAGCAAGGGCAGATCCTGCATTGGCAGCAACAACAGCAGTTTGCAAAGGGCGGCATTGCCCACCCCTGCCAAAGCCCCACTCACAGAGGCACTGTCTTGTTTTGCAATGAGTGTAAAACTGTTTCAACAGGGGCTCTGGTTTGCTTTTGAAAGGCATATGGGAGTTCAGTCTTTTTATTGTTAGAAATTACACCCACAACTTTCTTCATCAAGCTACCATGCTCACTAGAGTCATAATGAAAGACTAAATTATTCATGTTCTCCATTAAAGAGCTCTTCTCTTATTTAGCAACAAATAAAAACAAAATTAAGGCTCTCTCACTTGCTCCCCTAGGTTTTATTTAAAAACAAGTAAATAAGAAGAACAAAAATTTTTATTCTGACCCTGAAAAAGATAGGTCAGCCTGCAACGTTTTCTCACGTTCCTTCTCATTTTACCGTTTCAATCTCCTCCAGCAAAATGCAAACCGATTTTGAAATTAAAAATAAAACCGATATTTTAAACCAAGTCCCAGTGGGATTTTGTGTTTGGCTATGTATGGAATACAACGCAATTAAGAATTCTAAGATCTGGGTTACTGTCCTATTTCAGCACCGCTTTACAAAGTGCTGACAACCCTCTGTCAGGTTAGCACTGGTGCAGGTCGCGGATTTACACAGACAGAGGGACAACGAGCAGGATCTGCACTGCGTGCAAAGGGGTAATTCTTGGCAAACTTAAGAGCCCAAAGCAGTACCTGCTTTAGTGACTCCTGCACAGTTTTAATCCAAACCAGATTATGTATACACGGATCACTGCATCAAGGTTATAAACCTTAGAACAATACAGGAACCAGAAACAGCAAAGCACAATGCCGTAAATGTTATCCAAGTGAGTATTGCATTAGAAATCCCTCTATGCAGTGGAGATTTACCCTGATTCATAGCTTACACTGGTGACTGGATTTGCACCAAGCAAAACCTTTTCAAACCATGATAAATTACCCCTTATTTAGATTAGGGGTATTAACTGGTCCAATTAAATCAGTGGAGCAAGTTCCCAAAAGAGACAGGAATATTCTAGACAGGAGAAGTCTGCATGTTTAAAGAGAACTGCATTAACATAAGATGTTCCTTCTAACTTCTGCTTCCAGGAAGAAATCCAAATAATCTTTGTTTATTGTACCATTAGAGCTTGAAAGGGCAAACATTTTGTTTAACAAGACCGCTTTTAAACTTTCCTTGTTTTGTGTAACCAGCTATTTGAAAGAGAGTCTGTAGCCAAAACCCTTGCCTTACCCCCACCACCCCTCATTTATTTCTGCTAAAAGACAGCTATACTACAAGCAGCTGCTATCTAGATTTAACAGGTCAGGATATGACCTCGGATTGCACTTGATTTCAAGCACTTCAGTGGAACAGTTCCTTCTGTTTGAATGCACTATTTGTCAAAACAAAAAAACCTGCTGGGAAATATACCAGTTTCAACTAGATTTTGTCGAAGGAAAAAGAAACCCAAGCCAGAGGGGCTTCAGAAAACATATTTTCAAAGTACTGAAAAGTACAATTTTCTAGTTCAAATAACTTTTCACTTTATGCATTTTAAGAACAAAAAACCTGGAACATTTTTTTTTTCTGAGGTCCAGAGGGACCTAGAAAGTAAAGCCTGAATTCCCAACATCTCTTATACTCTATGAATAAGCAGTTTACTCCCCAAGTACTGATGAAATATTCAGCTGTTTTAGAGAAACACATTCCTACTATTCACACTTGCTCATTTCTTCATGAGACATACAAGAAGAAATTCTATTCTGTGTTTAAATTGTTAACCAGAGTTTTTGCCTCCCTCCATCTCCCAGAAGCAACAGAAGAAGCACATGAATCAGAAGCAAGACAAGGGCTTTGAAAAGGCTCTCATAATTTAGTACCAAACTAGACAAACTCTTCAGAACTTTACTGAGAAAATAAACAGGACTTAATTCTGATTTGTCTTAATGAAGAAAAACAGGTCACTGGAAAGCACTGAAGAAATGTTACACACCTTGAATAAGGACCTTGAGAGGGAGAAGAAGAGAAACTTTCATAGCTATACTGTGTTCATAGCTATACTGTGTTATAAATGCTTGTAAGCTTTCTTATTAATTGTTCAGTTTCCTTATTGAAGAAAGCTCAATCCAAAATGCACTGAAGTCAATAAAAAGGCTTTCCTTCACTTCAAATTATGCCTAAATTCACCTTTATCTCCCTTGTGCAGGCTATGGCAAAAGGCATTTAAAAAAGCAAACCAAACAACTGTTTTAGCAAACATAATGAGATGCATTTGGCCCAAAGTATAGGAACCAATTTAGCACCATGTCCATGACAAAGACAGTTGGAACTGCTATTTTTTCTCCAAACTGTAACAGTACCTGATGAACAGAAGTCACAGAATAGTCTGAAATGAACAGGACATGAAAAATACACCTTTTCAAAACACTGATGCTATCACAGAGGAGAAAAAAAAAAAAAAAAAACCCTTTTATTTTTGTTTTTCCCCACAGTACAGGCAACATGCCATTCCTCACAGCACTATCCTGGTGAGGAACCTTGTACTGGCAGAAGCCAGAGATGAAACCTGCAGACTCTCCAAAGGTGAGAAGCCTCATATTTTTACACCAGGAGTTTGAGAGTGTGTAAGGAATAAACTGTAACTCTAAAGAGTACTTCCATGCCAAACAATAGCCATAGTTAAGCACATTCTCTATCATCTGATAAGGTTCTGGGTTTTTAAAAAATGGCTTTCAAAGGCCACATTTTCACAAAGGAAAGCCTTTATTTATAGAGGGGAAAAAAAAGGAATAGAGAGTGTTCATACATAAATCTGTAGTTTACATACTATTCTTTGAAATTGTTAATGGAGTCAATCTATTCTTTCTGTCATTCCTGTTTATTTCTGGGTGGTTTTCTTCCTTAAAGAAATAGGTATTTGGTAAAATACACAAGCAGTAATTTTAACCAGGTTGGGGGTTTGTTTGCTATTCAAGCAGAAGGCTTGTGTTTCAAGCACATCGCCAAAAGGGAGTGTCAGAACATTCAGTCATCCACAGGACACTAATGCACATTTGGGCTGTTTAGTCATTCTGCTGTCAGCCCAAAAAACACCCAAGCATTAGGTTAGCGGTCCATTAATACCTGCCCCCGGAGTGTCCTTTACTAAGGGGAAATAGATCTCTCTTAATTCCTACAGCATTATAACCCTGGTTAAACAGAGCAGAATTCTTCCTGTCATTTGTTAATTTTCATTTAAAAATACATTTTCAATAAAGGCTAGATGCCTCCAATCTGGTGCAACGGGTGGAAGGACATTGCTGCACCCTCTCTGTATCTTTGTAGAAAGAGGAGGAAGGGAAACAGCTGGCTACTTTTCACAATAGCGGGATTCAGCCAAAGAAAAAGCTCCCCCATATGCCTGCATGCCATAACAAACATAGCTGCAAGTCCCATGCCCTGACTCAACTAAGCACAACATTTCAAATGTATACTGGAGAGCAGATCCTGATTTTTTTCTGGAGAAAAAGGCATTTTTGGTATCAGAGATCACACTGTCACTGATGGCATTTGAATAGGATTATATACTTCTGCCACAGTTATGGCATCTGTATGCACAGGGCTCAAGGGAATCCAGAAGACAAACTTCTCTTCTTCAGCTCAGGGACGGAGATCTAATTCTCCTTGATTTTATCCCTGCAAACAAATGCTGAGAGAATGCGCAAAACCAATCAAAATCCCTTAGCCATCTTATTTTTCCTGAGGTTTTTTTTTGTCCTACTTGTATTCTCAGGCCCAGCAGGGACATTCCTGCCTCACAAAGCAGGCAAGCAAGCATCCCTTGGGTGTATCCCAAGAGACACCTTCCATATCTCTTAAGACCTACTTCCAGCTGGTGCTGTGCAGATACCTTTCTTTCCATGTAATTATACAGCCCTGCATGATTATATTGGGCTGCAAATTGGTTGTTGCAGCCCACGATCAACATACGCAAGGAAATTCTGGCCTTGCGTACCATCAGTCTGAGTTCTTGCTCTTAAGAAAGATCAAGAATTTCAGTGTTTGCAGTCAAATCAAATCTGACTGAACTGACAGTCTAATGGAGGCTCAGCAATTCTGGGATACAGTGTATTCTGGTTAAGTCACCTGCATGGGTAATTCAGAGGTTGTCCAGATGCCAAGTAATCCTTTCCCCGAGGCACAGAGGGAGGGAAAAAGGAGCAAAACCCTTGAAAAACATCTGTTTGTTTCTATCTCCTCTTGTCAGTCAGGCCTCTTGCCAGGAGCTCATTAAAGGTAATTAAAGGGAGAAAAAAGTGTATGATTATATTTATTATGCAGATAAAGAAATTTGGGGGATATATGTTAAAACAAAAAAAAAAAAGAGAGAGAACGAAAGAAGTGTAAGAAGTATAGATACCTCTGCTTCTTGTAGGGTCCCATGGTTCAAGCATACCATGTCTGGACAGGTGATGGGAGAACCACAACCTTCTTGAATTGCCAGCTCCATGTACTGCTTTAGACACTAGAAACAAGTAAAGAAAAGAAGAAAAAAAAAAAGTTATAGCCCACATGTTGGTAACAACCAGATGTCAGAGATGCTGCGCAGGTCCCACCTTCACCGTCTTAATTGGCTGTCCTGAAGCTCCAGCACACGGCAAACATCAATTATTATGAGCGTGAATGCTACAAGTCATTACATTGGAAAGAATGCAACAAAGAACAATTAATTATGCATGACTTCATCTGCCGAGCACTGCGTTTACCTAAGTCAGCAAGTCAGACCTTTCAGCCCTAACAAGCCCTATGCTCTGCTAAACTGGGATTGGAGAAATTGGCAGGGGGGAGTATCTTTTATCCTAATTAAACAGGCTTCGTTGCTTTGTTTTTCCTCCTGTGTTCTTAATTCAGACTCTCAGCCAGCATGCTCCATTGTAGGAGAACTCATTTACAAGAAAGAGACTGCTGTTCTCAGCTGCACAAAAAGGGAAAGGGGTTTATAGCCTGGTTGGGAGGTTTAATCTGCCCTAGAAGATGTGCAGCTACCCGTTCTTCCTCCCCCTCAACTCCTCACACAGATAAAATAATTTCTGTGGTTTATCATGATTTATCATCAGCCTCTACTCTACCCAAAGTCTATCTCCAGCATGGAGGCCACCTTATGAATGTTTCCAAATTGTTCCATTACACAAATACAGCAGGCTTCCCCTCCACGCTCAAAAAGCCCTCTACTCTCCCCACACTTTATTTGGCAAGCCAGTTTCAAATATATTCAGCTTTTCTTTGTAGCACATATTACAGAATCTTCAGTAAAATCATGGCACAAAACTCATGCAATGGACCAAAGAACAGTGCTTGAACTGTTCCTCCAAATTGCACAGGTAAGTAAGTAAAGTCACTTCTAAATAAAATGAAGCAACGATGTCTCCTCAAAATAATGGCAAAGCATACAATAAATTGCAAATCACTGTTAACAAAACAACAAAGCATGGACTTCTGACAGATTTTGGTTATCAGCTTGCATAGTATACTGTAAATGAAAATAAACATATGTTATGAAAAGTAGGACTAATGTAGCTTTTTCCCTACAGTTTGGGAAACTGTATATTTCATGTCCACATTGCAAACCTCCTCCCCAGTACTGCTGACTTCTTCACTATATATTGCCCCATCAGTTTTCAAGAAATATGTCAAAGTAAAATATGGTTTTGAGACCTCTGTCTCTCTGCCAACTTTTGGAAGAGGCACTGAGTTCAAAAGCTAACAGGTGGGTGATGGGGAAATCACAGCCCTTCAGAGTAGGGCATCTTTAGACTCCTCAAAACCATTGTTTTATTATTTATAGGCATTTAACATTCAAGTCTGTGTTAGTCTGGACTATTCTGAGAAGGCCTTGCATATTGTGCTCTGATTAAAGAAATTTCCTCATTTGTATTTTTTATTGGAAAACTGATTCCCTCTTAACCGTCAGGATAATTAGGACTTTTACAAATGGAAATGAGATTTCCTTATTATTCTGTCTGTCTCTCTGCTGAAATGTCCACATCCACGTTTTGCTTAATTCTGATGAGCTGTAGAGAAATATTAGTTCAAGCAAGTAGAATCAGCTTAACTTAGTGGCATTTTAAATTAACTTACTTTTGATTTGTAAGTATTTGAAGTGTATTCTCTTACAAGAACGTTGGGATATAACCTAACTGGTAAGCTTTAAATATGTAGCTCATTAAGCACTAATGTATTCAGATCCAGCATGCACCCCTATAAGAAAGCAGCAGAGCAGGTTGTAAGGAATTGATGGTGCAAGCAGCACATGGGAAGTGAGGGAGATACTCACAAGTCAAGAGCAAAAAAGAAATCATGTCAATAACTGAAGGCAGTATTAGCTCCCTAGGGATTATCAGCCCAGATTTAACCAGGAGCTATTCTTTTATTATTCCAACAGCAGTCTCAGTGCCCTGTCCCATCTTCTCACCCACTTCTCCCGAAGGCATCTAGGTGCAGTGCTCTTACAAAGTCAGTTCACCCCGGATCAAATCATCCCCCAACACGGCAGCTCTCTCACAGAGCAGTGAGCAGTAAACAGAAGCAGGTATGGAACCGCAGCGGTGCCTGCGAGCGGAATCCTGGTGACACTGGAGCTGTCAGGGCCCTGCCCCCATCTGCCACCATGGTCTGGGCAGTGGCAGCAGGTGACATAGGGAAAGCCCACAAAAAGCGTGCCCAGAGCCCAGGGTGGCTCCCAGTGCCATTACTGATGTAGATGGAGGCTGTGGGTGACCTTGTCCTGCAGCTCCACGTTCATTAAGCACTGAGCATTGCCCACACGCTTCAGCACATATCACAGGAGAAACAGGGCTGCAAGTGCTCACTCCCTGCAGATTTCCTCCCTGGTTTGTACCTGTACCCAGCTTCCTCCACAAATAATGTAAGCAGAAAATTCTGCCCTCAGAGTCCCTTCCCCAAGGCCTGCGCATGCTGCAGTGCGTTGAGTGCAGATACTACTTCTTAGATACGTGGGCAGAGCCTCCGTACATCTTGCTCCATCTCCTCATGGGAGACCTGATTACTTTCTGGATCAAGTCTCAGGGCAGCGTTTGGTGAAGGGCAAATGTTTCCCTCCCACCAAAGCATTTAGGTTGCCTTAATTCCTCAGCAAGCATGAGAGAGCAACCTTTTACTTTTGCTAAGATCCTGGGTTCTTGTCTCCTCTGTGGTGCTTCCTGATATTTAGTAATTTGTTTTGACAGCATGGTACAGTGGATTTGTATTCTGGGGGCAGCTCAGGTCAGGTGGTTACAGAGGGAGGACAAAGCCTGAGAAGTTACTGCAGGCCCAGCAGCAGCCCAGAGGCTTGTTCTTAATTTAGACTCTCAGGACAGGAGCTCGGAGCACTGGCAATTGCGCTTCCGTACAAGGATGGGCAGGAGGCTCTTAAGGAGCTTCGATCCACGGTATAGATTTTGCAATCAGTCTCAATATGCAGTATCTAAGTCATTAGGAGTACCAAGCCAGGAGAATAGAGATTTCTGAGGATTGCTAATGGATCTGGATTCTTCTTCTCTTCTAACCCACTGCTCGGTTGTAGAGGAGCATAGGTGGGCAACCAAAGCCTTCTGTGATTCTTTTAGAGGTTGCTGTGTTTTCAAAGGGTGACTTGGACAGATTTTATAATTGAGCTGTGCAGTGCCACAGATCTTCAAGTATTTCCCAGAAAAGCTCCCTGTTAAATCATTTTTATAGGTATGAAATCTTTTGTCTTGACTTTCTGTGCTTGGAGGTGCTTTGGGTGCAATACAAGAAGGACTGAAAGGTGCCAGGAAATTCGAAGGAAGCCTTTAATATTTACCACTGAAGGATTAAGCTTTTTTACCAAAGTAGGTACATGAATGAAGATGTGAATTTCTTGTTCCCTCTTAGCACCAAAGAAGAAACATTGGAAAATTGTAAAATATGCCTTCACTTCAGCAGCGAAACTCTTTTCAGAAGGGTTTTACCATTATTTACAGCTCAGCCACTAATTTAGCTGCTTACTTGAAAAGCGGCAACTAAGAGTATCTGAAAAGATGCAAGCCAAAAACGTGATGAAAAGATGTTTCAGTGTCTATATAATGAATCACGACTGACCTTCTCAGCAGTGTGTCCTCCCACACTTTAGAGAATACATTATTACAGACATAAAATGGCAGGATTTTTTGTGCATTTTGTCTACAAGAACCAGCAGTATCTCAGGAAAACTGCACACACTACATATGCTACTTAATTGCTCTTCAAAGTGAAGAAAAAATCAAGATGCTCTGCCTTCTGTGATACAAAGTGTTGCCTGAAAGGGTCTTAATCTTGACATCCAAAGAAATCATGAGCTCTCAACACCCTGGGCTACATTCTCCCACCAATTTCCTGCAGTGCGGTGACTTTTGTGCGTGGAGAGCAGTCAGTGGCTGGAGCGGCCTCAACACAGGATCTGTGGCTTACAGTGACATTAATGCCATACTCTTACTTTCCATGGCCAGAGCCAGCAAAGTTTCCATGAATGTGTCACGTAGCCAAGGCAGACGGTGGAGACAACAGACCAAAAATCTACCAAGGTCTTGCCGAGCAGGTTAGAATCCTGCTGACTACAGATCACACACTGGAGGTTTGATTCCGTTGTGTTCACCCCTCAAATAAAAGGCAGACAGCAACACGAGTAGCATTTATTCCCACACCTGCAAGCGTGCTCTAATCAATTACATGCAGTTTACTCAGATTTTCCCCACTGAGGAACTATATCATGAACCTATCTGTGTCCTGGGAAACACAATAAAATCCTGAGACATGCAAGCAAGCGGGATCAATTCAAATGCGATAATGTAATTCCACTAGTAAAACTCAGTACACCTAACAGAATGTTTTGATGCTGATCTAGCTTTGCAAAGCACATTTTGCTCCTGCTGGACTACTGTCAACTTCAGTCAAAAGAGGACTACAAGTATTTTTTTCTCTGCCTGAGATTCATAATGTATAATGACTTTTTTCCCAATAATTTGCTGTCTAAGTGTTTTGGGACAAGATTTTTTCCTCTTATGCTGGTTTTGTCTTTCAGGCCATCACCTTCCTCTATTTAATAAAATAAGATCAATATCCAGTTACCTACTTCACAAAATGCTACTCATGAGTATCTAGTAAGTTAAGGCCTATAAAGTACCTGGATCAAAATATCATGCAACATATATGCATTTTTTTTTTTTTTTTAATCTTGCAAGACTTGTAGGAAAGATTATGATTTAGGCAAATGCTTAAAAATGCCCCAAGTACACATTCACCTCCTGGAGCTAAGGGTTTGTTGAAAGAGGACGTTGAAACGTGACGGAAGCATCTTTAAAAATACACTGAAAAGCCTAATCTAGGAATGCACAAACTAGTAATAAAAAAGACTCCTTCTTCAGTAATAAACAGAAGTGTTTTCTATGGTCAGCTTCAAGCCCCAGAAAGAAAATTCTGTTCAGGCTATTCATGGATTTTTCATTTCAACACTTCTGCATGCTGCTCTAACTTCAACTTTTTTATTCCCCAAAGTATATCCTACAGAGGGGACTTTTAATGTACTGACCAAGAAAAAGATGTCTGTTTGGTAATGTATTTACTCTGCAAAGTGATCATACCAGTTCTGCATTTTAACATAAAAATGAGTTCAAAGTATAACTTCAGTGTTATGTTGCTAGGTAATGATGTGACAAAGGCACTATATACCTTTCACTGTGAAATCTGAAGTTTCTATTCAAATCCACTTTCAGGTAATTTATGTATCAAAGACAAAAGATGGATCTCAATCATTCCTACATACTGCTTTTCAAGTACCCAGACATGTTCCATTACCTTGCTCCTCTCCCACCTGCTCGCAGTTCTTCAGCACCCAAAATGCAGTCTCATGAGTCTGGATGCAAAAGCATAAAAGAAACCCCATATGTGACATGACAAAACTGGACAGGTACCTTTATTAAGAAACATGGAGGGATGGCTAGGAAGAAGAAAGAAACAGAAAACACTGGCTTATTTTCCTGTCAAATGCCACAGATATTGCTGCTGGCCGCTCTGTAGCAGTTGGTACAGGATAAGTAAGGGTATTTGTCTTTAATTCAATCATGGAAAGGTAAAGAATAGATCTACAGTATTTCCCAGACAGTACCAGGCCATGATCTACGCTAAATGTGAAAATGCACAAAACGATGGAAGGCATCTTGCCAAAACAAGAAGGTCTTTCCTCCTAACATATAACTTGAAGACAATTTCCATTTCAAAAAAAAAAAAGAAAAACTCAGGTCTCCCTCTTAAAATCCACAGGAATGATTTAAAATGTTAAATCTCTCTTCCAGATTTGTCCTCAAAACTGTGTTTGTTTGGGGTTTGGGTTTTGTTTAGCCTCAGGTTTTTTACAAACTCCAGGTTTGGGGGAGGGATGCGGAAACACTGTTTATGGAGAGAATACTTAACTTTTCAGCTGACATTCCAGAGTGTCTCATGATTCAGAACAGATGAACAGCTAGGCATTTAGTTTTTATTTTAGTTCTGGGCCATGGGTATGTACTTTTTATTCAGTAAGACATAATGTTCATTTATTTCTTATACTTAAGAAATGTTACCTGTCCTTCAGTGCATACGCAATCTGGTATTACTAATTCTGGTGAGACAGTTCATGTCAGAACTCTAAATTTAACCACATCATCTACCCAGTATCTAATCAACTGTGTACTAAGATAAATATAGCCCCCTAGACAGTACTCAGAGTGTTTATGGCGGATCTATACAATGTTTAATAATATGTTCATCATTGCTGTGACATCTGCACTTCTGCATGTTCGATCTCCAAAATGGATCAGTCACTTTCAATGTGTGGTACTCAAACTCCTGCAATCTCTCAAGTATCTCTCAGCAGGTCTTAAAACTAGATGAAACAAGTGCATTGGCAATTAACTTGGAGGCATTTGCACTTCAGTTGGAAAAAAAAGTGAGGCTTTTCCAATTAAAGAAAGTTTTTAGAAACTACACGACAAAAATAGTCATTTCTTAATTTGCTACAGATAAACTTATGATAGGCACGGTTTCAAGTGAGAAACAAAATTCCAATGAAATATGCATATTGCCCAATCTCTATTTTAAGTAAGGACCAGACACACTGGTAAATGAATGTACAGAAGATCAAATGGATAGAAGATCAGGCCATGTAAGAGCCTTATCAAGAAAGATGCTTGAAAGAAAGTGAAAAAATGCCCCTGTAGCTTCAAAGAACATACAGTCAGCTCATGGCTCAGTATAAGGGAAGGAATAACATCACTAACAAGCATTTTATTTTGTCATGACCAAGTGAAAACACCAAGCACACATGACAATAGACCAGAATATAATTGCCTCCTCTTGGTCCACAAGCAGATTTTTTATGGGATCTTTCAAATGTACCTGAGAAATACACTGTCATCAGCTTTGTCTCAAAATATCCACCAGTGGTGCTAAATTCTGCTCAGAAGCACAGTCTGAAACCAGTTTACTCATGGCCCAACACATCCTGGCAGCCTTTCATAAAAATCAGGAAAGGTTCCTGGTAATCGTTGCCATGAAATGGTACCACCAAACAGAAAAGGACCAGAGAACAGGACCAGAGAAACTCACCCTTCACAAAACTGAACCAGCAGTGAATATAATTTCTTTTGCCAAAAATCCATGTCAGGCCAAACCTGGCCTTACCAACAGCAACAAAACAGATGTGACCATGAGGCTTATGCCACAGTCTGGCTCAGTCACTGTGGCACTTTGAGGCACTGACAACTTAATTCACATTGATTTCTTCATTGGTTAAATGCAGATAATACCAACTTCATCGATGCAATGCTGTCATTAAAACATTAGTTCACTCTTCCTCCCCTGTCTTCCCTTGGCCACCATCCAGAGGCTGCCACCTCTACTGACTTCAGAAACATGCAGTCCCTCTTCCTGAATACTAGTATCCATCAAAAGGCAATGGGTACATCTGTGCTCTTTTGGTACCTCAACTCTGCCTTTGGTGTTACTCGGCACAGAAATACATGCAAGAAGTTATTAAACCATCTAAATTACTATAGACGTGCTCTGTGTTCAGTGCCAATATTAGCAGGTGCAGGACTTCTCTTTTTTAAAACTTGAAAACAAAATTATTCTGAAACATTTCAAATGTTGAGCCGGGAAAAAAAGAATCCCAAATGTCAACACTTCCAAATGGAAAACAACCTGAGGTGAGCTTTATATAAAGTAAGTGGGGCATTGCAGCACAAGGTATATTTAGGAAGAGGAGAAGGTAGTGAGTGTTCTGGTGCAGCCGTGAGGAGGTTTCTCCTAGGATGAGGAGAAAAGAAGGAAAAAGAGGAGAACAAACCCCTTCTTGAAAATTAGCACAAAGAAACAGATGCGATACTAAAACCCAGTGTTGGCTAGATGATGTCAAAGCCAAATATTCCCTTACTCACAAGTTTTACTAAGTATTATTTCAGAGGATTATTCATATACATTTGCTTCACTTAGCAGGTATCCCATTCTTTTTGTCATCCGCCTCCTCCTTGTCCTTGATCTACTCAGTCTCCTCTGCTCTCAGACTTTTCTACTCACGTTTTTTGCTAAAGATCCTTCAAATTAATTTTTCCAGTTTTCCAGTGCTCCCTTCCACAAACAATCTGAAACTTCACAGCACGATGGGGGAAATGTCACTATTCAGCCACCCAAAGGAGGCAGGACAATGCACAGCTGCTCTTAAAAAGATTAAGGAAAGCAGAGGAGCCTTAGAGTGCCCTGTCGATGAAGTACCAACAGAGAAACTCCTATTTCTGTAAGAGTTTCTTCTTCTCCTCTAGTAAAAGTAGCTGGCAGCAGCCTCTCTCTGAAGTTGAAGCCCCTCAGGGCCCATGCAGGCAGCTGCATCATGCTGCCCTAGAAGCAAAGGAGCCTTTTTAGCCCTTGTCTAGCCCTAGCCTTTCTGTCACACATAGCTACAGCAGAAAATCTTGTTCTCCAATTGCCTTTGGAACACCTCCTACTTGTAGGAGCACAAGACAACACAGAAGCCACCCAGGCTTGCATGCTGACTTCTCCTTTTAAGGCTGCATGAAGTTGAATCTCATTTGGACTGCATTATGTGCACCAAAATAACAAACAGGTAGATCATCATGGTATTTGTTTTGCACATTTTGTAACGCAGTTGCCTCATACACTTTTCAGAAGTACAAGACTCAACAAAGAATTTGCTTGGGAAAAAAAAAAAAAAGGTGAATCATGCTAATTCTGCACAAACCTGTGCCAACAACACAGAATAACATACTTGAAAGCATCTTCTGTTTCCAGTTTGTTACACGTTGTCTTCGGCATCTCGAACCCTGTGCCAGTAAATAACACGCAAGATGGATGAACACAAGCTGCTGCTTGACATAAATAGCAGCAATCCCATTTATTGCTCACCTGACTGTCACTGGGGCTCTGAAATTCTTAAGAGGAGGGGAGAAAAGAGGAAAGACAAAACCAGAAAGAATTGGTGTGCAGGGAAAAGCCAGTGCTGGGTTTTTTACTGACCCCTAAGACCGCATTTCTGCAACAGCACTGCACTGGTTCCCTTCTGTCACCACTGCCACCAGGGCAATCTTATCACACCTGCTAAAACCTCACATCCACGACTGCTTACAGGCTACAGACTCACACCGAGTCTTTCACAGGGCCCTTGGTATTTCCAGTGTTGCTGCTAGTCCTGCACTCCTCACTAGCACTTCCAAAGGGTAGATTAGGCTGTGCCAGACACCAGGGCATTTCTAGCCAAGGGGATGCAAGACGCACGTGATCACATCACTCACTGTCTCTCCCTGCTGCTTTCCCAGTTTCAGCCATGTTTTGAAAAGGCAGGAGTCTCCTGGATGCACACTTTCCAGACAGTCTAATGAGCACCAAAGCCTGGGCAACTCAAAGTGTTGTGCAGTGCAAAGGCAAAGCAGGAAGGGTGGCCTGTCTATTCCTGGCACTGCCCCACCAGAGCCCTCCTGAGTCTTACCTGAGTGAGGCACTGCTAGAGCTCTCTGAGGAAGGACAGAAGGAAGGATGGAAGGACGGAAAAGAGCGAGCATTTAGGAAATTTTATTAGAAATAAGTATAATATTCAAAGTATTATTCTGTAAGTGGATCAATCAAGATGTAATTAATATTAGTTTGCTTTGGACCGAGATGCACTAAGGTGGACTAAAATACGGTATTTTTTAACACTTTGATGGTGTGGTCAGACACAGCGTATAATTATTTCACATACATAGGTGAGCACCGTGACCACCACGGGGACAAAAACCTGAGTAGTTGCACATCCAAGGAACAAAAAATTGCAACAAAAGGTAAACCTATGGGACTGCTGATAAGAAGGACATCCCCCCTTCAAGACAAGGAACAAGATGAGCAGCATGAAGAACAGATGAGACTCCCCTCCCCTTTTGGAAAAGGGACAAGTACCATAAAATCATGCAGCTTGAGCAGTACATGTACTGCTGAATATCCGTATGTAAAAGCGTGCACCACAGCACGGTACTCTGCAAAGGTTTTATAGATACAGGAAATGAACTGAATAATGTAAGGTGCAGCCCTCTAAAACTTTCGCAGATAAAATATATCTCACATCCCTGCCCAACCATCTTCAGAGATCAGTCTTTCATTCAAAACCAATATAAATCCAAACACAACGAAACCAAGTCATTAGATACACTACAGCCATTTCCAAATTCTTGGGATGTGTAAATGTGTGCTTTATCTCACACTGCAGTGGAGTCTCATGCTAAGTGCAACAAATGTTGAAAAATACAAGGCTGATGCCTCTTCAGACCTGACTGGGCTACCAAGTAAGACAACAAGTATGTTCTGCAAGCCACCTGCTTTTTCTGCTCAGAACAGAGAGAGTAAAACTGTTTACAGTTATTTGAAAAACTCCTGCCCTACTAGCAACATTCCACCAAAATGCAAACATACACATTCTAAAGCACAGTTTACTTACTTTGGCTAGACCACAGCTTTTATGGGGTATACTGCTTATTGCAAGAGTTTCTAAGCTGAAAAAATAGCTGTACACCATTCTAAGTAGTTAGAATGCCTTGGTTTTACAGGCTACAAATGGAAAGGAAATATACACTCACCCCCACAGACATCTAAATAGCAACAATTTCCAATTATTTCCACAGCCACAAATGCTGCAGTGAAAAACAATCAGAGTTGCAGCAGCATCATTACAGTTAGGAAGGAAAAAGAAAAGACCTCGCATGTAATAGAACAAAAAATTAACAAAAGCAATGGTTTCAGCTAATTGGAGCAAACCTATTAGGTCCATGTCAAGCCCTTTTTTATTTCAAATTTAATACTACTCCTGGATCCATAAAATTACCCTTAGTGACAGAAGAATAAGCTATGCAAGCTGAGAGCATTGCTAGCTGAAAAACTGAAAGGGGCTCAAGCCCACAGCTCACAGTGGGTATTCTTACCCCAACACCTTTCTTAAGTGCAGTGTGGAGGTATCTAGATGTCCTGGCATGGGTGAGAGGAAATTTAGGGCACGGCACACCAGTACAGCTGCTGCAGGCTGTGCCCCGAGCAATCCCCCATGCAAGTCCCGGCACTCCATGTCAAGCTGCTCCTGACACTGCTTTTTGGAGGCTGCCCAAAAGTGCAACTCATATGGCCTCCCAGAAGCAGCTCTGGCTTCAAGACAGAAAGCCATGGAGCCAGGTTAAAAGTTTCCAGAGCCCTCTTTGTTATAGGATGCAAGAGCTACACGTCTGGGCATGCACCAGCCCAGACACATCTAGTGGAAGACGCTCGGACACAGACAACCGTCAGACAAAGGCCGGACTTGGAGCATAAGCACAACTGAGACGTTTTACACCCGCTGAAATAAATAGAGCGTGTCTAAAGGCTTCTCCCAGCTGCATTCGGGTTCACTCATGGCTGGCTCTTGGTTCAGACAAAGTCAGCGAAGTTTGCGCAGATGCCAAATAACTGGGACTGCACTCTCCACGTCGCTGTCACGGCGCTGGAGCACCAAGCTCACAGCGGACGCTCTTCCTGGCGCTGGCCAGGTAAGGGGTGTATGGATGTGGGGGCAGCTGTGGCACCGACGGGGGGGGACAGCAGCATCCCCAGCGACCACTGACCCCTCCCTTTGACCAGTGTCCTGGAGGAGTGTAGAGTCCAGCTCCGCCTGGCACAGTCCTCAGCAGCCCACCCTTCCCTAAGGGTTACTCTGCCCAGCTAACACTGAGGTTGATGTACCCTTAATGATTCTAAATCAGAGACACTGAGTTCTTGGACAGGAGTGGGACCACTGCAAAAGTATCAACTTCTCCAATTTTCTTTTTTTGTATTTACAGCAGTATTTTCATACCTACCTTTTAGGTATGTGCTCTTAAAACTTTTGTTACAAACTAAAATACAGAAATGTTTTGTGTAAGTCAGTATGGAAAACAAACTTCATGAAGTTCAGGTTGAAATGCATATTGATCAGTCTTATCCTAGTTTCTTGAAACACATAGCTAGATTCTCATCCTGTTTAAGCTACCCTGAATTCAGCATAAGTGAAGATATTCTCACCCTAGCTGGCTTCACAAATATCAAATTTCTTCCACGAATTCAAACACTCAAGGGTAAAACTTAAACATACTTGCTTGATGCTTATCCACAAATTGTTTTTAAAAAATAAAACCAAGTACATTTATTCTAGAGTAAAAAGAAAAAAAAACAAACCGCCACCCCTCCCCCCCAAAAAACCCCAAAAACCAAAACAACAAAACAAAGCAAGCAAACAAACGAAAAACAAGCAACAAAAAAACACCACACCAACATCCTCCAGTGACTTCTGACCTGTTTCCAAAATCCATTAGTTAGGTACATCAAAGTCACTATCACCAGAGAAACTAGGTCCATTTTTCCCATGCTGACAAAGAGACCAGAAGAATACTACTATCTGTAGGGCTTTTATCAGCTCATTCAACCTCTGCCTCTGTCATTTCCACCAGCTTTATTTGATCTGAATTTGCAGGCCAGAAAGTCTTTACTGACAACTAAATGCAATGCGTGACCTGGGCAACATCTCTGCAGCACAGAGGCAAAGGTTCGACAGGCCAACGTTCATTTTTGTTTAGGTTTTCTGATTGCCCTTAAAAGTTATATAAAAGACTTTAATGGTCTCTGAGAACTCAGAAAAGGATAGCAGGGAAACAAAAGTTCACAGCTATCCTATGATGTTTCAAGATTTCGCTTCAGAAAAAAGTAAATACTGAGATTGCATGCAGACTATGTACGTTCTCCAACA
Source organism: Mohoua ochrocephala (assembly GCA_013398855.1). Classification (NCBI taxonomy): domain Eukaryota; kingdom Metazoa; phylum Chordata; class Aves; order Passeriformes; family Acanthizidae; genus Mohoua; species Mohoua ochrocephala. Next base: position 255,534 of record VZTA01014082.1, on the reverse strand, counting down.
CTCTTAAACCGCATCTTTTTCCTTTTTATTACTGGGTTTTACTATTACTTGCTATGGGAACATACGTTAGAGTTACAAATTATCAAAAGCAAAATGACAAGAGGAATCTTTTAAATAAGGCAAGACAGGCTAACACCAAATGCTCTTTAGAAAAGCATCCTGTGTCAGCATGGGTAACGCATGCTTCTTGTACAAGAGAAGCAATCCCATCTCGCAGTTCTGTCCATCTCCCGTTACCCCGCTTCTGTAATGTAAAGGCTCTGACAGATCTTACCGCTGTACAAAAGATGCAGCTGCATTCCTGAAGAGTGGTCATCTTATCCAGGGAATATTCAGAGAGACATAGCTTGCAAGTGAGGAGAGGCTCCAGAGCTAACTCTCCAGCTTCTGACTCGTCGGCTGTCATGGTGTGAGGACAAGCCTTCCCAGCAGAGCCCATTCAGTCATAAATGGTCCACTCAGCCTGAAAAGAGAAATCGGCAGCTGAAACATCGCACAAACCATGCAGTCACTGCCACTGCTCTGAGAATAAAAGTACCTGCACACCCAAATGTACTGCTCAACATCTTGGGGCCGATCTCAACTTCGGGCCATTCAAAATTTACAAAGAGAGCACACCTCCTCAAAAGACCTGAACTGGCTGGGTTCTCTGAGAACATTCACCTTGCTGGCACAAAGCACCTCAGTCAGGCTGCTTAACATCAAAATAAAGAAAAAACCAAACAAACACACAACAAAACTCACACAGATGGGGCATTTTATATATATATATCACTCTGCCTTTTCAAATGAGTTTCAGATTCATACTCCTCCCACCCAAATGGGATCTTTCAGTCTTCATTGCACCCACACAGTTCCAGTGAGTGTCTCCACTCCCGCTTTCTATTCCAGTTGGTGGCTTGGGAACTCCCCTAAGCAGTGCAAGACAAGAACAGATTCCCACTTTCTAGGCAAGCACTTCAAACATTCAGTCTGTAATGTAGGTGGTGGGTACCATAAACTCCACCTTCTCCCTGAGTTGCTGCTGAGATAGTGAGCTGGAACTCTATTGTAAGAGGGGTGGTGAAAGCATCTAAACCCTGAAAAGGGCTTCAGATTGCATGTGCTACTTCACACAGGGCTGAAGCTTAAAACTAAATCAGTAAGAGCATTTCATGTGCAGTTCTCTATTTTGCATTGCCTTAATGATGCCAGAAAGCAGCTTTTGTGCATCCCACTTCCTGGCATCCAGCTCTTCCATTTATTTCATAGGCCTCTGAGGCATCTAACCGATGTTTGTGAACCAAGTGCACTAGCACTTCGACAGGGAGATGCTCACCAGAGCCATGTTTTCACTACACGTCACAGCAGTGCTTGGGGATGAAACTTCTATTCTTTGATGAGCAGCAAATGGAAATAGCATGCTTGCACGTGATGCTTTCTGGCCTAAGCATTTGAAAACACTGCACCATAATCATAAAAAAAATCTCAAGACCCTCATTCTTACATTCTTTCAGTAACACTGAAAAAGGAATTAAAGGGGATATCCTTGTGCATAAGCTGAAACAATGAAAATCCTATTTGCAGATTTTACTCACCTCAGCACAGACAGTGGGGTTCATTACAGTATTTAAGGCACAGGAAAATCTATCCCCACCGCTAAGAAACTTGGCCCAACTTCCACAGACCTCCTTCTGAATATACTTTGCTGATGGCAAGACAACCTTCACACATATTTTACAAGCAGAGACCTGATGGCCAGCTGTGCACAGCTGCTTGCAGCAGCACCGAGAGTGCAGCTCTATTAAATCTGAAGAGCTGCATCACAAATGAAGGCTGCGTGAACATGAAACCGATCGAGACCTATCCATGTGCCTGTCAGATCTGACATCTCATGAGGCAAACCAGAGACCTGAACCCTTTGGTCCACTTCTGCTGGCCTCCCCTGCAGTCCTGAGCACCCTCTGGGCAGGGCTGTCAGGTCACATTTGGCGGCACGTCCCTGCTGCCATTCTGTGGCTCCCAGAGTGGCCAAGGCAGCTGCAGACAGTCAGCGCATATATGACGTGCTGACTTGCAGCACCTGCTGAATTCCTCCCTAGAGGGAGAATGATGGGGCTCTCGGAGTTAGCGGAACCTTTCCCTGCAGCTCCCACCTCATAACCTGACTCACAGCTGAGCCCTTCCCCAGGCTTGTCCCCTAAGCCTCATGCCCTGTGCTCCCACAATCTGCAGGAAGACACTTTCTCTTCAAAAGCCACAAAACCACAACAAATCTGGGTCAGAGCACGCTTACCCTTTTTGAATTTTTACACTGGGCCGTTTCCTAGCCTAGCCTGTCAGAGAAGCCATCAGATTTGTACCTTGGAATGTCTTTCTTGTAAGCACACAGTTTTAAGAGATATGAGAGTCATGGCCAAGATTCTGACAACTGAATTCCTGACCACAAAGCCAAAGCAAACCCTCTTTTTATGGCTTGCTATCACTAGTTCAAAGCATATGGTATTCCTACATTATTCCTGTTGCAGTCCTGGGGCCTGCTACCGTGACGCCTCTCACAATTTGCTCCATACAGCTGCAGAGCTGGAGCTTCAGCATGGCCAGAAGCCTCAGAAGGAAGCCTCCCTCTGAGTCAGGAACTGCAATAATTTTCTGTAATTACTGCAGCGGGGTGGGGGGGAACACTGAGTCACTGGAAACGCAATGGCAGATCAAGAACTACCTGTTATTTAAACCTACGTGCTAGACGTTATCTCAGTATTTAGGGGAATTGTAACACATTTACTCAGGTTGCTTTTCAACAGTAGCTGCATCTGTACAGGTGAGCTACTCACCCCCACTCTGCACTGATCTGAAATTTCTTCATTTGCACAGTAAAAGACAGCAATGTTAAAAGGAAGGATGCACAAAAGAACAGGTAGGAATATTGCAGGATGTGGGAATGGATATAAAATGGATACGGTTATTTCAAAAGTCAGTGTTCTTCTTATAACTAAAAGGGTTATGACCCTGCACACAGGCAGCACTAAGGCAGCCGTAGGAAGATTCAGGTGTACGATTGAGGTTTAGGGCTAGGGGATAATTTTAGATGGCCTAAATCCAGCACTCAGCGTGACAGTGACAGTGAAGAGCAGACTCCTGATACACTGCTCTGCACTAGTAGCGACCTAATGCCACAGTGCTCTGACTGTAGGGACTCATTATGATATCCCATTGTCACTGATGATAACCCTCCTCCCCAAAGACTGTAGGTTTAATTCAGTTTTGCTCCCTGTCCCACCGCACGTTCACCTTTCCCTCACACCAGGATGCCAGAGCACGGCTGAGGTTCTCCCTAAAACAGGCAGAGCACCCTGTGGAAATCTCCAGCAACCACCACCAAGCTAGCCTGGCAGATCAGAGGATCCACCCCCAGACAGCCCAGGCTGGCTCGCCACACCGCAGCCTCATTAACTCCGTCAGAGTTCATCAAATGAAGCAAATAGGATCAGAGAACATGGAGGTAGCTCCCATGTCCTGCCTGCTCAGCCCTTAAAGGATACACTGTGGCTACCAGGAAGAGCACTCCTTCCATACTCCCTGAGAGGCCAGCTTGTCCACAAGCAGCTCTCCAGGTGAGGCTGGCACAGGCAAAGCCGTCCTGTTAGCACTGAACACCTGCCTGTCAAAGGGAGAGCAGATGCATGGCCTGCTTGGCCTGCTCCTTTTCCCGGAGCAACCCAACCCACTGGTCCTTGCATCTGCCCATTAGAATTGGGACTTCTGCTACTGCCGCCAAGGGACACATGCCAGGGGAAGAGCTCAGGGCTATGGAGAAGGGGAGCCCCATCCAACAGCAGCTGGGCTCTGAAATCAGGCCTGCAGGGGAGGTTCATTCTCATCATCATCAGATCAGATGGTGGAAACAATGGGGAAAGACACATCTTCCTCCAGTTCTCAGCCTCTACTCCGCCTGTTCTTCCCCAACACTTCAAAATGCATGGTCCTCTCTCAAGCTCTCCAGCTATCTCCTCAACTTTACCAGCCCGGCAGAACTCACTTTTCCAGGTGCTGCAGGGAAGCCATGAAGTTCCACCTCAGTTGCTCTGAATTTTTATGGCTTTCACTTTGCTACGCTTATCCCACAGACTGTCATTATTTAATTACACATCCATCAGTCCTCTTTACAGAGGATTAAAATTCCTATTGTAATTACAAGTGAGTTGCCAATAGGTTAGACTGAAAATAAAGCATCCTGGATGTATGTGTCCTGCAGGGGAAGAGGGAGTCACTGAAGAATGAGTTACGAACAAAGAGGAAAAGACCATTCCATATTTGGTTATATGAACAAAAGCGATTGGAAATTAAAGTAAATTGAAGGTTTCTGAAAAACAATGGACCCTCATATAAATGAAATACATTGTTAAGCATTGAAATCTCCCCTTTCATGCTCACAAGCACAAATTACCTGCTTAGGAAAGCATCCCAAACAAAGCAAGAAATGTGTCACTGAAACTGTAGTGCAGCACCTTAACTCCGCAAAAAAACCTCCACTGACCAGCAGCACAGGCTCCATGAGATGTTGTGGAATATGGATGAACACATCTCAACGGCATTCCGATCCAGAGAAATATACTAGTCTGAATCCTGCACCAGCGTGAATCACGGCAAGGAAGGGTCAGACCGGCCCCGGTTTGCGTAAACACTCAGGACCTCCATAGATCCACTTTTTTTGCCTACTTCTACCATTCACGTACATGCACACACACGCAGATCACACTCCTTTCACGTTGCACAGGATTTCCAGGAAATTGGACATCTTTCCTCAAATTGTATGCGGCTCATCTCATAAGGAGACTCATACTTCCTTGGCTCTGACCCTGACGGTGCTGATGCCACAGGATAAGGAAGGAGCAGAAAGTCTGAAACAATGCGAGTGAGCTACGGAGGGTCAGCCCTATGGGGTGTAAACTGCACAGTCACCAGGACCACAGCTTGCTGAGCCCTCAGACCTGTCAGCATTTCCATTTCACTCGTCTGTCTCTGGGAGGTGACAAAGCTTTGTGCTTTCCTGTAGCACTGAAACGTCTCAACGCTACCCGTAAGCAAGAAAGAGCTGAGAAGGGTGAGCACGAGCAGAAATACTAACATGAAAGCATGGAGGTTTTGAGTGAAATACGAAAAACAGAACACAAGCACTGGAGGAAGGAATGCAGAACTTGTCTGCCTTCAGGGCCTCCTGACACCAGAGTGTCTGATGTCTAGCCTTGAAAATGACTTCCTAACAGCGAGTATCTGCAATGCCTGCTTCTAGACAGCTACCTATTGCAAATCCTGTCATTAGTGTCCCGAAGTGGAAACTACTAACTCCTTGTGGTGGGGGTGAGAGAGCAGCTGCCTGGGTGTCTGGCACATGACCAAGGTCGAGCCACCACAGCTCAATGAAGGTGTCAAAAATCGATGCAACCTAGGGCTGAAACTTTCCCTGTAAGCACGAATTTTAAGGTAACATCCTTGTTACAGTCACACAAAGGTTCACTTGAGTCTGCCCAGCTGCCTCAAACCATGACTACTACCAAAGAACAGAAGTTACTCTGTATATGGGATAGAGCAAACAAGCCAGGCAGTCTCCTGAGCTGCAACATCAGGAGGACATTGTCGGTGTGCCTGCAACTGACTCACTGTATTTAGCCAAAAAAAATGTGTCTGAATGTGACTTTCACCACTTAGAAACATCACATAGAATCATTAAAGCCTCCTGCGTTGAAGCTGGAGGAGAATGAATGGAGTATGTTCAGCACTACAAGTTATCCTTTCATTTTTCACACGCTGCATCCAACTGCAACAACAGACCCCTTGGAGAAGCTACTTCAAGTTGTGTGTTTACAAACAATTCTGCTCTAGTTAGTCAAGCTCTATGCTTTTACCTGCAATTAGAGTTTAAAGGAAGCCAAGAAATGCACACATATGAGACACGTTGCTCCAGGAAACATTAATGGAACAAAAAGGGTCCTTAATGTGTGTTCCCCTGTGGGCTGGCATGTCCATCCTGTGGGCAGGGTGAGACCTGAGAGGCCCCTCTACCCCAGTACACCCCAAGCTTGCCATAAACCAGCACCTAGGCATGTGGACTTGCATAAACGTGGAGAGATTGAAAAGAGGTATAAGGATCCATGTGGGTCTAACACCTAGCACAGCACTTCCCCCTTTTACAAAAAAAACCCAAAACATTTTAGCATCAAACTCACAGCACATGTGCCACACTCCTATTTAGCGTACCAGGTATTTACTAAACTTTATTGGAGAAACATTTGCAAGCATTGCAAGTAATTCTTTCTCACACCCTAGAGATTTTTCAAGTACTCCACCCATTATGAAATTACTTCAGTGCCATACAAAAACCTGGTTTGACATTGTTCACTCAGGATTCTGTTGTTTCCTGTAACTAAGGTTCCCTCCTTAAAAAATAAAATAGAAAAAGAAAACTACCTGAAAAATATGAGTGTTCAAAACCAATGCTCAAAATCGGGCCCTTGGGGAAAAAGAGCGATTACAGAGAGATTTAAAAAATATAAAAAAGTGGTATTAAGATAATGGAGTCAAATTACAAGATATAAACTGAGCTATGAAATTAGCTCATTATTAGCAAATTATGTGAAGACAGCTGTCAGAAACCCACATTTCTATCAATTTCAGCAAAATGCCATCATTACCAGTTTTGGTTACCAGTCCTTAGCTGTCCCAACTCTCTCAAGATAATGTCATTCAAAATTCATTTCCAAGACAGCTTTTTTAAACTCAGCAGCTTTGCTCAGAGAATTAGTCCAAATCAAGTGCACTAGAGCTTCTGTGGTCTCACAGAGAGACCACTAACCCATGGTGCATTAATTTCTCCTTATGATATTACTGCCTACACAGAGTTACCTATCCAGCCCATGCAGCATTACTTATCAGGCAGTGATTCAGTTAGGCTGTAAAACATATGATTAAAGCTCCAATTTAAAAAAGTCTTCATCTTCAAGAACGACATTTAATCATATGTTCAAGTGCTCCTGTGTATCAAGGCCTGAATGTTCTGCTTTATCGCAATGAGATTATTAAGAAGTTAAACAAGTACTCAGATTTTCTGAAATCGTGGTCTCAAAAAAAGCAACCAGATCCACAAATAGAAGGTCTCGTTTTAAATACATTTTTAATATATTCAGAATTATTGTATTACATCTCAGCCTTACAACAGCAAGCACTTGATTACATGCATGTACAAGGAGAACCCATTTCTGGATTACCATAATATGCTACCAAGCTGAAGCATTAGAGAGAATAAAAGCATTTCAATATTGGTTCTCTTTGAGCAAGGCTTAAGAAAAGTCAGATGTATAATATTTCATGACAGCTTTCTACACTGTAAAATTTTTATTGTCAGAAAACTTGTTTAAAGAACAAGCAGCCTAAATAAATGTGCTGTCTGGGACATGAGAACATACCGAAGGCAATTTCTCTCACTTGTTTTCATTGGAATGCCTGGGGAAAAAAACCAAAACCTTGAGCTGCTGTTCAAGAAGCAGTAGCTATATGGAGTATTTTCATATCATGCTAGCAACCAAAAAATAAATATATCAAATACTCCTAAAGGAATGCAGCGAGTGAAAAGCTTCTTGCACAAAAAAAATGTTAAGGGACTGACTATAGTAATTCAGAATATCATCCAGATTTCTGCCAGGAATTTTTATACCAGCACTTTAGGATGCTTAAAATACACATTGAACAGCTTCCCAAATATCACATGCACCCAATCATTCCAAAACATTCTAATAAACCAAAACACCACTAGGACACACATATATCAGTCTCCACAAGTCTTTGAGAGTACATTTGTCAGGTAACTTCTCTACTGCACTGTAATATTGTGAGAATTCAGAACACCAGTTCTTCACAGTAACTCCTTGTGACCCTATGTCAATATGTCCTCAGGGAGGTGGGGTTTTTTGCAAGAAGACCGGGGAAATTAAAAAAAAAGGTTTGCTATATTCAGGGGTTTTTTCTGAAACAAGACGTGACTCTGCAATTGTGGGAATCCTTTATGAATTTCCTTGCAATACTGCTTGGAAACAAGCAAGAGGAAAAAAGGTTGGGTTTTCCCCCTTCCACTCTTAAAGCGGGGGAGTCCAAGAACAGGGAATTCAGGAGCTAATGGTGAAATGAATGCTGCTACTCCCAGCTGAAGTGAGCTAGGAAAAGCACTTTTGGATCACTTAAAGATAAAAACATGCAAACTAAAAGAGAAATAACTCAGCCTGTTACTAAACTGAAATGCATAATCAAAACATGGTATTTGACTCTTCTCAATACTAAGAGGAGCCACACAATACTCATTGAATCCATGAGGATGGGAGCAAGCCATTCTGCATGGGATGAGGTCAGACCATCTCACAGAAGCCACCACTTTCACTCAGTTCTGTGCTTGAAACTAGGACATATCAAAGTTCAGGGCACAGCTCTATCAACACTGGCAGGCTGGGAAGCCACAGCTTCCTGCACCACATCTACTAGATGTGAGTCCTGGGCAGGCCTGTGGGCTTCAATTTTGGGGTGACCCAGATGTATCAACCTTACCGTGCCTGAGCAGAGGGGTGGTGCTGGCCCCAGGCACAGGCTTATGGTGACACGTCTGGTCCTGCAGGAGGTCAACAGCAAGATTCTCCTGAGGTTTTACGTTCATCCTGGTCACTGAGCTCAGCAAAGCTGATCAGCACAAAACGCAGTGAAACAAAGTGCGGCCAGGCAACAGAATGAGAATGTTTTGGCATCAAACATTTCCAAATATTTCCAAAACACATTCAAACAACAAAATTATACCAAGTAGCATTCCAAGTACTGGTTACCAGGTCTAAGATTAAAGTCTAAAGCTTTTCTAAATAACATCCTCTGTTCTTAATGACACTGTGCAACGTATGTTAATGCTAAGCTACAAGGAATTTCCACCCAAACTAGTTTGGCGCACTGTAGTTTTAACATCCTGTTGACAAGAGGTAATATACCTCTACTAAATAAAAGCACATTCTTCAAAATGACAAATGATAGATCTTCCTTTCTGACCACATGGAGGCTTTTGGTAACTGTGGCATTTACTAAGTCAAAGGAATTGAGATTTTGGGAGATAAAATGGGTTGATAATTTGGCTAGCTGTCTCTGCTGAAACGGGAATAGGAAGTCAGATGTAACAATTTGCCTTTGACACAGAAAAAAGTTTATTTTTGTTAATCGGATAACAAAACCTTGGGATATGCTAAATCCCTGAGCTGGAATGTTTACGGTTTAGATAGGGTGTGTTCAGAAGACATTTGCAACATTGGCCTGTTCTAACATCAAGGATTTTTAGGAGATATTTATAAACACACATTGTTAAAGTGAAAGCAGTGGAAAACAGTGGAAAAGCGGGGGAAAACAGAGGGACCAGCTTCATGTGATTGTTCATAGTTTGCACTCTTCTTCTAACAAGAAACTAATTGGGCTCTCGGGGTCCCCTGGCTGGAGACTGACAAAGCTGGGTCTGGAGCAAGCAGCGTCCTGACCGCAGGGCAGGCAGGTCAAGGCAAATAGAGACAGGACACAAAGCCAGGCCTCCAAAGGGCCAGCAAGAAACTTCGTGGCGTCAAGAGAAGCCTGCAAAGTTTGCCAGAAGCCAAGGAACAACTGAGCTGACAGAAACTATGAAACTGATCCTCCACTGAATTCTGCAAGATGTACTGAAAGCCATCTATTGAAAAAAAGAATTATCGTGTGTTTATTTTTAGAAGGGGTGATCTGAGAATTTTTTTTTTCAGTGCTTGCAATAAGATAATACCTTTAACATCTCTGTCATTTCGTTTTGTCAAGCCACAGAAAGTGCAAACTTGCAAGAATATGGTCCTGCAGACTTTCTTCACTGCAAGCATTGAAAAGCACTTTTAACAACATTAGATTTACTTCAACAGAAATTGCAGAATAAGTTGATTTTCCTTTTATAACAGTTTTTGTGTGACTGCTCAGTGAACAATACTAATACACATAATATTTTAATCTGCCCCTATCTAATCTTACAGTCAAATACACTGCTCATTATTACAGAATAACGATGTTATTCAAGGTAACCAAAATAAAACAATTAAAACATTGAAAACTGCCCTTGATCCAAATATATCTCAATGACTTAGAAACCTTACCCAGTGGTAACTTTCAAGCCTTAGCTCCAAGGACAGTCAGTGAATCAAAGACTGGGAGCCAAACCTGAGGATTAGACCTTGGGGACGTCACTATCTCTAACGTAAGCCGTTGCCATTAAGAAAACAACACGAATAGCTACTGACTATGCTGAAATTTGGCAAGAAACAATAGCAGAGGTTTGGGCCCAGACATGAGGCTGTTTTGAAACTAAACACATTTACTGAAGTAACTACTACTACTACTGCTTTTCATGACTGGTAATTAAACTAGTCGGAGTGTATCCCTAAATCACTCCTCCGCCAGCTCCTCAATGAGCCCTTCCAAAGACAACTGGAGATGAGGAAAGGACAAGTTCCAGCTCTGGCCAGATCTGCGGAGGCAAAAAAGAGAAGTAAACTCCAGTAACAATCCCCTGACTGAGCATCCCTCTGCTTGTACTCTCAATGTTCACGTTTCACCTCCCTCTTTCCCAGCCCAGCCACAGGAAAAGGTAAGAGCCCAGCATGCTGGGAGAGAGATCCAGGGAGGAATTCTGCTGCAGGCAATTCCTTCCATATTGCCCACTGCTCCGGCGTGGAGGAGCCCCACGTGCCCAGGCTTTGAATTTGGGGCACCTCTAACCCCTGATAGGCCTCACGTACACGCTACTGAACAGAAGTTGCAAACTGTGCTGGAATAGCAAAAATACCTTCAACTACTATTAGTCTTACACTCTTGACTAACTTTTAACAGCTATGTATTTTTAAAACAACTGTATATTCTCACTCTTACAAATAAACACTTCTAACAGGCGTGATATATTTTGCTCTGCATTTTATTAGCAGTGTAAGACAAATACAACATTTTTTTAAACTTGAGTAAAAAAGCTGTTTGACTGATGACACTGTCTATCACACAACACAATGTTGTCTCGCTGCTGCCCTGCCCTCTCCCACCCTATTTTCCACATCTCCCTTCTGTCTCTGTGTTTCAAGTTCCAAGCATTCACAAGAAGATTTTTGCCTGTCCTGTGCCAAGCACATGGAACACAGTTAGTTTCTCAGGGGCTTGATGCAACTACTTAGAAATCCAGATGTTAGTATAAGACATGTAATAAACCAGAAGTTTCCATCAAACACAGTCAGAAGTTTGCATTCATCACTCCTCCACTTCAATTCCAAATTTCAACCTTCATTACAGAAATAATTACACGGGAGAACAGCAACCTGTACTTGAGATTTCAGCCTCAAGTTCCTCAGCATCTGGTAACAACTGGCCAGTCTCTACATGATCTTAGCCAAGCAGTTCAAGTCCTGCCAATGGGAGTGTTTCCAATGGAGTGTGTTTCAATGGACCTGTGCATTATGTGTGCAAAGATAAGCAATTAGGAACTTATCTTTGAAAGAAGCTGTCCCATCTCCCAAACTCTCAGAAAAACGAGTATGTAGAACAGAGCACTGAAAGAACTCATAGACTTATAATAAGATGATAGTCTTACAGAAACCTTTCTAGACACCTTTCTGCTAGCTGGTCTTTTAAATATGACCATATGACAACTAACGCCCAGAGGCAAAATAGGCATTTTGCCCTCATTCTTGCGGAATTCGGGAAAAGACAAGAATTCTTGACTTTTTCTCTACTCTTCACGAGTGTACGTTTCCTTAATTTGTTGGTCCATCCTCCCAAAATGTGGTAAGCAAAGTTAACAAGGGAGTTGAAATTGCTCAAGCCATGCACACTGCTTGGGTATTTGCAACAAAAACATTGACCAATCCAAAAAACACATGTCCTTATAGTAGTATTGTCTAAATTAAGTACATGCATGTGGCTTCTACTTCACTCCAGGCAAAGGGCATGATTGCCTTTCCCACAGATCCTCTGTGGAGACCTGCAGTGAAGAATCCCCACCACTGAAACCATCAGTGCAACTGTGAAGAGGTCAAGAGGGTGCAAGATTGCATCTTCTCCATTGTGCAAAACTTCAGCAAGCAAGTTATTGCTGGCCCCGTGGATGTTATCTTAGCCCTAAAATGGGTAAACCCCATGGGGAAGAGTTCCAGGATCAGCGGTTGGCAGAGCGCCCGCTGCTGTGAGAAATGTTCCAGTGAGTGCAATGGTAAACAGCCCACAGGATCAGCTCGATTTCCCCAATGACTACAGCTTTGTAACCTTCTCTTTTTTTTTTGAAGAGGGGGGGGAGACTGGCTTGTTTTCCTTCATCATTTCCCCACCTCCATCAGAATGCCTCAAAAATTAATCACAGGCAGAAGACGTGAACTCTCCCATCTACTGCTCAGACACAACCAGTGCCAGCCTGCGTGTCACTGCTTCTACTTAATTCTGGAATTTTCTTTGCATGCAAATGATTAGCCTGGATACTAGTTGTCATGAAATGTGTTTTTCCTTCTATGTACATTGGGGTTTAGAGCGTGCAATTTTGAATTATTTGCAGCTATATATACACATGTGCAAAGAATTCTCCCCTACGCCACAGCGACATACAGTACATAAAAGTGCAAGCAGAGGTAGCCTCGAAGGAATCGTTCCAGTCTCTGAAAACAGATACAGCTCTTCTGTTCCAATGATTTTTCCTTTTTGCAAATATATAGAGCACATAAATGTTTTCAGATCTGCAAGTTTCATTCCTGCCTATCTGAAAATACAACCGTTTGTATAACCAAACATGAATATCATCAAAGCTCCTGTCAGATACCCAGACAACGTCCACTCCTTGAGTAATGACGCATGTCTTATACTTTCCGTCCTCTCCTCATTTTTACCACAAAGCAAAAGGCAGAAAAGCTTGCAACAGACACAAATACTGACAGTCTCAATTAAAGGGCAGAGGCGTGAGCATGACAGTAAAATGGTAATTTTTTCCTTCTAGTAAAAAGTGATTCTGTATTCTGTCTCCTAACCAGCATCTGGACAAACTGGAGAAGTGGGTCCATAAGAACTAAATGGTTCAACAAGTCCAAGTGCTGCACCCGGGTCAGGGCAATCCCAGACACGGGTACAGAATGTGAGAAGAACTCATTGAGAGCAGCCCTGCCAAGAAGGACTTGGGGGTTCTCGTGGATGAAAACCTGGACATGAGCCGACAGCATCAGCGCTTGCAGTCCAGAATGCCAACCACACCCTGGGCTGCATCAAAAGCAAAGTGGGCAGCAGATCAAGGGAAGGGATTCTGCCCCTCTGCTCTGCTCTTACGAGACCCCAGCTGGAATTCTGAATCCAGCCCTGGGGTCCTCAGCACAGGAAGGACATGGACCTGTTAGAGCAGGTCTAGAAAAGGGCCACAAAGGTGATCAGAGGGCTGGAACAACTCTCCTCCAAAGACAGGCTGAGAGAGCTGGGATTGTTCCACCTGGAGAGAGGAAGGCTCCAGGAGCACATCAGTGTGACACTCCAGTATCTAAAGGGAGTCCATAAAAAAAGGGAAAGTAATTTTTACACAGGCAGATAGTGATAGAACAAGGGGAATGGTTTTAAACTAGAAGAGGGGAGATTGACATTAGGTGCTAGGAATAAATTCTTTCCTCAGAGGGGTAGTGAGGCACTGGAACAGATTGCCTAGAGAAGCTGCGGAAGGCCAGGTTGGATAGGACTATGAACAACCTGGTCTAGTGGAAGGCGTCCTTGCCCATGGCAGGGAGGTTGGAACTACATGGTCTTCAAGGTCCCTTCCAACCCAAGCCATTCCATGATCCTATGATCTCTTGTCTCCCCTTGTGACAAAAAGCACATATAACAAGTACCCATGATGGCTGTGTCTACAACAAGGTCTGGCACACAGGAAGAAACTCCATGCAGGGGATTCGTTCTAGTGTGCGTGAACCCAGAAGCCAGATTCACGTGTCCCAAATCGCTGTGCCTGGTGCTGGCTGGCTTTGGGACTCCAGAGATATTGACTCACTCAGAAACACAAGGAGCAAGGATGCTCGTAGGTCCCATAGCTAAGCCAGCCCAAACTCCACCAAAGCTGGAACTGTACTTGCAGGAACCAAGGACACTCAAAGAAGAAGGTAAACTGGTGACCTTTCGAACTACATATTATACATACAGAAAAAAAGCACCCAGATCTTGGGCAACTCATGACATTTTTTCATTATTATAAAAGAATTCAAGAAAAAACAGAAATGGGGAACACACATGTCATTGTGCACATGTATCAACACATACGAAAAGATCTAGGAAACTCCAAAAACAAAGTGGTTTTTTTGCATAGCTACTTTTTTATTTGAGAGTGTGTTTGCAATGCAGTTAACCTAGTTATGCTCTCATGCCTAGAAATTTCTACTTGGCACCTCTGTTCCTCCTGGAAGACCACAAGTTGGAAAAGTCCTACTTCAGCAGGAAGGGAAGGATGAGGACCTTTGTAATTTGAGATACTAACTCTCTCCTTCTTTTTTTCTTTTTTTTTTGTGTTTTAGTATCTCCTAGCAGTGACCTACTTTATGAATGTGAAGCCCACTCAGTTCCCACTGAGCTGAAACCATTTAGAAGAGACAAAGAACAATTACTGAACGCTATTTTCTTACTGATCAGCACAAAGTTATTTGGCACAAGCATCTCTGTAAATGTTTGTCCAAGACTAGGTAAATTTGCAGTGCTCGATGGCCCTCAGACCCGTGCTTCTGTCAAGTGAGAAGGCTCATAGTCTAGCTCAGCCAGACTGGAGCTCAGCTGTGCTTCCGCAGAAACACAGAATGCTAGAGGCTGAGCTTAATATCATTGCTTAATATCATCCCTTTGGATCTGTTCTTTCTGGTTTTGTTCAATGTTTCCCTTTGCAAACCAAAGGAAGATTAATTTTCAAACCGAATGAATGTCAGGGCAAAGAAGAGAATTTGTGAAGTGCATTACACTGGGCTCTGCTTTGGCATGGAGAAACCAGAGGAAGAGGAGGGAACTGCACCCACCTCTGGGCAAGCACCCAGAGGAAAAGCACAGCTCCAGAATCAGCCTCACAAAGCTGAAGGCAATGTCTGCTTTAGGATATGCAAGGAGGTCTGATGGACTCAGTTCACAGCGACACTGGCAGCCTGCCACAGTATTTTGTTCATGTGTGCCTGAGATATCCATGGGCCCAGAGCTGTAATTATGGTCTCAGATATCACAGTACTACTAGCCCAGGAGATATTTACGGATCTGATACGTACAACCTACAGGCACTGGGAAGTTTCAGACACATTCAAGAAAACTCCCCGCTCAAGAAGAGGGACAGCAAGTCCACAGCAGTTCTTTTGAGCTACATCAAAGCAACACACTCCACTGGGTCTCACCACTAAAAGTCACTGAGAGGTCTGGACAGGGTGAACAGGGCTCAGGCTCACACCGCAGATATTATCAGAGGCATACTAATGAGCTGTGAACCAGGTTAAGCATTAGCACTGCTTGTTTCCCTATGGAGCGACTTGCTGCTTCTCACAGTTGCATTTTAGACTTACAATAATGCCATGGACAAGTACATACTTTCCTCCACCAGAAGGGAAAGGCCAGACAACCACTTCCATACTATTTATTTCTACATAGCTTATGAAGCATTTAGAGAACGGAGTGCAATCCAAGAACCTAGCAAGAGAGAAAAACTCCATGTTGTTTGCTATCTATATTGCTAACTTCTGCCCCAAAGCATACTGTCACACAAACAAAATCACCAAAATGTCACATCTGCGGGAAAGAAGCCCATGACCACCAGCAAGGTGCACGCAGAACGTACTTCAGCATGGGGAACAGAAACTATACCAGGTTGCCAAACACTAGTTCCACATGAAGCCTGGGGAGGTTTCTGTGTCCTTGTGTGAGCAGACAGGACTTTGTGTGAAAAACCCCCCATCAGACAGCAAGATGCATGGGAGAAAAGGAGTCTGATTCTCATTGTACTGGCTTGGCTCTGGAGTAGCTCTGGTTTATTTTGAAAGAATACCTCCCACTTTACTACAGTTTTAGGTACTCTGCAAACACACACTTCTCAATCCATAATCTAAAGCATTACTTTCAGCAGCAAAACTGCAGCCATGCCCTTATCAATGTGCGGTACTTTCTCCAAAATAGCTTATGTTCATTGATGGAAGGGTTTCAGCCACTTTCGTGTTAAAACAACAACCCAGACACCCACTCACATTCAGGCAGAGACAAGTCCTATACAGGACAAGAATCACGACAACGTATTTGTTTTGAAAAGTATTTAAGGACAGGATTTTGAAACTTCTGTTTCCGTAAATATTGGAATCCCAAACCCAGTGCCTGCCCTTAACCGAGACCACTTGCCCTTCAGGCTGAGGGCAGCCAAACATATCAGATTGCTCTGCCTGCTCACAGGCAGTTGGAAGGCTGCATGGGGGTATTTCAGTCACGGCCTGTATCTCTGCTAAAATTTACTTCTTAAAAGCATCACTGTCTATTTACCAAGAAGACTGGAAGTCACCCTGCAATGCTTTCTTTACCATAGTAATTCTAAATATTTTACAACTTACAGTGCTCTCTGAAGGAAGACATTTGATATTGCTGTATACAGTTAGGAAGCAGAGTGCTTTTGTATTAACAGAAAATACAGAGTTTTAAAATAAACTAGACTGAAACATCTTCATTACTAAAGCTGCTTTGCACTGAGAAAGCCTTATGATGAGAAAGCAGTGCAAACATTCCAGTAAATGCAGTTGTCTATTCTTAGTGTCAAAAAAATTTTAAATGCAAACTAGGAAATCAAAGTATGATATATTTTGTATGTGCTTACATAAACCACATAACCCTAAACCCTGAGCAGATTAGAAGTGTACATTAACACGGATTAGAAGTTAACACTTACAATACAGATGAACATGTTTTTTCCTTCCTGATACCAGCTGCATGAGTCTGTGGCAGAAGAAATGCCTTTAAACCGGGAGGAAATCTCAGCATTTTAAACTCAGGCTTCCTCCAGCTTAGTCAGGTATTTTTTCAGTATGAAAGAAGTTCTTCTATTTAAACTAAAACATACTGACAGTATGCCATTTTGGCAATTGCCTTCCACACAGACATATCCCAATACTGCAGCATTTTTTAAATACTTCACACAGATATTTCTTTAAAAGTTACACTGACAAAAGTCATTTCACCCTTTTGGGAAGTACTTGATGTCTATTTATTTTCAGCTTTTAACAGTCAGGACACCAAGGTTTCCTTTTGCTTCAGCTCTAAGCACCTCATAGTTTGATTCTAGCCAAACCACAAATAACATTTATTTTAGCTATTTAATCATTCCAGTCCTTACCTTTTAAAAAAAAAAAAAAAAAAAAAAAGGAAGCCTTTTCTACTTTCTTCGATTAGAGCAAATGTTGGCTTTCTGTTCTTTTAGGGTATCCTTTGCTCTTAAGGGAAAAACAGACAGCTGTATTCCAACATACCTTGAAAGGAGAGTCGCACTCGCTGCCAGCTGTGCGACTTTTCAGTAGCTGTGCTCAGACCCCGGCGTTCCCAAGCACCGCGATGTCACAGACCCCTGAAGCTCGCGGTGAGGAGCGGAGCAGATTTGCTCTCACACGCCCTTCCTCTTCTCTGGGTATCTGACAGCTGTACACTTTTAAGGACTGCAGCAGGACTCGTCTCCCAGCCCCTGTGCCGCTCCGAGGAATCATCCCCTCCCTGCTATTAAGTGCACGCTGCCATTATATCTTGAAAGCACGTCGCAGCTTGTATGCAGTAGCTGTGGGAAAGCTGCATTTATTTATACAGGAAGCGTGAGTACAGCACTTCCTACTTCCCATCCGAGACTCGATTCAACTGCAGGTGATCACTGAAGCCCTGTCAGCTCCCAGCCAATGCACACCCTTACGTTCTGATTTGGGTGTCGGTGCAGCTTTTAATCGCAACTCCCCCTGACGAGGTAAAACTGAAAGCAGCAAGGCATTCGATGCTACACTCATAAAAGTCCTCCCAAATTAACCTGTTTTGGGAGAGCAGTTTGCATAGCAGCTGATGTCTGAAACCTTGCTGGCTTCTGCTTGTGAAAAATATCATCTAAAAAAAAAAAAAAGTGATTTCTTCGCGTTGGAGGGGAAGGGAGCAAAAAGTCTAAATTCACAAGTAAAGTATCAGTGTAATTTCAGATCTGAGTGTTTAATGATGATGGTGCTCATCTTGTTCTGTCAATACTAAAATTTCACTCTTTAAGCTGTCCCTGTGTGCAGGAGGGGTTGGGAATCCTGCAGTTCCGTATTCCAGACCTAAGGGTGTGATTCACAGCAGCCAAGTAGCAGGAGGATATCTAATTGTGCCACATGACACCAAACCCTCAAGAACTTTTCCTGCTGTAGGAAATGCACCACGCCCACAGATAAGAAATATAGATATATCAGAGTGCAGGGGGTGCAGAAAAACAGAAGGAAGTATAGATGTTACCCTATAATTTTCTCCTTATGATGAAATACGTTTACTTTGTACTTCATGCAATCATTGCTGGCGTTTTGCCTTCAGTACTTTCCTATGAAAAATTATATATAGGCATTTCTTCCGGGGTGTCTAAAAGCTCACAGCTGAGCTTTTAGTTATTTTCAGACAATTATACTGCATCAGATTAATTTAAGGAAAAGGCAGAAAGCTTGTGCAACTTTAATTCAGCCTCCTTGCTGAATTACTCCTTTATATTACAGCTTTGCTTGAATTACCATCACATACTCTCTTCCTCTCAGAATAAGTACAAACTTAGAATTCATCTATTTAACACTGGGTGTTATATATCATTTTAGATCTAGTTATATAACATATATATATAATTTATATAATTTTATATATACAATTTTTTTATACTTATATATTATTTCTATATATTTAGGGAGGGAGGGAATAATCACCAGAAAAAATACAGCTGTTCCAACATGTGGAATCATGTTGATCCCTATGGTGTTCATCAATAGGGTTACAACAGGATTAGGCAAACTAGAGCCATGTCACATATACTGCCACTTGAGCTAGCAGAGTATTTCCCAGCAGAAGCAGACATATATATTCTCAGCAGTGGCCAATCCTAGACAGGACTCAAGAAACACTTAGGGCTCAGAGCTATTTCTTTAGGCTCCAGAGCAGCAGTGAAAATGTGAAATTCTTTATAAAACTTTATGAGTAGAAAAGGATTCTCCTTCAGTGGTTAGATTTTTATCCTCCATGTTCTGTTCTAGTATGAAATAGCTGGAACCTCTATCACTACTCTCTTCACTACCTCCTCTCTTTTCCAGCTCCTCTCTTTTCTTCTGCAGCTGCTCCCTTTGCTACTCTGCCTCCATCACACAAGTACTTGGTAGACCACAGATGAAGCTCACCAAGAAAACTCTTCCTGTGCTCAGCACCACAGCACTTGAACAGCAAAAGGCAATTATCTCAAGGAGGAGAGTGGTGAGAGAGGGAGGACGAAGAAAATCAAGCCATTCATGCAGGTTTAGGGAAAATGGCAGGGCAGTAAGTTCAGAAGCAGAGCAGAGCAGGGCAGCTGCCAGTAGCAGAGTAGCAAAAGTAGCATCTGGTTTGGTACTTACTCCTTGCTGGCACAACAAAACAAAAACAAGTTTCACTGAAGTAGCCTCCACCAGTGAAGAGACAGAACAGCAACAAAGATTGTCATGTTCCCTTCAGATAAATTATGAGGCCAGCTTGTATCTGGGGAGGCTGTTCTTTTAAACTATGAAAACTAGATTTAGTACATTAAAATGCACACAAATTCTGGAAACTTCAGCTACAAACATATTTTTATCCCATTTCCTACTATATGTCTCCATGCGAGTTATAATGTGATTGCACAAACATGCAAAACTGCTTACAACAAAATTATTTTCACTTAGACATCACAAAATTTGTGAGAAAAACGATGAATGTTTCTCAAGACATTTAATTAACTGGAAGTGTTAAGATATGCTTGTTCCAAGTACTCCACTTCTTGAGTATCAAATCCTAACTGTGGGGCCCGGATTAACATGCCGGACAATCACTTACTGATTCTCTGTGGACAGCTGGCTATGCCCCTGCTTCCCTCTTCTCTTCCGTATTTGCCCCTACTTCCGTGCTTATCCAGGATCTCTGCAGCAAAGAGGAGCTGAAGGTGACGTGGCACCGTGCAGGAGCTCAGGCTATAAGGACTTGAAATGATCAATACTGATGATTCTTTCAATTGCCATCACCAGAAGACGTGAGCTGGACTGTTATGAGCTCTTCTGTCAAAATGATTTCTCTTCCAGCTATACCTCGAGCCCAGGTACTTCACAGCTTCACAGAAGCACATCTTTTTGGCAAGCTAATTTTGTGAAGTGTTATGAGTCATGCTAAAATTGCTACCCAGCTCAAATCCCTGAATCTCTTAACCCAGATTGATTGGTTTCCTTTTTGAGCCAACAAATAAAAAAAAAAGTTCAGACTGCCACACAATGCCACACAAGGCACAAGCTAAGTTCTCCCCATTTGCTTTCTTCGTGGGTAGCAGTGATGTAAAGCACAAAACTGAGACGGTCCAATTAATTTTTTGGACACTCTTAACTGATGCTTTTATACCTCCAGGCTGGGGGAATGGCTGAGCCTTTGAGATGTCAAAATGCAGTATCACTGGAAACTTTTAGTTGAGTTCCTAGCCAGAATAAGAATAAAGGCTGGCATAGTTAATTACTAACATTGCTGTGTCATCCTTGCAGCGACTTGAAATACTTCAGAAATGACTAAGCCACTCTGCATTCACTGAAATTACTAATTAATTTTTGACATAGATGGGTAAAAAAGTAATAGCGTGACCACTGAAAAGATTGCTCGCATCCCACAAACAAAATACCATTAACGGCAAGTGAAAACACTGAGTTAGTGTATAACTAACAGTTTCATTGTAATTCTACATGAAGAAATAGGACTAGCTTGTGAGGAAAAAAAAGAAATTTTCGCTACCCTGTTTCACAGTTTTCAAGTAACAAAAAACCAAATATCCTGAAAAACAACTGCTATCCATAGGTGTAACATAAAAACATGTTTTGTAACAAGCTTTCTGAAACCAGAGCCTAACAAAATAAAATGAGTCTTTATCCATCTTACTTTTGTACATGCAAATAATCCATTTCCCTGTGGAAAAAGAAAGTATTTGTAGATGTAAGAGAGACAGTTTCACAACAAAAATAGATAGTAATGAGTAGCATAACCAATGCTGAAAACAAAACAGGAAGGGGTTTAGCACAGGGAGTATACATATATTATCTGAAGCTGCAAGTGTGATGCCCCTGATGTCATGGACTATTAATAGTTGTCTTCAATGGGAACTATTTTAAAGGGGGATTACACCATCAAAAGTCATTTGTGGTACCTTCATAAACCAAATGCTTTAAAAAGGAATCTCTGTTCAATATATGTGTTTATATAATCACACAATGCTAGAAATAAGATGTCAGTGCAAAAAAATACAGAGCTGTGTAATATTTTGTGTGCAGGCAAGCTTTACTCAGTATAGCTACAAGAAAATCAGGATCACGTATTTTCCTGTTTAAATAACCCTATTGTTCTACAATTCTGACTTGGTATGCAAGTCACTCACTGACAAATCAGGCTTGAAATCTTCATTAATCCCTTCAGCTAAAACATAAAACTTTATTATAAGGAGTTTTCTATAGGAGTGAAATAAATCAAGTTAAATTATTTTGAAAGACTAGTAGGTGCAATCTAAAGAGCTTTTTATTTTACAGTAAAAAAGGGAGTAGGATGGGACACTGTCTACTGAACATTTATAATGATTATGATCTCAAAATGTGTGGATTTGTCTCGGACACAAAGAAAAGTGGTAGGTGACTTACAGTCATCCTGCTCCTATCAACAAAGCAAAATGCAATATTCATTAAACTTTGTTGGCATAGTGGACCATCTCCAAACAAAATCATATGGCTTCCCTAAGTTCTGTATTTCTTCTCTATCCATATTTTTTCCTGCGTTTATACTTGGAACAATCTTTTGGTATTTGATCCATACAGAACCATGCTAGAGGAAAAAAAAATAGACCCTCAGCAGAAAACCATGAGAAGTCAGCCTGCTACCCTAGTGGGTAGGTTTCAGGTGCTTAGAAATCTCAGTTTAAAGATCAAGGCCAATGGCTTTGACAGTGTATTACTGGAATTCCAGTGGAACTTCTCTTCTTGGGACCAGGAAGCATCGAGACAAAGTGTATTTGCCCCCACAGCATAACGTGCTGGTGGCAGAGCTCTACTGGCAATGCCACCAGGAGCGGGCATTTTGCCACTGGCAACCAAACAGTTCTGCAACAGCTCTACAGAAATTGTTGCTTAGGCTGACTCCTTCCTGCTTACCAAGTGTGTGAAGAACCAGCCTGCAAAAAGAAAACAAGCTAAGTCGCTATGAGCCCGCCATAAATAAGACACTGACGAGCTGCCACGGAACAGCAGCCATCCAGCCCAGGGGCAGCCAGAGCAGCACCCTCAGCCCAGGGCACGTCCTCAGCCACCTCCTTGCACTCGAGATGCAGGCAAGAGGCAGGCTGCTGTCACACTCCCCCTTGACCTTCTCCTGTGACATGAGACACGCCAGCCATCGTTTCACAAGGCAGCTGTGTCCCTCCCCGGCCGCAGAGTGATCGCCAGTGATGTGACAGCACTGCTTCTGCAGCCGGGGACACAGGACACCTCTCGGGCTCAGAGGCCACCCTGTGCAAGCAGGTCCAGTTCCCCAGCTGGACAGCACATGTAGCTCCCCCCAAACCAGCACCACCTCATGAACTGATGATAAAAAATAGAATTAAACCAAACAGCTTGCTTTGCTCTTGTGTTCATGTGTTACACGTACAGAAGTGGAGGTGCTCAGTTCTTATGGGCATCATAAGGTAACAGGTGAGACTTTGTAGCTGCAAAAAGAGGAATTTATAAAGCAGCATTGGAGGAACCATACTAAATACACATGAAAGAAAAGAGGCCGAAGTTGTCCTCCTGCCTTCTCTTGAAGTCAGCACACGTTTTTAACAAGAGTATACAAAGATTGCATGGGGATAACTTAAGGCTCAGATAAATTAATTTATTTTCTATTAACTATGCTCATAGCTAACTTCAGGGCACGGCACAGACTTTCAATTATGCAAGGATATTTTTCTTCCATTTGATTGCGTGCCCAAAATGACACATTCTGTTGACTTTTAACAGTGTTTTGGTAATGTACCTGGAATTGCAGTGATTTCAGACATCAGAATTACCAGCAGTTTAAAAACTGAGAGGGGAAAACCATCCTGGCAGCCAACACAGGAAGCTTCCTCTGTAACAGAGGAGGTCGCCAACCTGTCCTTGTCATGAGATAAAAATGAGAACTATGTTTTCACGTCTCTGATTCTACTGTGTTTTCTGTCCTGCCTCAAGCTCTTAACTGCTTTTTTTGGAAATATTAAGAGACAGCTTTATTCCTTCCAACCCAAGCCAGTCTCCTAGGTGATGGCTTTGCCTTAGCCTGATGAGACTCTATCTACAGGTTTAAAAGACAGCTAGAATTTGGAGGAGAGGGTGGCAGAGAGCACCTAATAATACATTTCAGCCCACCTTGTTGCTTTAACTAACTTCTGAAGTCAAGGATGGGCAGGTCAGAGATGAGACAGAGCTCAATTTTATGGCTATAAAAGCCAACAATAGGATTTTCACAGACAGCTGGCAGGAAGGGCCAAGGTGTGGAGCTAATGTATACCTTTGATTCATAACTTTTCTTTAGTATTTAAGTATGACACACTTAGCCTTTGATCAATTTAGGGTGAGAAATAGTTTCCAAGTTGAGAGGGGTTACTCCAATGGACTGGCTATGCAGGGAAATAATGGAACTGAAACATACCTCTAGAGGAAAACCAAGAACTTGTCCCCCTCTCCCAGCATCCCTCTCCTTACTCAACTTCCAGGAAGGGTCTCCATGCCATTCCCCTCCCCTTTTACAGTCTCTTTTTCCCTACCAGAATTTACATCTCACCCATTTATGGTGAGACCAGATATGAAAAGGTTTGTCCAGATCCACTTTTCTCACTATGGAACTTAATTGTGTGGTCAGATAACACAACTAATCCTACATTTCTAAGGATTTCAGCCTCTCAGCAGGGCTGTTTGAGTGAGCATATCTTCTCCCCGCTGCTTTAGGCTGGCCACCTTTCTAAGGGCTGCATCCAACAAGGACACAATACCACTTCCCAGATGAGAAGCAGCAACGTGTTAAAACATGTGCAACTGTTTGCTGGCAGCATTCTTATCACATCACAGCTGTAGTAACAAAATCCAAGATTGCTTCACATTCCGGTCTCTTGTTAGGATAGTGATAAAACTTTTTTCCCTCCTCTGCTCAAAGCAGAGCAGACAGCAATTACAACAAAAAAAAGATGTCTCCTTGAAAGGACATCTTTAACACGCACCACCTAGCAAGAAGTTGTTAAATTCAACAATCCCAAAATTAGTATAGCAGGAACTCAAAGCCAAGCACATTGTTTGCTTGCTGCAAGTGACGTAAGGATTTATTCAGTTGCACTGAAATAATTTGGAAGGGCTTTACTTAATGTTGTTTATTTTTGTATCTGTTACAATCAACTGCCAGGTAACTTCATTAAAAATACGTGCTTTTTACCTAGAAATTTTTTTAAGTCTCTAATAAAATTAGGGATACCTAGCTGGGCAGAGAGAATATCTAGGAAAAGAAACCTGAGCTGTACAAGACTCATCAGGGGCAGAAGGGCAAGAGGCATACCAAAACCTTTGCTTTTCCAAACACTGCTAAAATCCAAGCAAACAGTGTTTTCTGCTTCAGTACTATCTGCGGTCATTGAAGAAATGACAAGTGAACTCATCTTTTTGTTAAGCTTGACTTCATCTGTGAAAAGCCCCTGGTTCCACTTAACCGCTCTATACTCATCAGGAAGAAATTTAAACAGATCAAGTATTTCCTCCAAGTTTTTATTTTATGCATGTACACATATTTCCTGGGATATGACAAAACACAGTCGGGGCAAAATGCATCAATAAATCTGTTTCCACAGAGAATTACCTTGCATTATACAATATAAACAAAGCTTTGAAGTGTGAACTCTGAGTTTTTAGTTTCCATGAGTTCTATCTTTCAAGGTGAAGAAACTCTGCTCAGTGAACTCTGACTGTGAGTAAGCAACTAAACTTTTCCTTACGTTATCCTTAGGATAACTCTCTACATGATTCCAATTTACATATCTTGGGAAAGACAGTATCCCAAATCAGAGGGAACGGAAATGCTGCATTGTGGAAGAAGAGAAAGAGGCTTTAGACAAAAGGAGAAACAACTGGCCTACTTCCAAAGAAGTCCTGACACCTCTCTCACTTACCATATGATCAAAGCTAGGTCAGATCCCACCTGCAGAAGGCAGATGGGAAGAAACTTCCAGGATCTTGAAATCTGCCAAGGAGGTATGAGAGAACATAAAGTTTAAGGAGGAACTTAACACAAAGTGTAAGGAAGGTTTGGTGGATGAGAGGCTGGACATGACCCAGAAAAGCCAATTGTATGCTGGGCTACATAACAGGAACCACAGCCAGCAGGGCGAGGGAGGGGATTCTCTCCCTCTCTGCTCTCATGAGACTCCACCTGCAGTGATGCATCCAGCTCTCTGCTTCCACACACAAGGAGGCCAGGGGTCTGCTGGAGTGAATTCAGAGGAGGACCACAAAGATGATCTGAGGGCTGGAGCACACCTCCTACAAAGAGGCTGAGAGAATTGGGGTTCAGCCTGGAGAAGAGAAGGGTCCAGGGAGACCTTACAGCACCATCCAAGGGCCTACATGAGAGCTAGAGAGAAACTTTTTACTAAGGCATGTAGTGACAGGTCAAGGGGGAATGGCTTTAAACTGAGAGCTGGTTTAAATTAGATATTAGGAACTGAGGGTGGTAAAACCCTGGAACACATTGCCTAGCAACGTGGTGGATGCCTGTCTTGGGTTGAGACAAATTTAGAGGAAACCGTCCGAAATGAACGTCCCTCTGTTAGAGGGCAGATTTCAGCAGCCCCTTCCCCACAGGCTCGGAAAGAAATTTTCTAGGAGAAAAGTGAAAAAAAAATGCTGTTTATTTAACAAGCAAAGTGCACGCAGGCACTGAAAAAGAATAATGTTAAATAATTAAACCTCTCGCTGTAGAGGAAACCTGGTAAATTCAGAGTCCTTTGTAGGCATGGCTCTGTTCTCTCCAGAGCTGGGGTTCGGCGTGGGCCCCTCCGGGCCATGGTGTGAGGACTCCCGGTGATGTTCTGGTGTCGCTGAACAGTCCAGAAGAGAAGAAGAAGAAGCCAAAGTCCCAGGGAACTCCGTGCTTTAGCTAACGAACAAGAAGCTGGCTAAAAAGCAAGAGAATGCCACTCTCTCCCCTGCTGCAGAGAGCCGAGAGCTGAGGAGAAGAGCCAGCGAGTTCTCTGTGTTTTTGAACACAGCGCTTAAAAAATTCCACTGGCTCCCCCCGCCTCTCTTAAATGTACAGAACTCATGTCTGGCATCGGGCAGACAATAGGGAATACAGTATCATACAGGCACCCCAGGACAATGCCTCATTCCTGCAAACATTCTAGGACAGGTTGGATGTGGCTCTGAGAGATCTCATCCAGCTGAAGATGCCCCTGCTCATTGCAGGGGAGCTGTACTAGATGGGTCCCTTTAACCCAAAATGTTCCGGGATTCTAACAGGGGCCAAAGGCAGGGAAACCATTTGACTCTCCTGAATATGAAATTAACAGCATGAAGAGACTGAGCATAACGCTCTCTGGTCCTTCTGGTTTTGGTTCATGAATAGAGGACATTTGCTATACTGAAAAAAAGCAGGAGAAAGGGAAGAAGAATCGTACACACTTTTAAAATATTTCTAACACTGCATGAAAATACACTAAGACCTTTTAGCTTTGTATATCTTCATGGCTTTTTGAACAACATAAACAAAAAGATGACAAACAGCAGAGCCTTCCCAATAGCCTTGCAGAGAGCGAACTCAGTGTCAGAATCCAGACATGTAGCATCCCCAGCACCCCTGCTGGTGATCACAAACATCTCACCAGTCTCTGGGTGTCCCAGGGAGCAAGCTGCCACCGGCTTCAGCTGGGAAAGCAGCACGAAGCACCTCTCTGGGCTGACAAAACTGGAACAAATAGGCTGCTTCCTGCTGAGCAAACTTCAGAGTAATTATACAGCACAATTTGGTAAGAACCAAGACGCTCCACCTGAGATCCTCTTGAAATGTGGTGATCATCAGACTGTGCCACAGAAACAGGGTTCAGAATAATGGCTTCTTGCCTTCGGGTTAAAAAAAATACCAGATCATAATGTGAGATGTAGCACTCAAACTTTGTATGTGGAAACAGAATTTGGACAGCAGGAGAATGTTGCTTATTTCAACTATGGATTCATTCCTGATAATACTGGTTTAAGGATTTGAAGAATTTCTGGCAGTTCTGTTTAATTGTTTATTTAGGAATAATTGTTTCTCTTCCCCCAAGCAAAATGACAGGAAACATGAATCAAGACTGTTCAAAAACTAAAAGAACAACTTCCTTTGTCCTTATTGATAACATTTTTGGTTTCATGACCTGAGTGGCTATTTGTGTGTGTGTTTGCTGTGAGAAATCTTTTGCCAATGAATCATTATTTTGATGCAATATTTTACATAAAGCCAGCAGTTGATCTCTTGGGTAATTTCTTTTGTTGTCAATAGGATTAGGAAGGAGAGGAGAGAACTGAAAAACACATAGGAAGAATAAATAAAATTAATGTTTTACAGGAAATCAGATGTTCTCTGGATGTTCTGCTGCAGTTAATTTCCACTAAACACAGCAGTGTATGATGGGAATGGAGATAGTGACAGTGAAGGAAAAATTCCAATAATGTGCTTTCATTCTTTGATTGTCCTTCCAGGAAACAGAGAAGTTGCTTCAGCCTCCTTCAAATGGCAACAAGTGCACAATAAATTTTTTATCTTTTAGTAATAACCCAAATGTGCAACACTCCACATACCAAGATGTTTTCAGTTTCAATACTATTATGGGCCACAAGGCCCATCCATCACTCTGTCTAGACCACAAAAAGTCTCTTATTGGCACTGTGTGAAGGTTTAAGATTCTCTCACGTTAAAGCATCCCTAAACTGACAGTCAAGACCTCTGCTGTCTCTATACCATCCACCGCCAAACAATTTTATTTTTTTTCTATTGTAAAAAGATTACAAAAAGCTTGTGAATTTAAAATAATGAACACTTGTACAAGTGTTTCCAGCATGTTGCTGAAAAATAGTCAGTGAATACATTATTTTCCTCATTCAGAAGGCATTGTAAACCATGGTTTTCCTCAGGAATGAAGGTTTTTTATTAATTTGGCAGATTTTAGGCTCCAAGCTTGTATATGAAGAAATGGTTGAGCAGCAAAACTGATGAAGCTTGGTTTCTAAGGATTTGTGTGCCTTAACACTACTAAAACAATAGCCCTAGTTCCCTGGTATCGCTTCCAAAGTGCCCCTGGAGCAGGGGCAATGCAGTTAATGACCTGCACTGACCCACATGCACACTGATTAGTAAGCCTTATACGTGATGCTGGTTTTTTGACTGGATGTACCAGAAAATGTACAGCAGGGGAGTCCTGCCTGCCTTTTTCCATCGATGGCTCAGAAAGTTGTGAAGTGTATCAGCAGACAAATAGTGTAATCCACATGAGCGCTATTTCCCTAAGAAATTCAGCTAAGCAGGAGACTTAAATCAGCTCAAGCCTTTAAGGATTAGACTGATCATTTCACAAAATCATAGCAAAAGTCAGGGCACTTTACTGGGTACTCTTCAGATGTGTGACTACATACAGCCTTTCTGTTTCATTATACACAGTAGGAAGTAAAGAGGAAACTCTTTCATTTGACATTCTGGTTTTGACCATTGGAAGCCAACTTCAGAAGTTTTGCAATAGGCCTTCCAGCTCTTTAACAAAAAACACCGGCAGCACAGGGGAAAGGTTTAGATTTTTTTCTTTTTTGCAGGCTTTGCCACCAACATCCTCTGACCTTGGAAAAGCACAGTAATTTTATCATCTGCAACACCACAAAAAACCCCCACAACCTTACTTACTTGTATACAAAGTATACAACACATGCCCCAGCTGTCCTGCGTGCTTTGTTACAGACTGTAAAGTGTCTTGCATTCAAGGGCAAAGCAGCGAAACACAAGTTCCAACAGGGAAGTCTGGAAGACTATTTGTTTGGTCTATTTGTTTGGAAGATAATGCAAATGATCATTCAAACAACACAAAGTATCTATATGTGTTTCTATCAATCCTGCCTTAACTAAAGTAGAAGAGGTAAATGCCATATACATTCTACCTGCTTAAATACTAGATGCTAATACAAAATAAATACAAAATGCCTGCAGAGGTGCCATGGGATCACAAGGGGCCACTGACACCTCTCATTTCTGAATCTCTTCCTGTGTTCTTCCTTCCACCTTCCCTTTGACTCATGCCCTTTCTGTCTTGTTATCTCAGCCACACAAAATCTTTGGCAGTCAGTTCCTAAAACTTCCTGCACTACCTGTCTGAAACCTGTCTAAATCTATTCTAAAAGTCTAAAATCTTTTCACCTTTTCTTAAGAATAGTTGCTTCCATCAGTAAGCAAAATCCCAAATATCCCCCTGTGAATATGGCTCTAGCTCATGATTTTTTGTATCTGTAGAAATACATAACATGTTCCAGTGTGCTTGATCTTATTTTTGCCTTAAAGGCCTTCTTGTGAAATGTGTTGAACAGTTTTTCTTCTAGTATTTACATCTGAGTTCCTGTTTTACTGCAAATGTAACGTGACTATGATAATTTAATGTTTGTCATTAATGTGTGCATAGGATTATCAGAAGGCAACTCCTTCAGGTAACACCTATTTGACAATTCCTAACTGCTAACATTTCTACTTTTAAAAGTAATGATAAGAGGCTGTACTTTGTGAGACTATGAAGTAGCCTGGTGTCAATACTTTTTATGTTGTAGATTTTCTGTACCCAACTTCAGACTGTGGTCCCCCTGCAAGGCATCACCCAAACACACAGGAAGCTGCACTGTCAGAAAGAGTTCACAGTCTGAGCTGCAGTCAGAGGGAACCAGAGGAAGAGTTGTGAAATAACACGAAAAGTGAGGCAGGAAGAGTGTGACAGGAAGAAGATACAAGATACCTTTGTGCACAGTGGAATTAGTCAGAACATTTGACGTTTCTTCTTCAGCCTCTTTCCTCCTCATCAAGAAAACAAATAACTGCAATTCTTGACCAGTATTAACTAGTCATCACCGTTGGCTAGCCACTGGTACAAGTCATAGAGGAAGTAAAGAAGCTGAAAGAAGAGATGTTTCCCTTATGAATAATAAAGGCAATGTGCTTTTTTTTATAGATGGGCCCACACACAAATTCATAACAACACCAGCAAGGATGACATTGATGGCAGAAGACAAGGGAGTAGCAGTGAGTTGTGGAGGACCAGAAAAGTAGAGAGGAGAAGCAGCAATCCTCCCTGCTGAAAGGCTGTGGGAGAGAGGGCTCTCAGCATGAGCTACAGGCCAGTGTAGGGCCTGAACAGACAGCTGAACAGCCACAGCCAGCACTACAGAATGTTTGATGGTAACACCTAATGCCTGAAAAACACTCACAACAAAACCACACATTTCCTTTCACTGTTTCCAGAATCAGTCATTTTGTCACTTTAAAAAAACCCAACAAAATCCCCAAAACAACAACAAACGTTTTCAAGTAGATTTCAGGCATTGGCCAGAACACTTTTCCAGACTCAAGAGCCACGTGAAACACTCCTTTATCAGTTGATCTCAAACATTTTATCACAAAGCTGACAGTCCCTTCATGGCACGAACTGAATAATTACTGGGAGATTCCCCCCCTTTTCAGCTTTTCCTCGTTCATCCACCAACCCCTTCCCCACCTGCTCCCCCCCCCCTCAAAAATCCTCAGTGTTTCAGACAGGTCTGTGAAGAACCTGTTTTAGTAATCAGTAGGGTGCTCCAATTACTTCATCATGACACAGATTTTGCCAACACCTCTAATGCGGAGGTGTTTCTGGCAGGGTCTGTGTTTTGCCATGTAGCCTTCCTCCACAATGGGAGTCACCTTAATAAAAGAAGACATTTTGCTGACACTCACAACTGAGAGGCATTTTCCCTGGCATTTGTAATTGGAGCTTCAGTAACTGATTGTCCTGAAAAACGATACAGGGAAACTATTCTAGGAGGGATTAGCTCTTAGTTAGGAGATAGAAACAAAGCAGAGTGTTTAAATGCCATGAAATCAAGGAGCACTCCATAGACCACTCTGGAAGAACAGTTCTGTGTGGGTCAGCTTCCTGAAAAACAGACGTGGAAGGATGTAGAGACCAGGCTCTAGAAAGCTTCTGTTTGTCTGTCTGTCTGTCCCTGGGGCTGGCAGTAGCCAGGCAGACAGGTTAGTGATCCCCTGACTCAGCCTCCTTGCAAAGTCACACAAAGCTTCGCCTTTCCTCAGATACAAAGTCCTAAGCCCTGCTAACAAAATCAGCAAGGGATCAACTATCCCAGTCCTTAGCTAGACACATTTCTCCTTTTCAAAGTCTGCTTGAGCCATTTAATCATCATGAATGATGTCTTTATCAAGCCTGCCTCCAGCCAGGTGGCAGATGCAATACTACTCAATACTGTCTGGCAGAGTAATTGAAACCCAACGTGTGCAGAACAGTCCTCTGCTCCCCTGAAGCTCAGATCAAATCTTGAGCATTGCCTTGCCACGATTTTAGACACTGGGAAAGATTTTTGCCTTTGAGAAACATCATGGGCTCCAGAGCTCCTCCTCCATTTCCACCTCCACTTCCAAGTGAGAACAATTAATCTTTTTTGCCAGCCAGACCCAACTGAACAAGCTCTCCTTTTTTTTAATATACATATATTTTCCAGTCCCTTCCCCTCATATTGACACCCACTACAGGAAAACAGTATTGGCCCATTTGTGCTCCCTGCAGCTGTTCAGCCTTTTCTGGGCTGTGCTGCATTTGTAGACTTCCTCTTGGGACAACTGCTCCATTTTGGGTAAAACTAGATTAAAACAAGAAATAGCTGACAGAGTGGTCTGGCCTGAAAGTCAAAAGGTTCACACAGCATCTTACCAACATCTGGAGTGTTGGACAACCTTTAGTCAAGTACTGATTGATCATACAATTGCATTATTTGTCTTAATATCATGCACAAAACAAACCTGATAGTATCTAACGAGCTTTTCAACTTCTGTGAAAGGCAAAATCAGTAATGCATACTAGCACTATGTGGGAATTTCCAATGAGGTTTCCAAGAGAGAAAAAAAAAGGTGATAAAGAGCTCTCTGCTTCTGTACCCCATCTCCGTCAAAGAGCTGCTGAGCAAAGTGCTAAATGAACATGCTGCGGGGTCACCTCAAAACCAGCTCTGACCAGTTGTTCAGTGGTTCTTCAAGAACAAAATAAATATTGAACACTTCAAAATGCAGGTCATATTTATTCTTTACTCTAGCTTAAAAGGGGAATAGTCAATAAAATAGAAGACTACTTAGTTAAAGCTACCACAGTTAAAAAACACAGAAAACATTAAAGTGAGAATGCAAATTAAGAGCTGTTGTGATAACTGGATAGTGTCTGGCATTAGCAGACTGAAGAAAAACACACTACTGTGTAAAAGGTGAATAATGTCTGAAAAGAAGTGCAATTAGGACCAGCTGTCACAAGGTTTAACACATTATCTCTTCAGACTACACCAAACAGGTTCATGAGGATCTTTGCTAACTGAAATCGGATAGATGCTGCTGGAGGAGGAAGTTACTGGTGTTCCCTACAGCTCACTTGCAGGATAAATGCCTTTGAGATCCAGAGCACCAAACAGTGCACCAAACTACACTTTACCTTTTTTTTGTTTGTTTTGCCACACTGACCATAGCTTGCTCACTAAGATTTATTCACTCCTCTTTCTGCCTTTCCTTTATTTTGCTCTCTATTACAATGTGCGGGATAATGTTGTTAAACAATCACATTTGTGAACATCAGAAAAAAGTGTCCTTTTGAAATAATTCATTGGGAATCAGCAGAGGAGTTGCACACAAGGACCAAAGATGACTCCATCTCCTCTGAAACTGTGGCTTGAATTTCTCTTTTGATACAACTACATGCCAGTCACGATTTTAAAGATCCATTTCAGTAGAACTACTGCCTCTGTATTCTTTTAAACTATTGTGAAGAAATAAGAACACAGAAAGATCTATTTTTATATCAGTATTCTAAAGGCACATAAAAGGGAATCTAGCTTTGTCTTCATGATTTATCCTGTCAATAGAAAGCTTTAACTAAGTTACAGTAATATTATTCAGTTGGATTTGGTTTTTTGTATAGCAAACATATGTGAGCTATAAATCTCAAGAAACAAAGAAATCTATTTAGCTGTAGGCGCTTTTATATCACCAGCAGGCTTAGGTATGCTTTCAGCATTTCGTCTGTTCAATGCTAATGGCAATGGATTAGGCAGATTAGATATGCCTACCAGTGCAGCTCCCCGATAAATTACAGGCTTTCTATCCACAGCAGGCCCTCAATAATTCCATTTTCTGTATAAATGAAAATGCGTCTTTGGAACAAAAGAAAGCACTCGGTCTTGGAGCCATTCACAGAAAGTTTTGCTGGTATACAGCCATATGTCAAAGCACGCCTACTGCTCTGTAAGTCACCCTGGGAACAGCAGGACTAATGAAGCCTGGTTTCCTACAGAATTATGTCCTACATTTAGCACCCACAGTGTAATGCAGTCCCTGAGCCCTCCAGTGCAACACAGCGGTATTGCCTATGCTCCCTTACAGCAATCTTACACAGTACCTGAACTTCTCCATCACACACACAGCTCTGCCCAAGCATCCTCCCACAGCATTTCTCCACTGCCTCTTCTCCATGCCCTTCTCCTTCCTAGAGTCACCATCCTCATCCTTCTTTCTTCTCAGCTCCTGCCAGCCTAGTGCTACATCTGCACTGATGGGTGACCAGCAGCAGCTGAACATAATGAACTAGACCTGAACTCTCGTCTCCTCCAACCTGGCAGGAACCACTACAAGCTGGGCAGTGAGTCCGACACCCTTACAGGGAAGATGGACAGACAAAGGGGTGCATAGGGTGGTTGCACACACAGTGTTTTCTTTGAAAGCTAAAAATCTAGTCTCTTCCAAAGGCTGCTGAGATGCTTCTTGGTGCTCCTTTTCAGGAAACACATCAGCATGACAGAGTTACCAGAAAATTCACCCTTCAAAAATGTCCTGAGATAATTATTTTCACTGCACAACTTCTGCTTCTTGGAGTTTATTTGCACAGCTAACTCAAAAGAGAGAAAATAGCCAGTAAGTGTGTTGTTAAGTTTTATGCATTTTATTGAAGCCTATAAGAAGCTATCTAAAAAGATCAGTGCTGCTGCCTCAGACTGAGGTTCTCAGCCCTATCTTCCACCTACAGAAAGGCCTTGGCATGACAGAAGAGGATGCACTATGCAATTCCTCAAAAAAGATGGACTTGTGGCAAGCTTTTCAGTTTCCTCTAGCTATGAGATATCAGAGCTATATCAGCAAGAGATTTAACAAGGTTTTGGCTGCTGTGTTATAAGAGAGATCTCAATATCAGTCAAACAGTTTTTGTGTTTGTATTTTTAAACTGTGTCATGGAGCCTAAAGCAAAATTTTCACTGTGGAGGAAAAAGTATGAACTCTTGGCAAAACCAACATGGATAGTTGGAGCAAGCCCACAGGATCCAGCCTGTCTTTGTGAATCTTTGGACAGGCTGTCCCATGAAAACTAAATAAAAAGCAGGAGTGGAAAAATAGGGACACAGTCATGGATACACTGAGCGTGTCTGTATGCTTTGCATTGGAATAAGGGTTATTTTTTGCCACCACCCACATAAAATTTCCCACTTCCAGCTGAACTTCTCAGCTGAAAACTGGGAGACAACAATTTTAGATAATGGGTAGAGAAAAATATATCTACATACCTATCACAGAAAAGTATTTAACTGTGATTATAGTCGTCAACACCCACCTCCTGAGATTATGAATAAGATGCATTTATAGGAAAAGCTGTTACCACCAATTATATTGCTTATATGGGTTACTAAATATCTGTGGATTTTATAAACTTCATCAAAACCACAGGCCTCTTCAGCATTCCCACTCCTACTGGTATACAACGTAAGAGGAATTGGTTTGGTCCCATTACCATCAGTTTCTATCAGCAGAAGTCAGGGCCTAACATTAACATTTCACTTTCTTCCTTTCCTTTTCTTTCATTCCCTCTCTACATTGCAGGAAGACATTACCTCTTCCTCTAGAAAGAGCCATGCCTTTGAAGGATGTTATTAATACAACTTGTTATAAACTAAAGGAGGCATTGAGGCAAATAATACTGTACATTAAAGAGGATTCCCCACATTTGTTTAGACTCCCAACTGAATTTCTTTCATCAGAAAGACAGAGCTCTAAATGTGCTTTTAATTCTTGATATTTTTTTATGATTAAGCTTGACATAATTACTTATTTACAAAATGTCAAAATTATACATTTCATTAATTTTTAAAAATGTTTTTTACCAGCAATATTGTCAAATGTTGTCTACAACAAGTTTTTGCTTCAGAATTTATGTAATACAGAACAAAATTATTCTCCTTCAAAGAGTCCTGTCCTCAGATAAGTTAGCATTTTAGAATTACTTGATTCTTTTAAACATAATCCTTTATCTTCTAAGGATGTGAAATACATTAATCTTTCCTGACTCTATTTGTCACAATTTAGTTTCCTCCTGATATGCTGCGATTCTTGGCAATTATTTGAATCTTGCCCTAAAACCTAGAATTGAAAANTATATATATATAAAAATTCACATTAGCAAAAACTTAGTAGAACTAAGAAATGAGCTCGGGCTTCCCAGAATCACAGTATTTTGCATTCTATTTTTTATTCAAACAAAGCCTAGTCAAATAGAACTAACCATGACACAGAAGACTGAAATAATTTTTAAATGCATTATGTTCTTTTCACTGAGCATTCAGTCTGTTCAGCTTAGTGCCAACACAGGCTCTCCTTAAACCCTAGACTGCACTCATGGGATAAAGTACTGATTATATCAAAGGAACCTTCTCGTTGCCAAAGTGTTTGATACCTGGCTGGCATTTTCCCTAGGCAAGTGTGTTTTGCAAGGTCTATGAACTGTCTAGTAACTTATGCTATTTTGGTTCTATGATAGAAGCAGCAGCTGAGACAGATCCAAGCCTGTCATTTTCTAATCTAAGTCACCACACGCATCGTGCTTCATCAGTGATGAAAAATAGAAATATAGCAGCCGGACGTGTCTTTGGCTATAGCGTGTCCAGAAGAAATTTAATGAAGTCTAATGTCCATAGCTCAAATTCACTTTGTGTGCAGCAAACTGAACTACACAAACAGTGCATTCATCCTCAAAGAAAACGGAAACTACTTCGATTCTGGCAATTGTTAGGTCTAATATTAGCAGTGTTTAGGGAAAGAGAGCTATGCTGTCCTCCATGGCATCACTTTCAAGGCACCACAGCAAGATGGGTAAAAGTAAATGCTACTGTCCCAAGGATGAGAAGAAACTAAGTACTTCTGTCCTCATTCCTGTGCTGGTGATATTTGGAAATAGCAGCAGAGCAGGGATATAGGTAGGGCAGAGGTGATAGGAGTAGGGCTATGGTAGGTGGGGAAGTTATTGGGCTGCAGTGGAGAAAGGGTGAAGACCTGAAAGAGGTCTGGAGGGATTCCCAAGTGTCCCTAGGGAGTGGATACCAGCAAGGAATTACAGGGTTCTGAGAGGGATAGAAGGCTTGGGAGCAGTCAGGGACAATTTGTGTCTGTGGCAGGTTTTCTTCCCCTCCTTTCCCCCTAACCTTCCCCGCTCCTCCTCACAGTCTGACCTCAGCACAGCAGATCCCTCAGCCTATTGCTTTTCAACACTGTATCTTCTTTCCCTATCTTTTTCCCCGGCAGGCAAAGCACCCCAATTCCACCTCCATCACTCTTAGATACCATTCGCCACATATTCCCTTTCTCCCACTTCCCTCGAGAGTTTCTGGCATGTAAGAACAACAAAATGAGCTTGATGGGACTTGGAGGAGAGAAAATTATAAAATGGACCACAATGTTTTCTCCTTGCTCTCTTTGCAAGCTGTTCTGGTCAGTTAACACTTCACTCACCATCAGTAAGAATCTTTGCTGACCAGTTTAATTCCTTCTTGTAAATTCACAGCCCTCTTTTGAACAATGGATATTTTGAGTCACCACGTCTCAGGAACCTGAAAGAAAAGCCAGATGGGAATAGATCACTCTGGTCTTGAAACAGTTCAAATAGATCTCCTGCTCTTGTGCCCACTACACCATTAAATTTCTTTACTCCCAAAAATTCCACTTGGAGGCAGAGTGTTTTGTACAGAACACCACCACCGAGGGCTAAAAATAAGTTGCATATACCTGTGACTGGAAACAGCACACCAAGGCCAGGAAAATCCAAGAAAATGGGGAATGCTTGACAGACAAAGAGAGTCTCTCAAGTAAAATTACTCTTCTGCTGCCAACATTATTTAAGACAGAAAAATCTTCACTGGTTTCCAGGACATTGGTCCCACAAATAAACTATCTCTCAGCCTATATTTCAAGTCTCATTTGCTGCTTTGATGATTGACTTGCTATTGCAAAAAAATGTCCTTCATTTTTCTAAACAAGCAGCCTACTCACTGTTCCCTACGAACTCTTATGGAAACAAGTGTACATTTGTGTCTATGTAAAAGCTTTATATTTGAAAGCACAGTTGTATTAATTCTGGTTCATAATTTCAGGCTTCCCCCTGACAATAAAAAATTGTGCTACCTAGAGTGATGTAAATTGGGTACCATAATAACTAACTCAATTTTTAATGTCTCTCCCTTTCTCTAATATCAATTACCTTCTGCAACACCACAGTGTCATTGAAAAACACTCGAACAAATTATGCACTTTACAAGGAAAAATCAAGAGGATGTAGGAAAAAAATGTATCTGACTACAAAGACTGGGTAAACCAAGACAACGAGATCAGTGGTCCCCTACAGCTCATAGAGTGGTCCTCTTTTATGTCTTTTTTCCCATCAGCATAGAGTAGGTTTTTACAGCTCCTCCTCTCCCCCCAAGCAGCATCAATTAACACTGGACTAAACACACTCTGTCCACATTTCAGTCAGTGTAAGATGGCAAAGCCTTTTCAGGCTGCATGAGAAGTTCAGACCAGCTCAGAATCATTTCTGGCATTCATGAAATGTATAATGTTTGGCCCTTTTTTGAAAAGCAAGTTCAAAGTGATTGAAAAACACTTCCAAAGAAGCATAGCTACATTTTACATTCACTTCTGCATACAGCAATCACATTTATTAGAATGTAAGGCAGACTTGGGCTTCATCATACAGGGGCTATTATAAATTAACCACCATGTAAGGAAAAAAATTTAAAGGTGGACAGACAAGCAGAAAGAAATGCAAACTATGCACATAAGATATCTCAAAATAAACCACTTGGAAAGGGAACATGAAAAAAATCTTGACTGCTAATCAAAAAAATGTATAAAAATTTAAACCAGTTGGATGGCTGCATATAAAGGCCACACTTCTCAAAAATTCCAATCCTTGCTACATAACAACAGGCTATACTCCTCTCCTTTCGAAGACATCGATTTATTTTTTCTTGAAGAAGGGAAGCCTTACACTATTCTAATGAAAACAGTGGTTTTGATTATTTAATTCAAGATACTAAAATGCCTCGGACATATCCTCGATGATAAACATGACATTGTATTCCTTTGCTTTAGTCTAAGGAGCCCTCTAGTGCTCACCAGCAGCAGCCATAATACATTATTTCAAAGAAGTAAGGAAATTCTTGCAATTCTCTGCCTGTTAGCTCTACCAAACACCTCCAACTGAGGGAAAGAAAATGAATTTTAGGCACTGGGTGATACATCTGCAAGAAGAAAATAACTTAAATTCCATAGTTAAGACTGTTATTTGGAAAATATGTTTATGATGCTTTCTGTATAATTTTAAAGGACTCATGGGTTTAAACAACTTTTCAGTCA
This sequence comes from Mohoua ochrocephala, assembly GCA_013398855.1. Classification (NCBI taxonomy): domain Eukaryota; kingdom Metazoa; phylum Chordata; class Aves; order Passeriformes; family Acanthizidae; genus Mohoua; species Mohoua ochrocephala. The sequence goes on along the minus strand of VZTA01014082.1, from coordinate 216,270 downwards.
TCCACTCGCAACATTCATCGATGCAAATTTATTCATATATAGAAAAAGAGCCTTCAGTTTTCAAAATTATTTAGCTCTCTCAGTCACCACCGATGAAAGTCAGTGACTAATGGGTCACGCTGCAATTATGTCCAGAGAGGTATTTCTTTCCATAAAGGTTTTATTCAGGTAAATTCATGAAGGACCACCCCATTCCCCTTTAAACAATTAATTGCAAAAACCTTCAGGCCATGTTGTGGAGAAAAGGTGCTATTAGCTTAAGATTTCTTATTCATTCACATGCCCCACTCCCTCATCTGGGTCAACAAAATTGCCTGTGGAGATAAGCTGTGAACCACACCATGACATTCCTCAGTGCTACCACAGGCTGCAGAAAAAACATAGAGAATACGCCTTCAAGTTCCATATCCACCATCTGAGAAAGGATTTTAACCCATTCCTCCACTGAAAAGAGCTGCAAGACAGAGATGTGGCAATCCATAAAATAGCACCAAATATTCCTACATTTTGTCTGGAGGGAGTCTACTGATAGACTAATTTGATCCACTCTGTAATGTCCAATATCTTGAGTTCCCGTTCCTAAAAAAGTTTAGTTTAGCAGTACAGCTCTTGTTATTGAATCTTCCAACCCCCACCAGTAACGATCCAACAACGGATTTACCAGTGAAGGGTGGTTGCCAACTATCACAGAATGGATATCATTCCCTTTTTTAAGGGGAAACTGATTCTTATCCAAGTAGCTGTAATATTAGAATGAAGTTAGTACAAAATTGTAACTAATTTCCTTTTCTTATCCTAACATCAGCAAGTTACTGTCAGTTACACCTTAGAAACACTATTTCGTCAACTGCAGTCCCAATCCAGATGTGAAAGAAAAATGTATTCTCTGCACTTCAAATTTAAGAAATTACTTGTATACTTACAAACACGTGTCGGCGTGTTATTCTTTCACTGTGCAACCAGTATCATGCAGAATTCCACACCCAGACTTGGCAGGAAGCTTTCAAAAGAAACGCAAAAAAACCCTGCAAAGCCTCCCAAAGCACCAAACCTCTCCTCTAGTTTGGCTGAAGACCTATATATCTTGTATTTACAAAGACACAGACAGCGCCTTTGGTGTCAGCAACAGCGACGGGCTGGATAACGCTGCCACCCTTAGAGACATGAAGCTTTCACAGGAGATTATGAGGTTACTTCAGCTCTCACAAATCTTCTAGACTCCACTGTGCACCCAAAATTGTCCAGGACAAGGTACCTCTACTACCTATGTCAGGAGTAGGGAATATATGTGTCTAGAGGACAATGAGATGGCAAAGACAAAACAACTATGTTCCTTAAGCTATAAAAGTGGAACTTGAATGGACTGAGTGGTTACACTGGTACTTCTACATCACTTTAACTAGCCTTGATACAGCTCTTGAAAGTGAATTTAAAAGTTTCTCGACCTGAAGGATACTTGTTGTCAGCAAGAGAGGCAATTCTTCATCTACACCGAAGCATTTTCTTTAGGGAGATAATGCAATGAATATCAAAGTATTATGGTATTTTATTCCTGCTTCTTTCATGATTTATAGTAGCTTTTTATATCCACTGCATGATTGCAATTGAAAAAGGGCCAGAAATGTAATGCTGCAGTGAGATAAAAGCCAATGTATTAAATACTCATACAGAAAAATATTAGATTTTTATAACTTCTTGATTTCTAGAAAGACTGTGCAAAAGTTTTGAGAATAAAGTGTGATAGCAAAGGCATTGTCCTCTGACAAGACTGATACTCATCCTCGAGATGCCATTTCAAAGTCCACATTTAGATTTGCTGTAGTATAATGATGTATTATGTGCAATCAAAACCACTGCCAAATTAACGGGATTAGGAAGCGTAACGTCAGCCTTTGTCTGAGCTCTGTTAGGCAGGCTGGACATATGAAAAGCCACCTAGTGACTGCTTGTTCACTCTTCCATTAGGAAGAATATAGAATATGTAACACGGTCTTAACTCTCATGTGTTTACTTAGAAAAATTCTTACTTCAGGGACTTGAAAGGATACTTTTGTGTTGCAGTTACTGTAAGAACAAGAACTTGTAAGAGCAAGAAGTGTAAATTATTTTCAGCATGGAATGAAAATGTCAATTCACTTGCCTCAGTTACAGAGTGTTTGTGCAAAAGCTTTAGAACTGTTCATAACATCCTAGCATTAACACAAGCTGGTTATCTAAAAGTAAATGAAATTGATGTTTCCTATGGAATCAGTAAAATTATCTAGGGAATATAAGAAAAAGGAAAATACATAAAATCCTGTAGTGAATTTAAGTCTATGGAATTAATCTATTGAGGTCATTAACGACGAGGTCAAAGCACATACGACTTCACCAAGAACAACAGTACCAGAGAAGAAAACCTCGTTTTCCCAAAGGAAATTTACTGCTACTTTATTATTATTATATTTTCCCACGTAAATTAGAGTTCAATTCTCAGTGTCCTGTTATTATTTCCCTCTTCCTGTAACCTCCATTAGAAAATGAAATGCAGCATGAAAGAAAGCAGACTGACACTAGAACAAATTAATTATGATGCTCTGACACGGGGGATTGGATTGTTTTATTGTATTAATGATAATACAGATTAATTTGGAAGAACCCTACTGGTCCTAATTCACAGAAACTAGAGATGCCACGAGACTGTTTTGTTAAAACAAGCAATAATTTCCAAGGTCAGGAAAGAACTTTGCATGCCATTATTTGACAGGAACATTTTCGAATGCTTCCATGACTCCAAAACATGTTTGACAGCTGCTCTCAGGTCAATTGTCACAAACACAAGGTTTCATTTTTACCCTGACATAGCCAAAACTATCAACTAATCTATCCCCTGAGAAAGACACAATATTCCAAATTTATTCAACATTTTTTTCTTCTCCTCCTTGAAAAAAGGTCAGGGTAAGGAAAAAAGCATGAACTGCAGATCCCTATTGAGAGATGACTCTGCAGAGGTCAACTCAGGTAAGCATGCATATTTTCTTCATCTGAAAACTGGAAACCGTAGCATGAATATGTATCTTCTGCAAAGACTTTTTAAAGAGAGCTGTAATTCAGTAGTTACAAAGGTTACAAATGCTTCTGTCTTCATCTTTTAAAAGTACATTGAACAGAAATAATTTGCAGTATGTAACGTCATACTTCCTGTTCCACGTTTGATTAATGACCTATTTTTCTTTTCCACTTCTCAGAGAGATTTCAGAAATGAACACATTTTCCTTCTGCAATCAAAAAGGTTTATGGATCTCATAAGACTTTACAAAGATCTCTTCAAATGCACGTTAACATTACATGTGAAAGATGAGGAGATTTATACGTTTGCCTGAGATGCTTTCAACCCATTTCAAATGACATAAAAGTCAGATATTAAAAAATTTTACAACTGTTTCATGTAAAGTCAAGTATGAACTGAGCTCCTAGTTGAAACTGAAGCTACTTCAAATTCTGCGGAACCCAGAACAAAGCAGGGAGCCGCTGCACAATGCCAGTACATGCTACAGCTGCCATCCCGCCTGGCAAAACCAGTTTGTAGCCCTGTATTCCATGTTCACCTCTAGTTATGAAGCTTTAAAGAGAGCGGCCACCAGTCCTTCACAGGCCTCACATGGGAAACTGGTTGGATTACACGGAGTTAAGAACGTTGTGACATTAAAATTCAGCACTTCAGAGCAGACAGTAATAATAAACAACCAGAAAAGCAGCCAAACTCTTGGACTCTCAGAGGCAGCTGGAGTGCTCACCTCTCAGCAGTGGCTGCTCTGCTGGTCCAGCAGTGCTGTTCTGAGCACGTGTCCAGGGGCTGCCTGCAGCTGTTCACAGACTTCAGACAAGTGCAGTTTTGATTCCCTGCATTTACAGCATTGTTCCTCATGGTAACATATCACATGATAAGCAGTATTTGGCACATAAATCCCCAGTATTTAAATAACATTATGAAACCTGATTTTAATCAGTTATTAATCACAGTCTTGTGTCTGTAATTGTCCTTCCTACAAAAATACACTCAAACCTTTATGGTCATGTCTTCAAAGCACAAATTTACCAACACTGACGTAATAAAAAAGAAAAGGATGTATTAGAATTCAGCTCCATACATTAGAACCAACAACTTTTCTCTTTTAAAATAAACATAATTGGGAGGGCAATAGGATTTGGGAACTTTTAAAAGTGTTCTTTGTAAAAGTCATTATATAACTTTACCTATTTGTTTAAAGATTAATTAAGAAGTAGGGGAAAAAAAACCAATCTCTCTGGAAAGTTGTCCAGCTCCACAATGCTTCACTGTGTACTTTAGTATCTGTGGCTGACATGGCATAGGTAAGCCCTCTTTAGGTACCAGGAGACTGCTCTAAGGTCTACCCGGAGTCTTTTCCAGGCTGAACCACACCAACTCTCTCAGCCTGTCCTCATACGGAAGGTGCTCCAGGCCTCTGATCGTCTTCAAGGCCTTCCACTGGACTTGCTCCAACAGATCCACATCTTTCTTATGCTGGGAGCCTCAAAGCTGGACACAGCACTGCAAGTGGGGTCTCACCAGAGCAGAGCAGAGGGGCTGAATCCCCTGCCTCAGCATGCATCACACTTCTTTCGATGCAGCCCAGAACGCAATAAGCTTTCATATTCACATTTTCATCCACCAGTTCCCCTTAGACCTTCTCTGCAGGGCTGTTCTCAATCCACTTATTGCCCAGCCTGTATCCACGTTTGGGATTGCCCCAACCCAGGTGTAGGATCTTGCACTTGGCCTTGTTGAACTNTTTCATATTCACATTTTCATCCACCAGTTCCCCTTAGACCTTCTCTGCAGGGCTGTTCTCAATCCACTTATTGCCCAGCCTGTATCCACGTTTGGGATTGCCCCAACCCAGGTGTAGGATCTTGCACTTGGCCTTGTTGAACTTCATGAGTTCAACATAGTCCCACCTCTCAGGCCTGTCCAGGTCCCTCTGGATGGCATCCCTTTCCCTCCAGCGTGTCAACTGCTGCACCCCACAGCTTGGTGTCATCAAAAAACTTGCTGAGTTGTTGTTGCTTGTACTACTCAAGTACAAGCAGTAGTCCTAAACCTAAAATAATATTAGTGAACAAACAACTCACTGTTTTCTCAGAACACATCCCCCCTTTCCCTTGTTGCTAATGTCATCAGGTTGTCTGAGTTGAGCTTGAACTAACAGCTTTCTATCCCAAACTCTTCTGTCAGAGGGCCAAGGGGAGAGAACGGATAATGAATAGGCAAATGATAAATAAGTGCTTGGTGGCACTCACCCAGGAGATGGACATAGAGAGGCAGGAGCTCAGTAAATCCACACACACGAGAATTCTGGGTGAGGGAGGTCCTCAGAGGCCATCAATTCCCTACAGCCACCCCAAGAGTACCACCATACGCATGCTCTCAGTCTCTCTATTCATTGTGCCAGTCCAGCTTCTGCCTGTGCTTTAATTCATTCCTGCACCCCTTCATTCACTAGTTGGATCTCCTGAGCTGATGGACAACAGGACCATCAGATTCAGCTCCCTTAATTCCCAGGCAGCAACTCAGGACAAAGTATCACATGCATCTGTCTTCTGAAAATAAAGAACCAGGATACAAAGCACACAAGGGGAGTCAGAGGTAATGAGCATGTAATCAGTGCTGAAGGGCACGCTGCACACTCTATGACTTTTTTTAATGCCTGCCTTTTACAGCTTTTGCAAATTAACACACTTAGCAGGCTGGTGGGAATCTGAGTCATCTGTAACACAAAATCAATGTATTTAAATGTTAAAAACCAGCAAGTACAAGTTTCAGGTGATATTAGAATTGTAATTTGTTTTGCTATTAAAAATATGTCCACTTGTACTATGTAAAAAATCTAATGTTTTATTCAGTGAATAAAATGTAGAACTATTATTCATATTACTTTACATTTGGTTTTAAGACCCAAGTCAGCTAATCTCTGGGGATACTGCAAAATCCGATGATTAAGACTGATTTTATTAACACACACAAAAAAGAGAAACATTTCATAAGAGCTAAAAAACCCCAGAAGGATTCAAAACAATTAAAACAGTGGTTTGTTTTGTTAATGACAAAGTAGTTCTAATTCTTATTAAATATTCCCTTTATGACAAAAGACCAAGTTTTTTTGATTCAAAAGCAAGTCATTAGAACTGTGAGGACAGAAAGAAAAGTACCCTCAACTGAAAATTTACTCAAATTTTTACATTGTTATTTTAAATACTCAGATGTAATAGAATGTCTCCAACACATTCCAATCTGGTGCAACTGTGGGCTTCCCCTGAAAGACGAGCTCCTACTTGCCTCCTTCCCTCTCACTTCTTTCTTCCTCAGCTTCCTCTCCACCAGACCTGGTAACTGTGCAACTACAAAGTAAGACAGTCCAGCTGACTCATCTGACAGAAGATTTAGTCCGTCTTCTGCCAAACTCCAAAAAAGAATAAACATTTTTCATCAGACCAGTTTACTGGACTTGCCCCAGGAACAGAGGAAGTATATGAATTGGCACAGAAATATAATAGAAATCCTCTTCTTCCTATGGGAATGGCAGTTGTGCTAGACACCATCATATCCAGCCAGATGCTCAGGGCACAGTTTTAAGCCCAAATCGACCTCATTTCATCTTGCCCCCAAAAAGAAAGAGGGTCCTGACTTCTAATTTGTGCCAGAATAGCACTGGTGCAGGCATGTGATCTGCAAGGTCTGGGCACTGAGCAGAGCCTTAAATGACAAAAAACCTGGTCCCTTTCCAACTGGTCCATGTCTATTATCCAGTTAATCATGCTGCCAAAAAATGCTAGAAGAAGCATAAAAGAGAGCAGCAACACTTGGTGGGTGGCCAGGAGGAGGACAGAGACACCCCCTCCAGCAGAAGCACAGACTGAAGGTATTTCCATGCAAAATTGAGGACAAGGGCAATTCCTCCAAGGGCTCAGAGTAGGGTAAGGAAGCAGAGGAGCTCCACCTCGTGAGGCCAACAGGCACCAACCGGCATGTTCGTCCTCTGTAATCCTTACACAGTCCCTGTGTAATGGATGAACGGTCAGGCACATGTGAAACTTTCCTGTGTTTGAGTGGGTTCTACAGTTTTCATATCCTTCCACTCCCCAATATTGTTCATTTTCTTCTGAGAGTTTAATGAATGACACAAAGGGATCCCACTAAAGCAGCACCACTTTTGCAATAAAGAAATAGGAGGTCTCTTCCTTGTCCACTAATATTTTAATAAATAAATAAAACCAACTGTTTCACTTAAGCTGTTCTTGTTTTTTTTCTTCCCATCCTCATCTCATTGTACACTGGAAGGATCTGGAAATCTACTGCCACACAAATGTACAATAACTGTACATGCAACATTTGTCCCTTCACCCCTCTCCTCATCAGCTACAAACATCAATTCATGCATATTTTAAATTACCTACAGATTTGCTTTTAAAATATCCTGAAACACCTGAGTTCTATTGGACTTTTTCAAATGTATCTGAAAATATCAATTGGCACAAACAAATACAGACAAATTTACATATTATACTATATTTGCCGGAATCAAATACAACACAGAAAGCAAAATGGGCTCTAAAATGACAACAGAATGCAAGTAAGGAAAAAAACTTGCATTCAAAAAACCAAGTTTTAAAAGTCCCAATATACTGTAGGAACAAAACATTTAATTTACATGAGCAAACAACAGCATAGAAATGGTTGCCAGTCTATGAACACTACTTACACCAGCCTTTACAGAAGAATCTCAAGCACAAAACCAGGTATCATCAGAAGAAAGCAGAAACCAACACCTAATAGTATTTCCAAAGAAGCTGCTTCCAGCTGCCCTGGACTGTTTCAATTCATTTTCATGACTGTTTCTCTGAGGTCAGGAGCAGAGCCCATGCCAAAGAACATGATCTGTTTCACTAGTCAAAAGGGAGTATTTGGTTTGGGAAGAATCAGGAACGTTTAGGGGGGCATATTTTGGGGCTTTTTGCAGGTTACTACCAGGAAAAAAATCCAGATAATTGGGTCTAGATTACAGGAAAAGAAAGTGATGTGTAACTACTTATAGGTTATAAAGAAGTTCAATGTACATTACTACACACTAAGTTTGAAAAGTAGTCAGTGTTCCTAGCCAGAACCACAGAAACGAGAAAGATTCCACATGTTCATCCAAATCAATCTGTACAGAATGTAATCATAACTCCAGAGAAGGAAGCGTGCCTTATCCCACCACTAACTGCATTCAAAATTTCCTCTTGCAGTTTTCTCCAGGATGGCCTCAACGCATGAAGATCTTTGGAATCGGGGATGTCCACATGAAAAGCAGACTTTCATACTAGAAAAGTGTGGAAAGATACTCAAGAATACATTCAAGAATTGCATGAATGAAGAAAAGGACTCTTACAGCTTATCTACACAAAGAAGTTACTCTTCTTTGTATTAATTGAGGGTGTGAATATACAGTACAAATTCAAACACTCAACAACTACTTCCATGTGCAATGAGCTGAACACTCCAGTATAATGAGCATTATAATTCAGTATAATTTACATTGAACAAGAACATTCAGTAACACCCAAAACAGGAGCCAGTGTGTGGCACAGCGGGTGTTGCGTACATTCTGCCTTTTTCCCCAGCAACTTCTCTTGGAAAAAGCGTTTTCAGTATCAGTAAAATACCAACTTAGACAAAAAAAACCCACCAACCAACCAACCAACAAAAAAAAAAGAAAAAGAAAACCCAAACAAAAAAAAACCACCAAAACCACCCCTCCCTCATACAGTTTAACACAGATTTCCAGGAGAGAGCACTTTCCTACTTCACCGTTTGTAAACCACTCATTTACAGAGATGTTCTTGATACTGACACAAGTCCTGCAAAAACCTGCAACTGAAGGTGTTGGGGAACACTGAAGATGTTACCCCTTTTTGCTGCCTGCCCCACTTTCTGCCAAAGATGTCCATTGCTGCAGCACAGTAAGCAATCTGTCCGTGCCTTGTGCCCCCCCTCCAGTTCACAGTCCACCGTATTTGCTTTCTCTGAACACAAGTTTGAGCTATGTACCATCTGTGAACCCCCTGGCTGCTCAACAAGTATCCACACTCTTCTGTTGCTCTTTGTCCAGCAGACTGAGGAGAGGAGCAGAACAGAGAACTAGACATAGCAACCTCTGCAATCACCCTACCACAACTTAGAAGGGTTTATTAGCCAGAACTTTCAGGAAGATTAATTTGAAAAAGCTTTTAAAATGTATTAGTTAAACCATAACTAAAGTTTAAAAGTGATGGTAAAAATGCTCTTGTTTAATTTACTTAAGAAGTAAATTTAACTTAATTTACTTTAGAATTCACAAACAAAAGTCACTTCCAAATAAAAGAATCCATAACAGATTTGAATGTGATTTAACTGATAAACTTTTGAAGTTAGCTCAAATTCACAGTATAGAATGTCCATGTAGTAATTTGGAGTATTTTTCCCGAATGTTCCTATGTATGCAAGCTTAGAGACTGCTATTCATTTTTTCTGAGACACAAAATGCAGTGAAGACAGAGGGCTGTGTTTAGCATTGGGCAGGGAGGTAGCTATGAAGAAGTGTGAAGTGAAAGCATTTCAAGTAAGTATTTTTGTGAGGCACTTGCAAAAATGACAAAAATGGCTCTGTTGCCTAGCTCATTTTTCAACTGAATTACTTAACCAGATGGAAAGCCAAGATATGTGACCTTCTGTGCCAAGTAAGGTCACATATCTGGGTTTTGGGGGTTTTTTAAACAAAGTTTTAAAGTAGAAACTACTCTGAAAAGACAAGCAAAACTTTTTTTGAAAAACTAAAGGTGAATGCATTTTCTAAAGGATAATTGCTTAGGCAATTAGACACACAAAAGAGGTGTAATGTAACAATATTCAGACTTCTAAGAAAATACACGTATGATACTGCCCCTGTATTATTGACTGTTCTGATGCGTACTGCAGGCCAAATTCTTCTTTGGCAAGTCACCTCTTAAACATACCAGAAAAAAAAAACCCAGAAAATTACCTATATACACATTTTAAATAAGAGATAGCCACAACATAACTAAATTCATACTCTGATGAGAGCCGTGGCATTCATTTTTAATAAGCCTTAAGTTCTATGGTTAATGCTAGATCCTGCTTCACTTTTCAGCATCTGCATTCCCTCACAGCAAAGCCTGCAGCAGATTAGATGGAGGCTTAAACTTACAAATTGAACTGACATTTACAAGTCAGAAGTGACACACAGAAACTCTGCAATTGAATCACTCAGTCTGTGTACACTCCCAGCTGGTTTCAGTAATAGGATACATCAGATTGCAATTTACCATGGACAAAAAGACTTTTCTTACAGTTGCTACATCCAGGACTTTGTTAAAACATTGGAAAGATTTTACAAGGCCTTAGGACCTGACAGATATTATAGCAAATTTTAAGGAAACTTACGCAAATTGTTAGTGTTTTGGACATGTTTACTTTTAAAGCCCAAAATGGGAAACGTTATAGAACAACCAGACTTAATAATATTAGGTAGTAAGTATTATAATCTTACATAAAGCTTTAAAACCGGTTACAGAGATTTCAGCTATGTTACATTATTAAGGTCTACAATCCTGCATGCAACCGTAGAAAGTATCACCCTGAGTATGTGAATAATCCATCTTTATTTGGTGAGCAAATCAGGAAACCACTCTCACAGGTGCTTACAGCATTGGGGTTTCAGAACCTATTTCTGAGAGGCAAGAGGACAGACTTCTTCCAACACATCGGTGTTCAGGTTACAAAGCTCATGTGTGATCAAGGATCTTGTAATCAATGCTGCAATCCACCACCAAAAAGTCTAATTCTCATGAATAATAAAAGCTGCTTTACATAGTGGGTATTAAGTATTTCCCTTAAAGCCTAACTAAGCATCCAAGGAAGTCTCATCCCACTGAAGGCAGCAGCAAGTGTAGTAGGTATTAATTTGTACTCATTTACAGCAGTTTAAAAGCACAGTGGTACAAGCCTCACCAAATGGTAGCAACCAGGGTGTAAGTCTTTCAAAAGACAAAATAGCATAAAGCAACTAAGAGTAAACTAGAAAGAGACACCAGAATTTTAAAATATTTTTTCAATCTTTTATTTCCAAAGTAATTAAACCCTCAATGAAAAATGGCCAGGGTAAAACTGTCAGGTTATACAGAAGTGTTTATATAACACCAGTCTCTTTCTCCAGCTACATTTCAAATGGGAAAAGCATACAATTTTTTTATTTTAATCAAAACCAGGCAAAGTATTTTCCCATAAGCTTTCCAGGAAAGTCAACCTCTGGACTAAAACCAAACATAAAACTTTCATCGGGAAAGGAGAATATTTCATTAAATTGTGAATACGCAAAGACAACAGTCAGACATAAAACGATGGAGAAAATTCTTACGTAACTTTCCACTTAGCAGCTACTACAGACTACCACCTATTATAACAAGAACATAACATAATTTATTTCAAAAAAATCAACTGAATTCAAGGCACAGGCATTATATTGTGTGCTGTCTACTTCTGTCTGATTTTTGTATACTAATCTTCAGCATCAGGAACAAATGCTCAAAAAGCATGAGACTATGTTCTACTCCACAAAGCCACTTTTATCCACATAACTATGCATGTTTTGTTCCAAAAAGCAGTAGATAATTTCATAGAATCACAGGATTTTTACAAATGTGACGGTTTACATTTTTCCAGCATTAAAGACTATTAGCTTATTTATAAAATAATTACTTAGAGAAGCTGGGATATTTATTACAAAATAGGTATCACCTTCCTCTGAACTGAAGAAATAAAAAAAATACCTGCAACAACAAAGGTTCTGTAAGAAGAAAAGGTCTGAAGTGTCTTGTAAAATTATTTCTATAAAAACTGTAGAGTAAAATTTGAAACACTCCAGAAACTTTTGCAGAAAATGAACAAACCCAAGGTCTATTTTACCAATTCTTAAATCTTTTTAAACTCTTGTAATACACCTATCTTTGGATATTGACTCATTAATAAGTTTAAGTGCAACAATTGTTCTACATAATGTTCTAAATAATGCACCATCTTAACCAACACATGGAAAAAATACCAGTTTTGAAGTGAATTTTGCATTTCAAGATCTACCTTAAAATCTGCTCACAATGTACAGAAAAATGTGGGAGTGAGAATACAGGAGACATAGGACCTGTGGATACTTTATTGCCACTAACACCTCTTTTCCCTAAAACAGGGCACCTACAGTAACAGATGTTTGCTTGCTTTGTGCTGGAATCCTGAAAAGCACAAACAGCCAAAGTTCTAAAGTCACACCCAAAAACTGAAGAAAATAATTGTGTTAACAGTTTTCATGCCAACAAGACATGCATAATAAAACACATACATGTTCACAAACACAGAAAAGACTATTTGGAAGTGAAAAGTCATCAGCTTAATATCCAGTAAATGTTCGGGTTTCTATCCCGAATCCCAGCTGCTTTCCATGGATTGCAACCCAGTGTTTCATCCTAACACACTGAGCTGTAGAGCACAGTGAGGCTGCTGCTCCATAGGCAGCAAAACCACCAAAGGAGGCAGAATGGGCATCAGAACCATTTCCAGATAAACTGTTCCTGTTAGCAATTAAAGGGGACTGTACAACTAGATCGGTTTACTCTGCTCTTTTCTACTGACTTTTAGGAAAGATGTTGTAAATTTCCACTTTCTTTTTCTACTGCCCACACAGTATGGACGGAAATCAGCAGACTTGCAGCCTATTTCCGTTCTGCTATTAAATAATATTCATACTATTCAATCCTTATTTTACTAAGACATAAAATGGGAAAAAGAAAAAACCCTAACCAACCAAAAAAAAAAAAGGAAAAAACCACTGACTTTACCTGAGCAGCTAGTCCAAATTTGGTGTTTTGGAGGTGGTTTCACTTAGAGATGCTAACTGGCAAATTCCAACTAGTTTAAGAATTTTACCTAGCTAGTCTGTAAATTTTCTGGAAAAGCTTAACCAGCTACCCACAGATGCATGTGGGTAGTGATGTGATGTTATTCCTGGAAAGTCTGTTTGTAATGTCCACATTTCAGAAGTGGCATCGCTCATCTTCAGGCAATTCAATACTCAAATTCTGCCTTCTGTGACATCCCTGAAATATTTTTGAGTTGTACAGGGATTGCTGTAACCAAAGCGTTTTACAGAGCAATCTAATTTTTAGAATTACATCAAGTTAAACAGTGTATGGATATCATCTGCAAAATAAATAGGATACTACAGTACTGATTTCCATGTCAGTGGATACTCTTGTGTTTGAGTATTTTGATCAGAAAGACTTAACCCAACTTTACAGGCATGACTTAGAATACAATATACAATTCCATTAACCATTTTGAGAACTTACATAGCTTCCATTCACTGGGCATCACACCGTGTTTCATTTTTTGAGCGAGCGTCAGACTATCCCTGTTAGGGCGTGGTGCTAACAGCACCGAGGTTGTGGGCTCAATCCCCATATGGGCCATTCACTTAACAGCTGGGCTCCATGATCCTTGTGGGTCCCTTCCAACTCAGAATATTCTTTAAGTCTGTAATTATTTACTCTATATTATACCTACAAAGCCCAGGTACAGAAACCTTCACTAATTTGTCTTTGATGATACAGGAGGTGACGATCAGATTCATACACATAGGACTTGAAACTTCTAGTTCCATACTGAAAAAGCCTTTCCACTTTTTCCAAGATGAAGATTTAAGCAATATTTGGTAAAACATATTTAAATCTTGAGCAAATGTGTTCTAAAATCCATCAACACATGTAAATATGCCCCTTTATACTAGGAAAACTTCAGAATGTATCTGTTATCGTCATGCGAAATGGACTGAAATACGAAAAAGTCTGTTTAAAGGAACAATAAAATTTACAACTACAAGCTTCTCTTCTGTACAGTAAAAAAAAGCTGAGCAGTCATTCAAGATCAGTAAATTTAAGTCAGTGTCTTCCTCCACAAAGAATGGCTGAAGTCCTAAGAGTAAAATTTGGGAGAAGTCAAATTCTGCAGAGCTGGCTCCAGCCTTCCCAGTAAATATCCAGCTACCTTTCCTTTTGCATAGTAGCGTCTCTAATCATTCCTACTCCAGCATCTTCATTCCTTTATACCCTACCAAACTAATGAGTGTCCTTGAATTTCATTCCTACTTGCTACAAGCAAAATTATCCACCTGGCATTTTAACATGGGAAATTTTCTCTTACCTATTATAATTCCTGCAAGCCAGATTGTTTTATCTGGTAATTACCAAGGTGCAGTCTTTATTTTAAGCTCTGGTAAGAAAGAAATTTTTATCACCATGTCCACAGCTGCTAGTCAGGAATGATTAGTTTCACAGCTTTCAGACCTTGGCACATCATTTGAATGCACTGTACAATAGCACATTTCAGAATGATGAGCTTCTTCAGCCAGTACATCCTCTGGAAAGAGTGGTGAGTGATTCAGTCCTCTCAGCCTAAATGCACTCTCCCTTTTTATGGTTTTTCATAATCATTATTGCATATGGATACCTCTTGGAATTACATAACGTATGCATGTCAGTGCAAATCTATCATGCTCCAAAACTTTAAATAAAAGGCATCAATTAAAGTTTACTTGGAAAAATAATAAATGAAAAAGCAACGTGGTGGAGAAATGTAGTGACAGAATCTACAAACTTCTAACCTTTCTATAATGTTTATATTAGGCTGCAGCTCAGCAAAAACTTTAGAATGTTTCTTTTAATTTTCCCCTTCATGTAACAAACAGTTGAGTCTCACATTCAAAATTAGGATACTGCTATTAAAAGTGATACTTCAGATAATTCGGATAAACTTATGAAATTTGTTTCCGCTTAAAAGTATTGTAACAATATTTAAGTAAGACTTTGCCAATCCATTTCCATTCAATCATACTTGAATATCAAATTTCTGTATCGTAAACAAGATGAGACATTTTCCCTTTGCATACATTAATAATTTAAAATATGTCTTTCTAGGTTCTTATATTGCAAACAAACTTTACCTACATGTCCCCTTAAATATGCATTAACACAGAGCAAGAACAAACCAAGACCTGACTTACAAAACAGTAAATCTTCTGTCCTCTGCTGAACCCCTGCAGCGCTCTACAGGCTGGCTGCAACTTTCCTTGGTGTCCTAGGCCATGGTGGAGCCCACCTCACACTGAGAGGAAGCCAGATGGAGATACTAGTGAAGCCTCTCAAGTCCAGCCACCAGAGAGGAAAATATGAGCTTCCTATATTTAAATTGTTTCTCTTTCAGAATGTCATTGCTAGAATTCTTCTAAGACTTTAAAAGTCTTTCTCATCTCAACTTTGCAAGTTTATTTATGTGTGTACACATAAAAGAGTTTCCCTAAAGCCTTTAGTTCTGTCATATCAGAATTTCCACTAAAAAGTCACCAGGACTGAAAGCTTTTAGCTTTTAGCCACACAAAACAGCACT
Source organism: Mohoua ochrocephala (assembly GCA_013398855.1). Classification (NCBI taxonomy): domain Eukaryota; kingdom Metazoa; phylum Chordata; class Aves; order Passeriformes; family Acanthizidae; genus Mohoua; species Mohoua ochrocephala. The sequence continues at coordinate 200,744 of VZTA01014082.1, read as the reverse complement.
GTGGTTTCTTGTCTCTACCAAAAGCCTATGTTACAACTACATTTCCAATGCTGCAAGTCCTAGTAAAGAGGGGAATCAATTAAACTGTGCTTTATCCAATTTACGTACAAATCCTGTATTAAAAACTTCGACTTGAGCTGGCAAAGTAAAAAAATATGACAGAAGCTATTGAACAAATTCAGGCTCCAGTTACAGTCAGGTAAATCTGCAGTAACAGCTCTGAAACAAATAAAGTTACCATGGTGTAAAGTCTGAAGTAGCCGGGAACAGAACTTGATCACCTGGCATTTACTCACTTCACTAAACCTAAAGCCCTGCAAGGGTCAAACAATGAATAACTACATAATTTGTGAGAAAAAATGCCTAGAAACCCAGGATACAGAGGTGAAATGAGGATAAATGCTTTGCTTCCACACTGAACTTTATGGCTTTTGTTAGTCTAAGCCAGGCCATGGATATCACTTTAATATGCTAGGAATATTTTCAATGTAAAATTACATTTGTTTAAAAATAAGGCATGATTCATACGGAATTCACATGGAATTTTAAAGTAGATTGAATATTACAGCCAGATGTATAAACCTTTAAACAACTCCAGTTAGGATTTCTTTTTCCATGCAATAAATGTAATTGTTTCAACTATAGACTGTGAACACCTGGATACTTTTAATATTTGTTTCTGCATCTAGTTTATGTATTTCATAGGAAACACTAAGAGACTGAACCTGGAAAGTGGGAAGATTAGTCATAGCAGTAGTCTCTTCAAGGCTAAAAAGCTTTTGTAGAGTTGCACTTGCACCTTACATGTAGCAAAGCACACCTGAAGAAAAGTTATGTGAAAGACAACTTAAAACAACTGTCAGAATTACAGAGAGTACATGCTTAAATGAATGTTATCTAAAATAAAAATGAAACCTCAATTAGGCTTCAGAATATTACTTGTAAGTATGCAAAAGGAAACCCCCACTAAATGCCATTATCCCATTATGTTAGCCCTGGAGCATATTTGCATTCCGAAGCTTCCAGTCGAGAGGAACCACATGCAAATCCCAAAGCAAACTTCAGTTAAACTTAAAAAGTTCGCCTCTTTTGCAGAAGATAACGCAATTAACACACATGCCTCGAGCCAGCGATCACCTCCTGTTCACCTGAAAGGCGGAGGTGGAGAGGCTTCGGGAGAAGGAGGGAAGGGGCTCAGCTCCGTTCCTCGCGCTTGCAGGTGCCGGTCGGAGCCTACCCGGGCCCCCGGGGGAAAAGCGAGGCGCCGGCGCTGGGAGCGCAGCGCCTCCCGCTGCCGGGGCGCGGCGGCCGCTCGGGACGGGCAGTGCGAGGCGG
>VZTA01014082.1:147039-193532 GCA_013398855.1 Mohoua ochrocephala | reverse complement strand
GGCTTACAAGTCGGGGAGGAGGGGACAGGTGGAGAGTCCCCGTCTGAAAAGCCCCAGGCGAGGGCGGGAGATCGTCTCCCGCTAAAGGTCGATCCCAGAGCCCTTTTTCTCTAAGCAAAACGTCGTCACGAACCCAGGTGGTGAAAAGCTGAGAAGTCCCTAACTTTGCTTTTCCCCTTCTGTTCCCATTGAAAGGGGCAGGAAAGAGCTTGTAGCGCTTCCTTTGCTTTTGCTCATGCCTCCAAGTAAAAGTCAGTAATTGCCGTGAAAATGCCAAATGACTTATTACAAATTAAATACTGGTAGTAATACCCTGAAAGATTTTTTTTTTTTTCCCTGGTGACTTAGTCAGGAAACTTTACTTTCCCCCGTACTATTGGTAATAAATATTAATTCACATTTTCTGTCATTTGGAACACCACTCATCTCTGGTACCTGCTAATGCTGCATATAAGCAGCGGATTTAAATGTTGCTTATTGCACCTGATGTCTTGCAGATAATACTGTCTTTAATATTGCAAAAAGAAAATGGTTAATTGTGTGAAATTTTGTTCCAGATATAAACGGTGAAAATTTCTGAAAGCTAGAGCTTTAAAAAATGAAACATATGGTTATCTTGCTTTATTGGACAGACGTTTTCTGGTAGTAGGGAAATGGTTCATGCATAACTAAGATATTTAAGTTTTAAAGTTTACATATAGGCCAATTCACATGCTAAGAAAAGACTCCTAAATATGCTAAGTATGAAGCATTTATTCCTTTTTCTTGTAGATCTATAAAGTAAAACCAGGAAGTGTTTTCATGCCCAAAGATGCAGCAGCTGTCTGAGTTATGAAAGCAGTGTTAATTCTTTCCTGAATTGCTTGCAACTTTTTTTTTTTTAATTTTTCTGTTCCCATTTCCCATTTAAATAAGTAACTTGTTTAAGTTACTAGGAAACTTGCATGCATAGTTAACCATGATCAGAAATAAGTGTTAAGTTTGTAGCAGGGTGCAGTAAGATGGTGATATCTTAAAACACTGCAGTTCTTAATAGATAACAGTATCAGCTGCTTTGAGTGGGTGTTTCCCAATGCTTCGAAAAGCAGCTTGAAGACTTGTGTGTGAAAAGAATTTATAACCTTTTAGAGTGTTCTTAACCAGACTAGTTGCAGAATGGATGGCAACTTCTTCTGAAAATTTGTCTGTATTGTGTGTATGCAGAACACCTCAGTGATTAGAGAGTGTGAACAGTCACAGTACCAGCGCATTGCTTCTGCTGCACAAGGAGGTCATTTTTGAAAGCAGGATTCCTGTGTTTTTCATGGATGTTGTTCTATTGATGATGGTTTCCCCTGACTCTTTCTACAGAAGCATACACCATGTCTTCTGTTGATTCATCAAAAGAAGATACAATGTCGTCAGAAAAAACAGATGAGAAACAACCTGAAACTGAAAACAAAACTGAGGAAAGTGATGAAGATGAAGAAGAGGAAGAGGAGGAGGAAGAAGAAGAAGAAAAGGGTACTTGTTTTTCCATTGAATAAGTTTTTCTTTTAATGAATGCCAGGCTACTGAATGCAGTCTCCTGTGATTTTTGGCTAATTGTACAATTGCTGAGGAGATTCCATGGTGCATCTGTCTCATGGGTCATAAGAGCTTCCCAGTAGACTATAACAGGCAATGCTAAAAACAGTGGCGGTGATTTATCACAGAAAAGATTGAAGGAAATGCCAGCGTCCTGGACTTCTATACTAGGGATTTTTTTGTTGTTATTGTATGAAGTTTTCAGTGATTATAGGAGGTAGTGTCCCTTATCAAATTATTTTTTGCCAGTAACACTCTGAAGTGGTCTGTGTTTGCAGAAGAGAAGCTTTTAAGTGTGCAGTAGTTTTGGAAACAATACAGATGTCTTTGCTTAACTACAGTGAATTAATTTTGTGGGTATCCAGATGTAATTATGTTGGGTTAGCGGAAATTCCATTAGACTAATTTTGGCAATAAAAAATTATGGCAATATGATAGGATGAGCAAGCAAGGCAAGTTTTTTGTTGTGGCATGTAATTGAAGAGGGTAGTCAAGGAGTACAAAACAGGATGAAGGAACTACTATACAAAAATGTTAATTTCCATTGTGGAGTCTCCAGGCATCTGTTTTCAAAAGGAAAGTATTTGCGGAAATAGAGCTGTGATGTGGCACACTGAAAACCAAGTCACTGATGCTCTTGGATCCCTGAAAGAGTCTTTAGGAAAGGTAGTAGAAAGAAGACAGATTCTGCTGTTTGGAAAACAGCAGAGTAATTAGAATTGGATTTTCAGAAACAACTTTCTTGTGAGTACACAAGTATGTTTTGCTCTGGTTCTGGCAGTCACACACTGGTTTTATCACACATTTTGGTAATGTTCATACAGGTTTTGAAGCTGCTTTCAGATGTTAAAGCCAGGACAGCCCATCTGTTTAAGGATAGTATTACCTGAGGTCAAGTATTTTAGTATAAAATGTTTAGGTGAAGCTTTAGCTTTTTCTTCTGGATTGGTATCATTAAATTAGTGATGTGCAGGGTATCCATGGAACAATCTAAATGTTTTCATTGTTAAGCAGTACCACAATTACTGGGAATAATATTCTTGTAGTATTAGTGACACTCGTATTGTGCCCTGCAGAATGCTTCTCTGCATAGACCTGGAATGTGTAGTACAGTCCCACTGCACTGTGCTTCTGCCTCTCCTGCTGAAATGTATGGTTCCTCCAATCCAGTAGTGGGAAATGAATCTGTGTGCAGGCATCCTGGACTCTGCTTTTGCCCATCAGGTGATAGTACTCTTCTCGAGAGCGCTGTGTGTGGAGCTGTGTACATAGGGACTGCAGCATCCAAGAAGGAGAACGTGCAGTCAGTTTTGTACCTGAAAAAGGCAGTGAAAGGAGAGAAGGATGGGTTCCTGAAAGGATGGGTAGTCCTGCAGTGTCCATTGTGGGTGAAGTTACCTTTGGGAAATGCTCAGTTTGGTCTTCACGGTTATGTTGGATACAAGGATTGTGGTTAAGAACTAGAGAGACTTGTAGTCATGTACATGGAGCTCCATAGAATCACGTTGGCTTATTGGCCAAAGGTCTGAAAGTGTCATAGTACCCGGATATATCATCATCCGGTTTTGGTTTGCTATTTCAAAGAGTCAATGTTGTGTTCCCCATCATTTCAGTCAAATCTGCGGTGAAGAATATTGTGTTTAAGGAAGCTGTCTTTTGCAGAAAAGAGTCTCATTGTGGAAGGAAAAAGGGAGAAGAAGAAGGTTGACCGACTGACCATGCAAGTGTCCTCACTGCAGAAGGAACCTTTTACAATTACACCGGGTAAGCTTGACTTCGCACATAGGAATTGTGAGTGTGGGGAATGATAATGGAAACTCTAAAAAGATGAAATGACTAAATTGTTGTAGATGAATCCTTACTTATGAGTCATGATCTTTTTAAAAATAATAAGGCTATTATATGAAAACCCTCTTTTATTCTGTAGCATCGGTTTAAACTGTAAAAATTACGTGATGTTTAAACTTACTTGGAATAGGATCTTCAGTCCCTCACCACTACTAACAAAGGCTGGAGCAGCTAGAATAGAAAGAAATGCCAAATCCTTGTACCCTGATCTAAGGCAGGTAAAGAGCCTGTCAGGATGCCGAAGTGATAGGAAAAGGCTTGCTTAATGTTTGACCTATTATAATGTCTATTGCTGTTTTTAAGTAACTTCTTTGCTTTTTAAAAAAACAGTAGAAACTTTAAGTTATAAGCACATAGGTATATACAAACGTGATGACTAGCGTAATTGATTTTAATTGTTTCAGGAAAAGGACAAAAACTCTGTGAAATTGAGAGGATACAGTTCTTTCTGAGTAAAAAGAAGACAGACGAACTTAGGAACCTGCACAAACTCCTCTACAACAGGCCAGGCACTGTAAGAATTTCAGTCTTGTATATCCATTAGTTCTCATGTAGAGTGAAAATGTTTGTAGTGCAGTTTTTTACACTTGCACACATGGATCTATTTCTTAAGTGCCATTTATTACAAACTACTTAGAAAATGAGTATTTGCAGGACCAGTTAACTAAGTCTCCTCCTTTTAATTCCTATAAACTCTCTCCCTATAAAAATCCTGTGGCAAGGTGTGCTAAATCGAAAGTTTCTTGAATGTAGATTTTTTTTTTTTTTTAATGGGAGAATGGTGAATGGTGGATTACCTTACAATGATGAGTTGGAAATAATTTTTGGTTCACACACTAAAAGCTGCTGACATGCAGATGACACTCAAAATACTCCATGTATTAACACATTGCTCCTTACCTACTATTTTTCTCCCTTTGTTTGCACAAAGCAGTAGAAAGATAAATGTGATAAAAGTCGCTGTTAAGATTTTATATATAACAATTTCCCTAAGAGAATTAAAATATGGTATCGTCCATTTTGTATTTAAGGATGTCACGTAAAACATAATGGCAAATCTTTCTTGGGGTGGTTTATGTATCAGTGATTGTGTCTTAAATTTCAGAGTAAATATGACCTGTTTTCCTTTCTAATGGAGGCAAAATGTGAAATTAAAGTAGATTACATTGCATTATTTCTATACATTTACTATAATTATTGCAACTTTTTAAAATATCTTTGTGTATTTTGGAGACTTGAACAGCTAGCACAGAAACCAGGAACTGAATAGTACTAGTACCGATGCATGCTAGCTCTCATATCTCAGACCACTGCTTCCAATGCAATGTTTCTTTAAATGGCAAAGAATGATCTGTTGCCACAAGTATTCAGAAAAAGAACATATCAGTATGGTTTCAGTCAAAACTGTATTTAATCAGAGATTTTGGGAACTCAAAATGCTGTTTAATATTGTGAAGGTCAGATCTTGTCTTGTGTGCAGCTATTTGTATGTGCTTTTAATTGTAATTAACATTTTTAATAAAACATGCCAGTACCACCTGCAAATTTTCTTTAGGTGCTGAACAAAGCTCTTTGGAAAAGGAGCTCAGCTTTGGTAAAATTATAAACTAATGGAGAAACAGCAGAAACAAAATTTATAGGAGTATTGAAAGTGAGTTCAAATTATTCTTGATAGTGTTATAAAGATCTCAGAAGATTGAAAGATCTGCAGTTATCTTTTAACTTTTTTTTTTTTTTTTTTTTTTTTGGTAAAAGGAGATGAAGTGAAAACAAAGAACTTAAATACATTTGTGATCCTGATGGGAGAACTTTTCCCATTGTAAGGGCTGTTGCAATGGAAGTTCAACCCAGATTGGATGTCAGATGTAGTGGTAGAAGTTGTAAATTGGGTGGTATGTAAATGCAAAAATTGGTCCTGCTAAGTAAAAGGTTCAAAAATACGGTCATGGTCCTACATAAGACTTCAGAAAAGCTAGTAAAGGAAATCTACTTTAGCAGATTATAGAATAAAAAATAAAATGCCCTATTTTGTAACAAATTACATGATACGAAGCATGCAACAGTCTTCATAATGTTGTAGTTTTGCAAACCTATAAATCATCATGCAGCACATTCTAAATGAGCTTGAAATGGCAGGTGACTTTGTCTAGTAGTTATTAAAAGTACCGCAGTCACAAGAAGTTGAAGTTAATTGTTGTAGTTTGTCTGTCATGAGATAAGTAAAGGCATAATCCATGTAGGTTATAGCTTAAAAGGTGTAACTTTGTCAACAGAAAGCTATATGCTAGAACAGATTTTTCTTGAATGAAAGATTAACAAATGTAATTGGATGAAATCTTTTAAACTGCTTGCAATGAAAAGTAATCTGTGTGCTCTGTTCTAGGTTGCATCCCTAAAGAAGAATGTGGGTCAGTTCAGTGGGTTTCCGTTTGAGAAAGGAAGTGACCAATATAAAAAGAAGGAAGAAATGTTAAAAAAGTAATGATCTCTTGATACTTAGCATAGCTTGACTCATGCTATGCACTCTGTCTTTTCTTTTTTTTTCTTCCAAAATTTTACTTGAGATTAAATTTAAGCTATAAACCAGGTGGCTGTTTACTAGAGCTCTACAAATTTCTTCTGAGTTCATTTTAATCACACAAGCTGGTCTCTTAAGACAGCTCGAAATGTATTAAGAGTTAAATTGTGAGCATTTTATTCACAATTCCTACATTCCTGGCTTTAACTATTGCGTGCTAACTAGCAGATTCTTCTGCCAAGTGAGAGGAAAGCATTATTTCCCCCGGGCAAGCATAGGGTTATGAATACATTGTACTTTATTCGTGGTGCAAACCTGCATCCTTCTATGCCTCAAAACCTTCCTCCTTCAGAATCTAAGCCATTTCTGCTTATCATATATTAAACATACTAGAATTGCTGTAGCAACTAGTCTCACAAACTTTTTTTTTTCTTTTTTACTGTCTCCCTTCATAAGCTGCTTTTCCATCAACAGGAGAAGCTGCTGCAACTTAGTTTTGTCTGGACTGAAAGTGTTGAAAATGCCCTTGCATATCTGTGTAGCTAGTCGTAACAAATGAAAGAACTAATAACATCTACACAGTATATTCTAAAACTGGAGTTTTTTTAGTGCCTGTTTGCTGACAGTGGAAAAGCTTCCAGAATTTGGAATTTCCAAATTTTTCTTCTTCAGATATGCAGTTTTCCAGGAGTACGGTTTGTCAAATACATGGGAATCTACAAGACAAACTCTCTCTCTCCTGAGGGGAATTCTGACCATTTCCCATGGGTTTAATTGGATAATTCCCCTTATCAAAAAAAAAAAAAAAAGTAATTTTGCACATTTTTTTTCATATTTTCCATGTGAAACAACTGCTAGTTTAGTCTTCAGTAAATATTCTGAAACCTGGTTGCATTGGGTTGCATATGAAGGTGCAGAGCCCTGTGTGCTTGCGTTGCTGTGGTAGCTTCTGCTGCTGTTTGTAGCTGTGTGGCACACAAACTGTTGATCAGTTTGTTAATTTGTTCTGCCTCTGTGGTTGATTTCTGCCCAGACTGTACACTTCCATGTCATATTTTAACAGTATTGAACGAGATGAACAAAGGTCAACATGTATTTTGCAGAACCTTACTATTCAGGCTATAGATCATAAAAAATGTAATACTTTTTTTTTTACTATGATTCTTTAACTTTTTTTTTTTTTGTATTCTACTATACAAACATACAGATTTCGGAATTCTGTTTTATTTTGCTTTATGTAATGTAGTGGTGATTCTTTGCTTAACCATAGATAAGACTGGAAGTTGATTGTGCATATATGTTGTTAGGTGGCAGACACAAACCAGACAGCAGCTTCTAGCAGTCAAATGTTGACTGTTTAGGATATGATACTGAATCTCTTTTTTTCTTTTTTCTTTTTTTTTTTTCCCCTACAGATTTAGAAATGCAATGTTGAAAAGTATCTGTGAAGTTCTTGACTTGGAAAGATCAGGAGTTAACAGTGAGCTCGTCACCAGAATATTAAACTTCCTAATGCACCCAAAATCTTCAGGCAAGGTGAGATACAGGCTGTTATGCTTGCTTTTGTAGCTCTGTTCTGATGGAAAATGCATCTTTTGTCTATTGCTCGTTGTTTGCTTGTTTCCAATGATGATACAATTACTGTTTTAACTTACTGAAGTGGGAATGACTCCTTAAAAGGAGAGTAGTTCTACTACTGCAGGCATCCATAATGGGGTGAGGACTTAAATAGAAATTCTGTTTACATATGGGTGTGCCCATTACATGCTGTTAGTGCACAGAAGTGTGAGTTCAACACATGGAGCTAATTAGGATATCCGTCCCCAAATACCAATTAGCTTCTGCTTTGTGGGTGGAGGAGAATAGATAAATGAAAGGACAGGAAAATCAAGTGTCAGATGTTACCTGTGTTTGCTGTATTTGGCAAATGTATGTTATCACATTTGTACATCACCAAATGGAATTTCTTGCAGGGTACAACAACTTGGTTTAGGTAGTGTACGCTTGTGCACTAGATTCAGAGTGCCACTGCTAAGACTGCTAAACTCTGTTGTTAATCTTCTTGGACTTCCAGTTTTTAATCTAGAAAGTAATACTAAAATAGATGCACTGTTGCTCAGGAAATTAAATTGATTCCTAACAAACATTGGTAAGTGATGTGAATTAGGGATCTGCATGCTGCTTTAGGGACACAGGCACTGAGATACAGCAAAATGCAGGTTTGCATAAGACGTGACAAAATTCCTGTCTTTAAGTCTTCTGAGTTGTCAGCTGATTTGTTACCAAAAGAAAAGGCTTGCTTTTATGGATTGGTAGGTAAAAGAACAACTAGAAGGAACCCTTCTTGCTTCCCTTCTCTATAGCCCAGTCTTTGAAGATTTGTTTGCTTAGGGAGGGGGGTGCACTTAGCTTAGAACTGAAATTTCATTTTGCTCAGCTCTATCTCAATAGTGAATATTTGCTTACTGCAAAATATTATGGCTTAAGTGTAGTACATAATATAGTCCTGGGTTGTGTTAAGACACCTCTATATTTTTTTAGTATTCTTTCATGTGATTTGAAAGAATTTATTGTTTTAAAATTTGCTTTTATATTCCTACTTGTGTTACACACATCTCTTGTCTCTCAGCCGTTGCCCAAGTCCAAAAAACCACAAAGCAAAAGTGGCAAAAAAGAGCGTAGTAGCTCTGGAACAACAAGAAAAGCAAAACGCACCAAGTGCCCAGAGATCTTGTCAGATGAATCCAGTAGTGAAGAAGATGAAAAAAAGGAAAAGGATGAGTCTTCAGAAGAAAAAGAAAGTGAAGATGAGGTAATGAGGGGTTTTTTTGTTTTTCAACATTATGTCATTGTTATCAATTGGTAACTCTTGGAACACAGAGTTGGGGAGTAAGTGATGTTTAACTGAAAGAAAAGGGAACACACCTGCAATTTATAAGAGGTTTTCATAAACTCTTTGTGTGTTGAATTTAGAGAATCATTCAGATAAAAGGCAAAAGTTGTGGTTCTTGGCTGTATGTATGCACTTTATAAAATAGTTTCTATGTGTCATTTTGGGGAAGCCAGGATTTCTAATGTAATTGATTGCATTTCTTGTGTCCTCTTGTGATGACTTTATTGTAATTTCATCATGTAGTGTTTGGTTTGATACCTAGGACTTAACTTTGAATTCAGACCTACCTGGCTGAATTGGTTTGGGATCTTGTTTCCATATTCCTCCTGGATTTTATATCTTAATATCTCTCTTCAGGTTTTGTGTCTTAGATTAAAGTAAGCAACACAGTTGGCAGCTTTAGAAAGATCCCTGCACTCTCCGAAGTGTCTTAATCTCACTGTATTTTGTGTTTTCTTTGAAACTTTTTGCATACTAGGCGAGAAACATCAAATCATGGAACAGTTTGGGTTGGAAGGGACCTTTTAAAGGTCATCTAGTCCAATCCTCCTGCAATGAGCAGGGACACCTTCAACTGGATCAGGTTGCTCAGTGCCTCATTCATCCTGGTTCCAGGGATGGGCATTCCCCACCTCTCTGGGCAACCAGCATTTTTTGATTGCAGCATTTTTAAAAAGAGTTAGGTTTATGACAGCTTTTCATAGACTGCCTACATCCTTCTACCTGTAGTATATCTGTTTTGCTGCACCAGCTCGGTTGGCTTGGAGTGGCTGGAATAAATTGTCCTCAGGGTGGACAATTTTCCTTTATGGAAAAGAGGTATGGATTGTTCAGGTAAAACCCATCATTTTAATTTTCTGATTTTCTTCTTTGTAGCCCCCTAGAAAAGCAACTAAAAGAGAAAAATCGAAAAAGATTACTTCTAAAACCAAGAAAGCTGTGAAGGGTGCAAATGTTAAGAAGGCAGACAGCAGCACTACTAAGAAAAATCAGAACAGTTCTAGAAAAGGTAAGTGTTTTAAATCTTTCATACATTGTCTTGTAGCTTAATTGGCATGCTTATTACAAAGCAAGCTTTTGCACCTAATTGTGAAAGAAAATGGAGTTTGGTAAATTGTTGACTTGCTACTTGATGTTTCTTTCCTTGAAACAGTATTTAATGAAGAAAGCTGTTGGTTTGGGTATATTTCATGTAATTTCCGCAGTGTGCACATCTATAGTTTTTATTTGCATATAAACTGAAAATATCAGCCAAGTTCTCCATTTTGCTGGAGGAACATTGGTAAAGTTCTGTTTGGGCCTCTATAGTGGCTTTATGTGAATCTTGTAATTGATCCAGTGGTGTATATCCCACGTGTGTATCTTTGGTTCAGCAGCTTGATACGGGTATTTTGTTAACATAGATATGGTTTCTCCATGCATCCTTCTGCAGCTGGTTTTCTCATATCTCATGATGTGCATGAAGGGTACACAGACAGTGAGTTTCTTAACAGTTCTGTAAAAATTGCAGTACTGAGGGTGGGGACAGTGGTGTCTTCCCAAGCACCTTTGCCAAAAAGGGCCTGGACAGGGGCAGATGGTTCTTGCAGACAGCTCATTGAGGCCGTTCAGCAATGGCACTTCTGATAAGGAACACTGAGAGCACTCGGGGCTCTTGCAGTGAGTGTGGAGCCAGCGGCTCAGGGAAGTCCAGAGGTCCTTTCCCACCTTAAATTCTCTGAAACTCTGAGATAGCAGCCAAGTCTGTCTCAACTGTAGTCCAAGTTACTAATGCAGTAAGTACTTCAGTACTGCAGAAGTACTTCATTTAATGGCAGCATTGGCATGTGCATGCTACAGCACAAGCATCAGGTCAGATTAGTTGACAAGAAGTGACACCCTTCTTGTCTGTGCTTTGAGAAAAGATGTGGGTAAACTCTTAGGCATAGAAATTATGCTAAATTTCTTTCATAGCCTTATTTCTCAGCAGAGCAAACTGGCCTGTGCTGAACTCAGTGTACTTTCAGTTTGACTACTGAATGTGGCTGTGTTGTGTGTACACATTATTTTGTCATCAGCATGCATATATATATATATATATATATATTTATACACACAAATGTTATGTATGTGTTTTTCATATAAGTTACATAATTTAATCCTCCTGCATTTCTGTTTCCAGTGTATGTTTGCAGTACAAAAATCAAAATGTTAAGTAGGTCTTTCTGTAAGATCATTATTCAGTTTGTTTGGCACCTGCTCTGAATTTTGTCTTGTTGGCAGTAGAGGAACTGAGTGGATGTTGGAGTCATTCTGTCTAATTTGTTTTCTGCTGGAAAAGATGGTAGGAGTGTCCTGCGCTCCTTCACTTAACTGCATTTACGAAGTTCTCCTTATTTGTTCTCATGGTGTTTCTGATTGTAAGTTTGCAGAGTTACATTGCAAAATTACAAGATCCTAGTGTTCGGCACTGCTAGGGGAAAAAAGAAATTCAAATTCCCTTTTTAAAGGAAATAATTACTTTTGTTTTTTAGGGCCATAATACCTGAATTAGAATTGTTGCAATAAGTCTTTTTCATTAGTTTGATAGATTAAATTAGTCCCATACTTTTTAGAGTTTTTGTTGATTTGTAAACTGATAGTTCATCAATAATTACACAAATTCATAAATAAATATAGTACTGATAGCATTAGCTTTGTTTTTAAATGGATGGTCTAGCAAGATGTCTAAAGGAAAACATCTGGATTGGATGTTTGTGGAAAGTTCTGATGGCTTCTATTTTTAGGAAGAAAGCAGACAATCTGAAAACCTTCTGTAACAATCCAAATTGTTGTTCATATTTAGAAAGCGAGTCTGAGGATAGTTCAGATGATGAACCTTTAATTAAAAAACTGAAGAAACCACCCACAGATGAAGAACTGAAGGAAACAGTCAAGAATTTGTTGGCCAATGCAAATTTGGAGGAGGTTACAATGAAACAAATCTGCAAGGAGGTAAGTGAATACAATTTTGCATTGTGGATTGTTTGTGAACTGACTTTTATCATCATTCCAGAAATGGAGGCTTATACTCTGCACTGTTGTTCAGAAACTAAATAGTTTTGCATTGGTTTATTTTCTTGCTAATAGCTATAACAATGAGAGCTTAAATCTTTAGATCTGCAACATTGATATCAGCATTAAAAGCTAATATTAAAATTAGCTACCTGGGAAGTAGCAGTATTACCTCCAAACCAAGTGCCATGTATGACAGTGAAAATCTGACGTGTTTAGATAGTGCAGCAGCTTTGCTACTGCTGTGTCCTGTGCTCTGGACATTGCTGCTGCTCACCTTGCAAGCTCATTGTTCATATGTTCTCTTTTTAAGTCCATTCAGCTGTCACCTATCAGCATCTATCAGAATAGTTCTCAGCTGAGTTATTGAGTTGAATCAGTTCAGCAAGAAATCCATTAATTGTCAGAACAGGTGGGAACCATGTGGCCAGAAAAGGGAAAGGTGGGGAAAAGTGATCAAAACAAACAATACAGTTACCTTGATGTTTTCTGATTAACACACAAGTTTGGTTTTCCTGGTACTTTCAAGATGTTGTCTTGAGGAAAGTTAAACCAGAAGTTATTCTTATCAGAAAACTGAATGTAACTTTTTTTCATATTTATAGTCATTCTAGAAGTCTGAAATTTGCTGAAATAAAATACTCAGAACTGGTTGTCAGTGTTGGCATCTGTTTTTTGTTTGTTTGGTCCTCTCCCACTCTGTTAACAAAAGAGTAGTTGTAGAACAGCACTCAAATATGTTGACTCTTCTGTTAGTCTCTTGAAAGGATCACAGTTTTACTTCTTATCAAATACCAAGGCTTATTTATTTTTCATTAATTGTTTAGCTTCCTGCACTAATGCAGGGCTATCTGACTACTTAAGAGAGCATTTAAAACAAAAACTGGAGAATTCTTACTTGTTTGACATGGCAAGCTAGGCGTTTCAGTTTGTCGATGTGAAAAATTATAGTTTAGTCAGTGACCAAACATAAAACAGTACATCTATGTAAATATTTATGTGGTCAAAGTAATGACAGGGAAATAAGCTTGTGTCTTTCCCTAATTAACAGAGGGCATTTTGGCAGTTGTAGTACTAGAAGTACCCATATGAGTTTTTGCCTTAATTTCATTTAAGCTTCTTCTGTTTATACGATGCATTGAATGAAAGTAATTTGAAGTTTTTGTGGTTTTGTTTTGTTTTTACTTTTTTTTAGGTGTATGAAAAATATCCTAGTTATGATTTATCTGACAGAAAAGACTTCATTAAAAAAACAGTCAAAGAGGTAAAGACTTTATCACTTAGAAAATGTTCTGGGTTGGGGTGGGTTTTTTTTTTCTTTGGCATGGCATCTTCTTACACCAGTTTTAATAGCCTCCTGTATAATATTGAAAGTTTAGTGCTTGCCTAAACCTAAACCTTTGATGTTTGGTTTGGGTTTTTTTTCCTTTGTCTTTCCCTCTTTAAAAAAATAATTGCTTCAGATTCTTCTCTCAGCATGCCACTACTACTCTTATGCATTTCTTTGGTAAGCATAACTAGAATTAACATTACGATAGTTTTTAATGACTTGTACTCTGAAAGCTATGAATTTGCTTTGAATTACAACCTTGGCTGCAAGATGCGCTCTAATTCAGGCACTGGCCACATACATTCATCGATAACAATGCATGAGGTTGTACAAGCTCTGCAGACCTGTCAGCTAAGGCAAAAGGGAATAAAGATGCATAGCTTTTCTCTATGTGCTCCTGGTAGTACAGTTATGATGATGTTGCCTTTGAGTTTGCTGTGGTGAAGATCAGGCCTTGTCTACTGTACTTATGACAGAGGGTTTATTGTCTAATCTGAGGTTTGTAATTTGTAAAAATCAGGTTTCATTACTTTTGCTTGCCCTGAAACTAAAAATGGAACCGTAGAAGGGAGGTTCACTTAGTGGAGTTAATAAAAGAACTTCATTTTCTTGTGGCTTCGCTCGGAGATGTTGATACATGGCTATCTAGAATTGCTGTGTCTATGTGTTGTGCATACGTGTCACTATCAGCAAAGGCAGGAGAGAGCAATTTGTCTGCTCTAGGGATGTTTTGGGGTTTTTTGTGACAGCCAAAGGAGAGTGTATTTTCATGATAATTCGATACAAAAGGAGAGGTTATATGTGATTGGATTGAGAAAAAGGAGAAAACTAATACACTTCTCTTTTCAGTTGATTTCATGATCTGATTTGACTGTGGGAAATGAAGATTCCTGGGTTTATGTTTCCATGGATTTGAAGATCTGATAGGCACCAGCAAAAGGAATGTGTCTTACCCTTGTGGTATTTAGTCAGAGCTAATTCTGCTGATCTAATGTTAAGAGTGTTAATGTAAATTGCTTTGTGTGTCTTTTTTTGTTTTGTTTTGTTTTTGTAAACAGAACTGCATTTGATGCAATTTTTAGTTGAACATACTTAAGTTTCGTGCATGGCAATAAATGTTCCCTTTTTTATAGTTTTGTACATTTTAAATTGCGTTGTATAACTAGATTCATTAGAGCCATTGTAGCTTTTTTTGTGTGGATTACCAGCGTACAGGAGATTTTAAAATCGACTAAGATGAAAGCTGCTTATCTACACATATACGTGCAGAGACTGGAATATTGCAGTATTGGTTACAAAGATATTTTGAATACATATTCATTCTGAAAATAAGAAGAGTTAGTCACATATTAATCTCTTTTATATTCTGATACATTCTACAGATGCAGAATTATTCTGAATCTAGATTACAGTCTTGCATGTGTAGGCACTGAAAGAACTATCACAGCATGGTAACTAATTGGCATATAGATGTTATTTTTGTACTTTTAAAAGGCTTTTTGTTGTGTATATAAAGTTATTTCAAATTTCTTTTGTGCAAATCAGTTTTTTAATTTTGGTGTCTTTGAATTTATGACATGAAATGTCAGTGTTCAGCAGTGAGGCAGTGATAAAAAGTGGGTGTGCAGAAGTTTCATGAAAATGAGCTGGGGTTTCATCATGTTTGTCTCATCTTTCCTTGTACAGAAACTAAACTGTAGGTTTATACCTACAGTTTAACTTTATACAAAGACTACAGACATTGTTTCAATGTCTTGGGTGTAGTAAATAAAATCCCTCCAAAGGCAATAGGAAAATTTCTGAAGTTCGCTTTGCAAAAGATCTTTTATGTTGGTGTCTTGACCTGATGGCCTGGCATCTCAGAAGTGGGTATCCAAGATGTACAGCTGGAGGCTTGATAGCTTTGGAAATCCACAGTAGGGCGTCCAAATCAGGCAGCACTGATGTGAACGTGTGTGTTTAACCTCTTTTCTGTGTGGGAAGGCTTTTCTGAACCTGAGCTTCATTGCCTCAACATGGACAATGGTACCTGTAAAGCCTGCAGGCTTGAACTTTGGCTGGCAGCTCTTAGCGAACTCTTTGCATAAATTTTTGGTTTTTTGGTTTTCTCTTCTCCATTCACCTTGTTGCTAACAGGGGAAGTCCTACACTTAAAATCATGAAACTAAGGGCTGCCATTAGCACCGTGAGCACAGAATCCCTCTGACTAGTATTGCTGGAAAGACAAAGTGTATTTTTTTGAATTTTATTACTGTACAGTTGAGAAGTAAGGGTTCATAAATTATCTAAATTCCGAAAATGTTCAGCCAGTTAGACTGTTGATCTTACACACAGTTTTGAATTTCTTTGCGTGTAATCATTTATAATAAGGCTGAATGTAATGGGGATTTTTTGTACTCAATAAATGTCTTTCACAAAAATGTAAATCAGTTTTAATCTAACATTTGCTTACATGTATAGTAAAAAAAACCTATACAGGAACAAGGTTGTTTGTCTTTATCTCATCTGGTAGAAAATATTGGCTTCTCTCCTTTAAAAGACACTATTGCTGAAATGTATGTCCTTGCACTAGGATAAGATTTTATCTCTTCTGTGAAGTTGATTCGGTTTTGTTTTGGGTTTTTGTGGTTTTTTGTTTCTGAACTGGCTTAGCAGAAAGAACACTTTTTAATTTGCAATTAGAAACATCAAAAATTTCCAAGTCAGGCTTAAGAGCAGAAAGTTACTTGTATTAAGTTTTGATGTTTTACAAATACTTGAACTGCCTTTTGATTTTTAGGTCAGTCTGAATTATGTGGGTCAGGAAGTGTTTGTACGATTCACAACTCCAAAGTATAAACATTTTATTTTTTATAGTTTAAATTCTGATGAAAACTTAGAAAAGGATAGCATACTTCTATTTATTGTAAATATGTATCAGTTGCCACTTTGGAATTGCACAGATGGAATGGAAATGAACTTGACATCCTTCAAATACTTTGTTTAAATCTCTTAACAACTCAGTCCTCAATGGAGAAGAAATGCCTGAGCTGTTTCCTTGCTAATCCATACCAGTCTGGCTGTTGCTGAGACAGGATTCCAGTTCTTTCTGCAGATGGGAGAAAGGCTGAAAAACAGTACTAAAAGGTAAATAAAATGTCCTGCTTATCCTGATGCTATTGCATTAGAAACACATCTGATCAAGGATCTAAATCCTGTTCAAAGAGGCTTATAAAATAGAAATGGGTTAACTGGATAAAAGGTAACTGAATAGATTGTTCAGGCATATACCTTCCAGATGCTTAAGGTAAGGCCCTGACCATTGTATTCTAGAGAAAAATAGTCCTAACATCTTGATTTGATTGCTCCCAGCATAATTCCTACAATCCCGGTGAATTGGTTCCTCTTTTTAGTTAGGTTTTTGGTATTCAGTATTTTGGTTGGTGACCTGCAAGACCACAAGTTAATCTGAATGATTTGCAGGTATAAACAGCTGTTCTTATGAATGAGCTTAGCACTTGTGGCAACAGTGTATGGCGCCTGTAGGAGAAGGAAGATGGAGAGGGCTAAAGTGGGGAAGGAGATCCGCAACTTGGAGTGAAAAGAGGTTACGTGCCTTTAGAGTTATGTGGTAACCCATGGTATACTGGTCAGGCATATCTAACCAAGGTGAAATTACAAAGACACAGCTGTGAATTCCATCCCACTTTTTTCCAGAAGCTCTAGACCGACAGCCTTCCTGGACCTGAGCAGGCTGCTTATAGGATCTGTGGTCTTTCTATGTTATCCTGTTATGAGGCACATGACAAAGCAAGATCTAAGAATTGTCTGAGTTTATATTAGCCACTGCTAAGCTGTACTTGAAGATAACTCTTTTGGAGGCCAGTGCTTAATCTGGACAAATAAAGCCCCTGGCTGTCATCATGGTGATTCCAGTAAGGTTTATTATTAGCTCTTCTGCTGTTTCAGAGAGAGGGTGGCCCGTGACCACTTGGGCAGATCTAATCTTCCTTGTTTGCAAATCAGAATGTTGACTATAATCCAGTAGCCTCAACTGAACTAGATGAAAACATTCCTGAAATTACTTCTGGTGGTTGTTATTTAGGGAGAAGAGTGGAAAAATCTGTAAGATACCAGAATACTGTCTGAAAACTTGCAGTAAGAAATTTAGTAAAACCAATATTCCAGTTGCTGAGAAAAGAAACATCTTGAATGCTGACAAGTGTGTTATTTTCCTTCTGCAAAGAACTGTGTCTCCTGCCTTTGAATTCAGAAGTATTTATTAAAGCAAGATGCTGGAAGTTACAGGTCTAAAGGTTTATTCTTGACTTGCAGAAGAAACTGGCTGACAGGAATCTCATAAAGGTTAGCAAAAGCAGAAGCAGCATCCTGCTTCTGGGATGGAGTAACTCCACTGAACTATGTGGGTGGGGACAGTGGTGTCTTCCCAAGCACCTTTGCCAAAAAGGGCCTGGACAGGGGCAGATGGTTCTTGCAGACAGCTCATTGAGGCCGTTCAGCAATGGCACTTCTGATAAGGAACACTGAGAGCACTCGGGGCTCTTGCAGTGAGTGTGGAGCCAGCGGCTCAGGGAAGTGACTGTAACCCCTGTTCAGCACCTCGGCAGCAGTGTCCAGCTGTGGCCTTCCTGGGGCAAGGTAAGCATGGACTTCATGGAGCCAGTCCAGTGGAGTGGCACCAGGATGGTGAGGGAGCTGGAGCACAGGGTCAAGGAGGGAAGGCAGAGAGAGCTGGGCTTGTTCCACCTGAGGAAGAATTGGATGAAGGGGGATCATCCTGCAGTCTGCAACTCCCAAATGGGAGAGTATGAGGAAGGCAGGGCCAGGCTTTGCTTGGAGGTGCACAGTGAGAGGATGAGGTGGCAGGCACAAGCTGCCACCAGGGAAACTGCAGTTATTTGTTAGGGGAAGAAATTTCACCATGAGGGTGGTCAAAGAAATTGGGCCTGGAGGAGCTGTGGAATCCCTAGGGGTGGAGATGTTCGGACATCAACCTGGCAGGGACCCAAGCAACCAGCTCCATGTTGGCCCTGTTCCAAGTAGCAGCTTTGGTACCAGATGATCTCCAGAGTTTCTGAGTGTAAGAGGATGGCAGTATCATGTAACTTGCCCTACCTTTTCACCTGACCTCGTTCTCTGGATTGCACTCTTTCACTTATTTCTGATTTAAGTGTTAGACAGCTGGGCTAAAAGGAAAAAAATACCCTCTGTTTTCTTGAAGGATTGTAATTTTTATGGGCAGTGTGATGAAATCTGCTGCTTTGTACATTATGTTAAAAAGCAGTATATTTAATTTCTATTTTAAAGTATTTCATCATTTCATCATGATTTCATTTCTGTTTTAAAGCTTGTTTTTCTTAGAATGAAGCCAGCATTTTTAAAAAGCAGTATCAGGTGTAATGAGAACAAAACACATCTTCAGGATACGAACTTTGAACTCCTCACCAAGTGTGACAGGATCAGGGGAAAACAGTGAATCTTGCCCACAGTAATGCTTTCACTGGTTCAGACCTACGTGTGGGTGAAATAAACTTTCAAAGCAGTATTTTTCTCTTAAGGCAGCTGCAGTCAGACGATATGAACACCTAACCTCTCTTTCACAAAGAACAATGTAGATAAGCCTTACTAGAATTTGTCATTGTTTGTATTTTAAATGTTTTGAGTATGTATAGTCAGGCTTGCACGTGCTTTTAGTGGTCTGTGCTAGTAGGAACCTTTTCAGGACCATGATCCTACAAAGTGTTCACACCACACTTATTCCATGAAAAGCATTAAATGGTTATTTGGTGGTATTTTAAAATTATGGGCCATGCTTCTAAACAATTATCACTAGCTTAAATTTCCTCGGGCCTAAGGAAAATAATCTAACACAAGGAAAATAATCTAACACTACTCAAACACAATTGCTTTGTAAAACTTGGAGGCAAAAGACTGTGACTACAGTATTGTCCAAAGAACAGCACAGTTAGGACTTAGAGCTCAGAGAAGGCTGTAAAGCAGCACTTCTGAGGAATTGTCTAGCTGTAAGAATGTACTAAAATGAAATCTTAATATAAAATGTGATAAAAAAGTAGGCTTAGCCACTAGTTAAATTTAAAGAAAAAACCAACCAACCAAAACAGGGGCATCCCATGGATACTTTCCAGTTTTATTCTGCTGCCATAACATAGTCACACAGAAGAACCGAAGTGTAACAGATCATGCTCTGCATTCCAATCTTTTTAATAACATTTAAACAAACCTACTCAAAGAAAACATTCCCCAGTTCTTTATTTGAGGGAATAAATTAAACACAAAAGAAAAAATACATACATGCTTGAAATAAATTTTAACATAGATATTAAAAAAATTTGGGCAACATTAAAGAATGAAGTCTCAGAACCAGCCTGATGTTCTTACATATTTCAAATGAACGTAAATTAAAATGGAACATACTTATTTCATTTACTCCTCAAACTTCAGTGCAGCACAAACACAGTTTAAGTGCCCTGGCACCAAAACAATATACAAATCATTAATAGACGAGGCCCTTGGTAAATTTGTCATTTGTTATCAGTTTTTCTAATGCTGTAACTGTGCATCATCTAAAGCCAAATGTGATAGTATTTCTTCATGTCCATCTCTCTTCTCTAGAATACAGCGTTTATCTAGCTGCAAAGTTGTAGGTAAATTGAAAACCCCAAGCAGAAATTAACAGAATGACATCAAGCACGTTCATACAAACTTTGGACTGGAGAAATGGATGCTGAGCTAAACTTTCCAGATCATTCCTACCTGAAATGTGACATGTTTGTATATGTTACTAAGCTGACTGAAGTTTTTAAGCAAGGTCAGCTGAAGCAGCCATGGAATATCATGTTTTGGGCTTGTAGTAATAAGGTTTTTTTTCCCACCACCAGAAGCTCCTCTCCTAATAATTTTTCATATATGATAAAGTGGGAAAGAAACTTGGAACTCAAACATACATAGCTCTCAATCTTCCCTAGTTATGCCATAAGTTAGCCTGTAATATATGAAATTAACAAAGTGCAAATGACTGCCAAAAGCAAAATTTGATGTCCTGATTATTTTTTATCATGAGAAGGCTTTGTCTTGCTTCTTATAGCCTTTAGATTGCAATTTAATAATTGGAAATACTTTAAAACTGTACATACGAGCATTTATGTAGAGGAAAATGATGAACAGTTACACTCTTCCAGTGAGTCCATATAAATCAGCTTTAAGAAGCAGAACAGAAAATATATATCTGAAAAACATCTAGTCATATAAACATCTTCACCTTGTAAATTAGAGATTAAATAAAAGGTTTTTAACAATATCATACCTACTCTAAAAACAAAATACTACATATCTGAAAAGAAGAATTGCATTTATTCAGTAGGACCCTGGTGCTGTTCAAAGCCAGGTTGGATAAGGCCTTGAGCCACCTGGCCTAGTGTGAGGTGTCCCTGCCCATGGCAGGGTGGGTTGGGACTAGACAATTGTTAAGGTCCATTCCGACCCTTAACATTCTATGATTTTTCTTAAGGTGGCCTGTTTATTTCCAAGGATGCACCTTTAAGGAAATAAGCAATGTTGTCACTGTGTCATTCTTAAATAAAGGGATTAATAGAAGAGAAAGGCCTATGCATGAGAATGGGGCAGGATAGAGTTAAGTGCTTATGTTCATTTCAAGAAATCATGACACCTATGCAGCCAAGTTATAGAGAAGGTGTGGGGGAAGAGATCTAAAAGTGGATTTTAATTTATTTCATTAATACCAATATAGTGGAACAGTATAACAATAGATATCCCAGCTGCATCTCTCTTATTTCTGTTGAAAAATATTTTCCTCTCTGTCCCATGGAAAACCTACTAGATAGATGTCTAGCCCTTACTGAATTACTCTCAAGTTGTTTTTAATAATACTTTCATAATAAAAGAAAAAAAAATAAACTTCAAGTCAAAGTGCAAGCCACCTTATTTCAGCCCTTCATAAGAGTGTTAATATTTTTTCCTCATTCATCTTCATTTATTTTTTAATATAAAAGTTGAATGAGCTATTAAGAACTTACAGTCCTGCACCCCCAACTGTACAGTCGTATCAGCAGATACTTCCTCTACTCAGCCCAAATGAATATGGAAGTTTGTTTTCAAAACAATCATAGCAATGTAGTATTTTTAAGCTGTCCTGTTTCTACGGAAGCAATGAGCAAACCTAAACTCTGAGCCTATTATTGTAACAAGAATTTCTCTGAATACATAGCAGAGATAATATTCCAAAGTTTTTAAAAGTAATGTAAAAGTTAATTTTTCAAGTTTTGATTAGCTACAATAATAACCTTTCTATGATTGCACTGTAAACTGTTCCAGCTCTCTTATTTAAAGGAACAAACTTCATATTCCAAAGCCCACTACGTGGAAGCTAAGAATATGAAAAAATATTATAGAAAAGGTTATCGATTGCAAGTGGGAAAAGTGATAGCTGAGTTCCTTCCTACATTAATCCTAGAATTTTTCTAGGCTATTCAGGCTTTTGGAAGCCAGTTTGAACTCCTATGAGCACAATCAACCTGAGAAGCACAGTTAGTGGAAAATTCCCATATCGTTACTAACTGCCAGCATTTTTAATGCTGTATGTTAACTTAGTCGTGTTTTTAATCTGACCTTCTGAAATGAAGGTTCACAATAGCATGACTTGAGCCATACAGAAGAGGACTCTTGACAAAAGTTCTCTTAGTTAAGCTGTGGCCAGTGATTCCAATGTCACTCCTGCTAGTAACACCTTAGCTGGAATAAGGCCCCCAACAATATGTATCATCAGGGCTTAAAAGTAGGGTGGGGGAGAAAGACGAAAAGGAAGATGAAGATTTTATCTTCAGGTACCATATACTATTCAAGTACCACATAGGAAAAAGGCAGCAATAGGAAACTTGAAGATCGTTTTACCCACAGAAATCAATTAAAAATATATCTATAAACACAAAATTTAGGTACTTAAAATGCTGCTATTTTGCTCGCTTCTCGAACCCCACTCAAGTAGGCTCCTGTAACGGTCTGAGGAAAGTGCCTATTTGTGGCCTGCATTTAAAAAGAAAAGAGAAAGAAAAAAGTCAATTGTTTCTAAAACAAATAGTACAGAATTTGAGTTTATAAGGTTTTTTTTTCCTTAAGCATATACCTACATTTTTAAAAGCCGTGGAAAACTCCTTAGAAAGAACATCAAAGGAAATGCTCAAGATTTTCAGGAACATCAAAATTTGCAAGCAAGTCAGCTACAAAAGTAGCAGTCTGTTCTGCTATCCGCCCCTTAGTGGGGCAGGTTAAGTTCTGCTCCAGTACAGAATGCATCTACACCATCATGGTGCATTTGTTATGTTACCCACAAGTGGAGTAACAGAAAGACAATTTGATTAAAAATGCATTTTACTCCTGACCTGAAGTATTTGGCAGACTTCCCATGCCCAGTAATAATATTAATAGAGAGGGTTCTGTGTGAAAAATCATCCGCATATTTATGTAACAGAATGTTTATATACTACCTCTAGGTTAATGGTGTTGGTTAGCAAGAGATGATCTTCCATAAGAAACTGGAATCAACAGTTAATCAACAGTAACAAAGATACTTACCTCACCAGCAAAAAAAATTTTTCCTTGTATGTCTTCAGCTATGATGTCGTAAGCTTCACCGCTGCCCCCTGTTTTCACAAAACTGTACGCCATCTGCAGCCAAGGGTCGTTGCTCCATCGAGTAACAAAAAACTTCACTGGGTCAGGAACCTCCTGCATAATCAAAATAAAAGTTAAACACTGCAAAGAGAAGTTCAGAATTGCACGGCTTTTTCTCAAACAGTTTCTTGTAATCTTTAGAGTATTTTGTATTATTAAGATACAGAGTAGATTGCATTCCAGAATTAAATTCCTATTTTTCTATTACAGTACTAACCACAATGATAATTTCTTTTGCTAGACTCGCCTGATGCCTGAAACATCACAGGTGCACTATTCTGAATGCAACAAATCTGCATATTGTAATACACCTAAAAGTACATGAGAAAAAAAATTCCCCTCAAAATACATATACCCATACTCTTGTAAACAAATATAATACCGATACTGTTCAACATGTTGGTATGTATAATGTAAGCAATTTTTGTCTTGGTTAGGCATAATGCCTGCTACACCTAGCTTGTTAAATCTCAAAATTCAGTTTTCGTTTTGGAGATAATTTTATTCCAATGGAGAAATAAGATAACTTAAGATCAGAAAATGAGCTGTATTGAAAACTAGGTTCAGGGAGAAAACAAAAGCCAGGAAGTCAGGGTCTGGCTGAGCCATGACAGTAATACTGTGTATTCTTTGTCATGTTGCAGCAAATTCCACAGATTTCTACCAAAAAGAGCCTGAATAACACTTGTATGAAGGCTTAGTTAACTACAGCTGTGTCTTACTCTGGAGGAGCTCATGACAAGTAAACAGAAGCAGCTCTGGTTGCCTCTTGCTCAGTGTCTGTTATTGACAGACAGACTGTTCCATTCAGGCAGCACATGAGAGACTCAAGCTCAAGCAATCAAGACAAGGACCAGCCAAGTATGACAAGTTGGATGAATGTCCCAGAAGTAGCTCTGGTACACGCCTGAAGCTATCTTGTCTTTGAAAATCCCACTGCATCATCCTCAGGTGACTGAAATTCACAACTGCTGTAAACCATGGAGACAGCCATGACAATCACTCTTCTGGACCAGAGTGGCACTGAAACCAAAGACCCATTTGCTACATTTTCAGGAGATCAAAATACAGGTAAGTGAACTTCTACTGTGGTGGTTCATGTGTGGCTGCATGTGGTTCTAGTAACAATAAAGCCATTACCAAAAGTATGTTTCTAAGAATAGTTGCGTTTTCAGAGACTGAAATTCTTCCAAGATCATTAATCCTAACATTTGAACCTTCAGTAAAACTTGAGAGATCACCACTGAACATTATTAACAGAGTCATTCCTTGGGATCTAACTGCTCTACGTAAATTAATTGAGGCATGATTGTCTCTAGAGTGGAATAACATTGCTGAGTGATAGTGTTCTGCTTGCCCCCGATTTCTCTGATTTTCCTATAAGTTTTTATCCTAATGACAATCTGGGGGAAGGAAAAAAGGTAGAAGTTTTTATCTAGTGGTTTTTTTTACATTCAAGATGTAAGGCCCTTGCTAGATCATTTTGCCTGTACCTCCATCCCAAGACAGCTGAGAAAGGGTTGTTAGTTGTTGGATTGGATTGGTTTGGGGGTGTTGTAATTTCAGTTGCCTTTGGAGGGGAGAAAACAGAAATCAATCAAATTCACCTAGCTTAAAAGGTCTTATCACGTATTAGAAGTGGTGATGATAGAAAAAAATGTGACAACTAAGTAAGAAGTATGTTTTGTGTTACATGCCTAAAGTATTGATTTTAATTAATTTTGCTTTTTAAAAGCACTTTAAAGGATGATAGTTCATTTCTATTTTTCAGTTAATTACTACTGTCCTTCAGAGAGATCTTTCAATATACATTTTTCACACAAGAGATCAAAAATTGTGATTTCAGTATGTCTCAAAGAAAACCTATTCTCTGAAACTGACAGGAAAAGAAAAATAGTTTTAAATGTCAAAGGTTTGCCTATACATCATGAAGTACTACATTTGAAAGCTTTATTCTGGTGACAAGTTAATTCATCTCTTAATAAAAGAGGCTTCTCTTACCTGCTCCTTAAACAGCTCTCGGAGTACAGTCATACACTGTTGCAGTACTTGTTGATCATCTAAATTCTTAATGGTTGTCACAGCATCTCCAGTGACCACTGACATTAAAATGCTTTCTTTGCCCTAAAAACAAGAATTATTAAGTATTTCATTAAAGGCCTCTTTTAATTGGTATTGCAAAGATATTTTCAGCTGCAAAGCAACTATTCTAGGGAAAAGTGGGTTTGATTCCTTGCAATAAAGGGTGCATATTCTACAGAATTTATGCTCAAATTACTACATCTTCTGATGTCTTGTTCACAGTCAGCCCCTTTTACAACTTGCTGAATTCACTGAAAACCTCCTAGCTACCTGCTTAAAGGCTGTACCAAAAAAAAATTACATGGATAGTGTTATTCTTTGTGCACCCTCTTAAGCTTCAGTTCTGTGCCAAACTTTCACCTCAGCTTTACTCCATTTTCAAAATGTGGACAGAGAGAGTCTATTTAAATACTAGTTAGATATGTTTTTGATTAGACCAGCAGATTTTGGACCAAGAAATGAAAGGTCATGTCTACTGGCATTTCCTTCCACTTCAAGACATCTGCTACCATGCAGAAGTTTTAGAGGTGAAGTTGTGAGTAGGGAAGAGCACACAGGTTCTCAGTGCTTTTATAGAACTCTGCCTCTCTTGTTTGTATAAGGCAATAATTCTTCTGTTATTAGATTTGATAACTAGCACTGTCCAGCTATCAAGCAAATTAAGAATTACATGTAGAGTAATTCATGTCTGGACAGCACCAGCACACTGAACCTCTTGTAGCATGAACTTAAGAGTACTGGACAGAACTCACTTAAAGTTGTATACAGGTACAAATCAGGCAGTAACAGAGCACAAACATCGCAGGGTGGTTTCCTTCTGGAGTAAGACATCAGGTTACAAAATGGCTTTTTAATTGCTGCCAAGTAGTAAGCAGCAGTTGTTTTAAAAGTATGAAGAGGTATAATATAAATGTGTCATGTGTCTGCTTGGAACTGGCAGGGAAGAGAAACACCATGTCAGTCCACTGCTTTGAATTTGCTTTGGAATTCATGAGTATGAGACTGACCCTACAGGTCTCAGTTTCATGCAGAACTTGGTGTTTGTCTTGTCTTCTGCTATTCGACATAGTGATTCCGACTACTGCAAGCCAGTGAGCGTTAGTAAGTCAGCATGATCTTTTTAATGGGATTTTTATCTGATTTAATAAGGGAACAGAAGTCTTAAACTGGAAGTGACTAGTAGCCTTTTTCCCACATTAGTAGGACTATGGTAAGGTATTACAGCCTTGTTTTCAGTAGAGATAGAGAATGTACTTGTTTGTATGTTATTCTGTATCCAAACAATGGAAAACATTCCCATTTATTACAACAAATATTGGTCAGGTTTTTCTTGATAAATAACGCTGCTCCCACTGCTTTTAATAGTTGCAAATGTTGGGGGAGGGGGGCAGGGAAGAAGAAAAATTTTGTTGTTGAGTAATTAGTGCACCTAGATTTCAAACTAGGGCCAAGAGAAAATACAGTCGGTATATATCATACCTCTGGATCCATGTCATAGAAGACACTAAAGAGCCCACGTTGGCTGGAATTGGGTGGAACATGACCAAAAAAATCAGCTCCTTGAATTTTACTGTCCCAAAATCTATATGGAAACTGCAAGGCAATCTAGAAAGATATAGAAGAATGGAATTTAAGCATTTCATACCACAAAACTCATAACAGGATATGGTATATGTTCTTCTAATACATTTTCCTGTTACCACTCATTTAGACGCACAGCTCTTCCTATGAGTGGGTCTCAACAGAGAATATATGGACCTGTCCTCCAAGGGGGACAGACAAAGAAAAAAATATGCTGATCTCATAAATTGCAAATGCACAGAATATCAAATCCACAATGGAAGTAATTGTGTAAAATGCTCAAGAAATGCAGCAGATTTTTTTTGCAAACCTAATGTATAACTTAAATAATTTGCATCCTGTATTTGCAGTTTCTTAATCTTGTCTTTAAATTTCAACAGTTTTACAATCCTGTTTCTGGCATTACTTTGTTACTGTTTTCTTCTAAGCCCACATCTTACTAGGGAGCTTTTCAGGAGAGGCTGTGGTTTTGTATTGGGAAAGGGTAAGAGATTTTACACTGGTCAAATACACAACTTGCAGTATTCTTCGCAAATAGTTTATGAATTTACTAGGTTAAAATGACCTGAAATAAACACATTATTGGAATTCTGAAAGATCCAAGACCATCATGAAGGCTTGATCAAAATTAGGCACAAAATGTTTTAGCCATGAAATTTTTCTGCAAACAGTTTCTTTAAAAATGCCATTAAGTTGTAGTTCTGTTTCTTAGATTTCACATGTGATCCCCAATAACATTTTGCTCTCCTGGGCTAATGTATACAAGTAAAACGAAATGCATCATAAATCCTGAGAAATACACTGCAAAAGTAACAGGGACAAAACAGCCAATGTTTCTATGGAAAGAAAATTAAAGATAATATGAAATCACTTACTTTCTCAATGACTCCTGCTCCCAAACTATTAATGGCTTTAATTTTTTTTTCTGACAGTGGAGGGTTAAACTGAATGGCATTTTTCTGAAGAAGGGCCAGTGGTACAGTCACTAATACCTGAAAGAAATAGCTACAATCACAACAGTACCAAAACCTGAATACAGCACTTAAGCCTCACAGCATCCTCCTAACTATCTTGGATTATTCTTGTACGATGCAGCATAATAACGCACCAGACATTTCTAGATTAGTGTCTGGTGTTACTTCCCATTAACGGGAAACACAGGCCTTACATTCAGGTGAGAACAGATCCCACAGTTCACTGATTTTAAGTCATAGTCTGTTGAACTGCTTGTATCACAGTGGCTAACCATGCTACCAATACTTCCAGTAAATGATAGTTAATGGCTCTCAGATTAACAAAACTGTCTGTTTGAAAGGAGAGATAGATAGTCAATGGTTTGGTTTGGTTTGAATTCCTTCAGAGATTCCTTCTCTTTAAAATACACTCAGTAACACTGTTGATGTCAATCCAATCTTTATCAAGTTTATGTATCGTTTCAAAAATTACTAAAATCTAAATTTCTCAGCATGAAGAAGGTGAGGATACAGGGAATAAGAGAGACTGAGAAATAGGGGTTGTCAAATCCTGGAAATTGTAACAGGGCAGATACATATGCTAAATGGAGTAAAGTTGAGCAGGGAATGGAACTAGATAAGATAAATGGCACTTCAAAGACCACACAAAAATCTATTTGCTTCACGTTTTTAGTACTACCCTTCATAGTCCTTACTTCTTCAAATCAACTCAAATCTCAAGCATGCCCACCAAAAATTAGGCTCTAGGACACCCAAATACAGGCCACTAAAATACATGAGTATTCATCTTTGAATGGGGAGAAATTGGACTAAATAGTCTTCTGAGGAAAAAAAAAAAAAAGGATATGTACTGTGTGTTCTCTGGAATTCTTAGTCTTGAAGCATACTTGGTACCTTTTGTGTTGTCCACACTGTTCCATCTGCAGTAGTGACCTGCACTTCTTCACCAGAATAGTCAATACTCTGCACCTATTGAAAGACATTGAAAGGCTGTACTACAAAATGTACATATGCAATGCAAATTCCAGCAAGAATAGCTAATCTAGCCCCAGCCAGCAAACTAGAAAGTGAATAGCACAAATTTCCAGAGAAATCCTGAAAGACAAAAAATAGCCTCCATGAAGCTGAAAAAGAAAATTCATCATGATTCTAACATATAAGATCATCATATCATAATATTTAAGTACTGATAGACCTCAAAGAGAATTTCAGAAATGCTGAAATTGTCCTCTTGGGTTTTTTTAAAGACAAACTGAAACAATCACAGGCACAGATTTGCCTGGTCCGAAAGAATACAAATATATGACTGGATGTTTCAAAGCGATCCAAGACAGGCACTGCATCAACGTTTTCCAGACTCACTGGGAAATTCAGCCGGATGTCCAGCCCTTCTGCCAACTTATCAATCACAGTTGAATATCCCACAGTTAGAAGAGTGTGATCTCCAGCAAACTGGGCAAAAAATTCATTGTGGTCCCATGAGCGTGCAGATACCTGTGGACAGAACATAACTGGCTGTTTCTACTGGTGAGGGGACGTGGGTCCTATGAAAAGTTCCACAGCTTAGAAGAAACCACCCTAGTCCCCTTTGCAACTGGAAAAAGTGTATTACCAGAATTTATGGATATGCTGACGAAATCAAAATGCTTATTTACCTAATGCTAGTATATAACATATGAATTGCTGGATTAAGAAAAGTCATAACATGGGTTGGTCATTAGCGGGGAATTTATGGTTCTGCTTAGGAGAGAAAACAAAGAAAGTAGTACAAAAATCCAGGTGAATTGCAGTGTATTTATTTCAGTTGTCTGTATCTAGTAAAGTGATCAGATTTTACAGCCTTAGGACTTCATATAGAAATGGAAATACCTTATCTCCCAACATGAAGGGAAAAATGAGATACAAAAAAAAAAACCAACTCGATGGACTTTTTCTGTCACTTTGGAGGTTCTTTCATGATATCTTTCATTGACCTTGTCCCCCAGCCCCTGCAACCTTATAGTTAATAAAACAGTGGTATTTGCACTAAGCAATTACCACTCAGCAGTGACAAATCTGAAACAATTCTCAAACTACTATTCAGATGCCAATTCCTATCACTGCAGTTGCATAAAATCAATCATATTTTGATTTTAAAATTGAAAGTAAGGTAGATTTTTGCATCTTTCTTAATTCCCCTGGGTGCTCGTGGCGTATGAAAATATTTTCCAGTGACTGCTCTGGTATAGCACTGTCTTGCAGATTTTTGTTATGTTCTTGTGCACTTCTCAGTTCAGATTTGTACATCTGTATGTATCAGTCAGCTGTCCCACTGCTGTGGTACAATTGACACTAAATATCTTTAAATGTAGCAACAGGACTGAGTAAATAATGCACTGCCAACAATATGATACTTCGGTATTTCCTGGAGCTGCTTGGTTAAAACCGAAGTCTCAAGGGCAACCGAGTATCAGGTAGCCAGGAGAACACCTAGGAGCGGTGACCTGGGGCTCACCATCAGGGGGTTGGAACACTCCAGAAGTTAAATGCGTTTATTCTCAAGATACATAGCAGGGTAGAGAAATACCTCAGTTTTTAAACAGAACGGAGAAGCAGAAGTCACACCCAACACCTGAGGAGGAGTAACTCTCCTGTGAACCATACCACCCAGGATCTCAGCAAAATGCCCTGCTCCCTTCTAACCATCTACTCTCAACTTCTGCTTAAAGAGCATCTCACTGGAAACGCGTCAGGAACTCCCATCCGATTAAATAAGGCAGCGTTGGAGTCAGTGTCTTAGTGCTTGCAAAGAACAGGTCAGGGGTGTAGGAATGGTCGAGATAGCTGATTCTTCCTCTAGGGCCATAGAATGGATCAGGTGATTTCTCAATGTTACTTGCAACCCTATCTTCTGTGGAGCTCAACTACTTCAGAACACAGCTGTCAAAACTCACCTGAGAGAGATTGCTGCCGCAGGCATATTCCAAATTACTGAGATGGAACTGTAGTACTTTTTCTTCCAGCTCACTGAACTGGATACCAGACTCCTGAATAAAGGCTTTATAGATCTCTTGTATTTTTTCTGTGAAAGAACACGTTTAAAATTAGAATATATCACAATTTGTCAGAAGTCCTGCTGCATTTCAACATGCTGTTCCCTGGATCACAAGATTTTCAAGCTTAGTGCTAGTTTGTACCAAGATGTTTTTCTTCTCATAGGAAAGAAAAAAAAGCCAAAACCGCAAGATCTTTCCAGTGATAGAGTACAACTTTGTTGTTTACTCATAGGTTTCTGAGTGAGACAGGACAGAAATTAATTGTTTAGCTATCATCAATATACAGTTGAAGATATTTCAGGTAAAATACACTTTAAGATAATGGAGGATCCTTGCAAATAAATCCCGATTAATTTTTATAAAATCAAAGAACTGAGAAATTTGATCTAGGGTTCACTGAAGAGCATAGGAGTTGTTAATTCTGTCTTACAGAATCCATGCTAAAGAGATTTGGGAGGCAGACATTTCTGAGCAAGCTTATTTTTTGCTGTTGAGTTTACAAGCTGTAAGCGTGGTGGGAGGCGTTACCAATGGAGATGAGACTATTCTTGCCAGCAGAAGGCTTTGATCGGGCTTTTTTAGGCAGGTTAGTCAAAAAGTGTACGAGCTAAGGCTGGCTATGGCCTGCTTCAGCCAGAAGCAAGTCTTTTGAGCTGTTAGTGACACTAGTTATACTGAAAAAAGCTACCTCATGAAAACAAGATACGATATCAGAAATATCTATTGGATTTAAGGTCAGATGGACACAGCCATACATTTTTTAAAATGTCTGATGTAAGAGCCAATTTAATATAGAACTTTACGAACACAGCCAACATCTTCACTTTGCAATACACCTCTCACTTACCACCAAGAGGAACATCTTGATGTTGGGTTTTATCTTTTCTCCACTCAGAGACGACATCTAGGATGGCATTGAAATGAAAGTCCATACGTTTATCAATAGTGGGATCTGTTATCCTTCCACCTTCCTGGATCAAGTCACATTTCTCCCCTAGTTTGTGCATTTTAATGCCAAGCTTAAGAAAAAGACATTTTATTGCTTTTTTAAGTATGAAAAATCTACAGCACCCAGCCTGCTCAAAGTTACTTAACATAAGGTGAATGCCTCAGAATTAAGCGATACCATTTAAAAAACATCAACAACTTTAGTCAGAGTAACTCTGGTTCTCTTCAAACTGGAATACCAACAATCCTTCTATCTGTTAATTCTCCACAAATTGGTTTTTCCCCACTTTTCCATCCTTTCCTTTATTGGGGATTCACAGAAACCTCCTCTGCAACTTTCCTGTCAGGCAAGGGCTAGTACAGAAATGTAGAGTCTGGTAATCAAACATGATGAAGCAGTCTCCTTTATTTCCACCTCAATTTATTTTCCAAGTCATAATTAAAATCAGTTACTTTGTACAACTTTCTGGTGTCTGAGGCCCAAACAGTTCCCTGAATTCAGGAATTGACAGGATATTGCTTCCCAGTTACCATAAATGTTATTAACAACCAAGCAAAGAAAGAAATTATTTGGAATTAAACCTAGTACCTTGCTTTGCTTGTCCAACCTGCATCGAAAACACAACAGCACTAAATTCAAATAAAGATGTTTTTGTGTTCTACAGAGTAAATCCAGAGAAAATAGCACAAACATAGTGCTAATTTCTTCCTAGGGCCTTGTTACTTAGGGCACGCTCCAGTGTTTTTCACATATCCTCACATCTCTCTAGGCTGTTGGTCACCATTGCAGATCTTAAGACACAGCTGTACTTTCAATGAAAAATTACATTAAATGGCCACAAAGGGATGAGTATCTGAAGTGTATCCAGAAGTCATTGTTCCCCATCTCATAAATAAAACATGATTTTTTTAAAAACCTAATAAAAAACCTAGGATTTCTTAATGGCACTAAACAGTTAAAATGGCACAGGCTGGATTTACACGTGTCTCTGAGCAAAATCCATAGTCAGGTTCCTCTTGGAGAAATTCAAAAAAACCTAAACCAAACCAGCAAGCAATAAGAATTTTTAAGTAAATTGAACCGCAGCATGTTTGCATCAGTAGTAATTTAGTTGTTAGGCATGTTAATCTTAACTTGTGCAGAATTTAACTAGAAATATAAAGAGGCAGCAAAGGCAAATCCATCACAGAAGCAGTAGCCTCCCACAGTAAAGCCTTTCTCAGCCCTAAGGAAGTCTGCTGGGGACCTTTTATGTTATTATCTCTAAAAACGAGGAAAAAAGTGGTTTCTTCTGGTTCTGAAGCTGAAGTCACCTTGTTTTTCTTTACATAATGTGCCTGAAACCATTCTGCAGCCCTTCTCTGTTCCCAACTGTTATCAAAGATATAATAGCAACATGAAGTTTACTTACAACACAGAACAGGATTTTAATCATGTCACAAGAAAAGGACTCCCACCCTTACCCAGCCATCTGAGCCTGGCTTTAACAACAGTTTTTCACTAGTGATAATCATGACCACTGCAGGAACCCACTTGCTCACACATTAGTGCCATTGGGTTGTTGACACATCCATTGACGATCTGTGCACCTCTTCCAACAGTGACTCCTGTGAATGTCTTATCATCCCACACTCGGCCACCAATTCTGTCTTTAGCTTCTAAGACAATGACCTGTGGCAAAATGCAGCTTAGTTAATTTTCAGATTTAATTGTATTCAACAAATCTGTTCAACTCCAGAGCAAAGGAGAAAACAAAACACAAAAAAAAACCCCTGAGCAATCCAGCAATGTTAACAACCTTAACATTTATTTTCATTTCTGGATCATTTGTAGTTAATTTATGCATTTAAATCATCTTAGAAAGGTTACACTTTGGGATATACATATACAAATATAACTGTTACTTTAGAACCAACCCTAACAAAAATAAGCCTGCTTTTTAAAAAAGCTGAAGACTTATTCAGGAAATCTCAAAATTGGAGTTTAAGGCATGCTGCAGGCTACGAAACACAATGATCTGGGTGCAGTGTCTGTACAAAATATATGCTGCGTGCTTTGTTTAATTTTAGATACAAATAAATGCTGTTTTTAAACAGCGGATTTAATCAGTAAAACCCCAGATTTTACAAATCAATTAGGATGCCCTATAGATACATGTTTGTAACAAGAATGTAGGCTTTTTCTTTTTGATGAACAACTTTCCGAAGCAGAGGAAGTCTGATTTTTTTTTAAGCAATGTACTCCAAGGCTTCTTACCTTAATTCCAAAGTTGTGCAGTTGTCGGGCAGCTGCTAATCCTGCTGCACCAGCCCCAACAATAATGACAGATTTCTAAAAAATATTTAAATATTTAAATAAAGATAGTTAGAAATAAAATGGAAATTGTCATTTCACTCTCATTTTTCTTTTTGCTAAAGGTAAAAAATGTCTGTAGGTTTCAGAAGTCTAGGTTTTCTTGTCCTCTAAAGTAATCGGTGATAACTTTTAAAGATGACAGTGCATTTAATATAGAAAAAAGATCAGTGGTAGCTTTGAAAATAGTTAAAGCCTTTAAGGACTTCAAAAGAAGATGCCTCAATTTCTTTTAACAGAAAGAGCTGAAGTTATCAGTAACAAAAGTAGGAATCTAACTGAAATTATCAGACAAGAAACATACTTACCTTGTAAAGATTTCAATCATAGATTGGGTTGACCACTAAAAACTATTCTATAAATGAAGAACATCTACAAATACACTTTCCAAACATGACTTACAATATCTAGGAGGTATTCTCTTACAGAATACATTAATTTAATATGGTTTGGGTGCTATCTAATGACTTGCCAGTCATAAACATGTTCCCTTTTAGTCATAGTTCTTGCAAGCCAACATGGAATAGCAGTTTCCTCACCTATGGAAGCTGAGGTGCATTATAGGAGTAAGCCACAGAACCTGTATATTTTTCACACTGTTTCATCAATCTGAACAGCACATGGGAAGCACAAATCCATGGGAATGAATTCCATAGATTTTAGTGGGAAAAATTCTTTTTCGGAAGGAGTCTAATTTATGTAGCTTCCATACCCATTGAAGGCATATGAGAACAATGTGAAGATCTTGCCACATGTTAGCTTTTAGATGTAATTTTACCTATCATTCCATCCATTTATGTAAATGAGCCAAAAATCCAAAACCAAAAAAATTATTGTATGCACCATGTAGTTTTATAGCAATAATAATGTAGGGATTATTACAGCAGCTTACATTGTGGTATTCCTTAGGAAGAAGGTACTGGTCAGGACTGACTGACAAAATCCCGGTGTTAATTAGCCCTTTCCTTGTCATGAAGTACAGGATCCTCTCCATTTCCTGTACACAGCGAATCCGCACAAGCCCCCGAACAATGATGTGATGGATACATTTTTGAGGGGTAAGAGCTTCCTGTAAAAGAGAAAGGAAGAATAGAAACTGTTGATTTTCTAATATTCCATTTTTTCATATGTTTACATCATATTTAAACTGTAAACCAAATGGTAAAAAATCATGACTCAGGCTTCTGAGAGCATTTTAAAAGAATTTTTGTGGAAATTTCTTGTTAGCCAGCTATACAGTAAGGTAACAATTTATTAAGCAAGATTAGCATGGAATAAAACCAAATGAGTCTACAAGAGATTTTCACAAACTTCATGGTGCGTTCCATTAGTACAGGAATGGTATTGAAATGGATTCCTGTTTGCAAAATTAATCTACGTAGTGGCAATGCTCACAATGGCATTCCAGTAAAATCCATTCCAAAATGGCCTTCCAAGGGAAAAAGTTTAATGGCAAAAATCTTCACATAATGCAGACATCCATATCAGAAATCTCTGGTATGTGAAACTTGAGCAGTTCTATCGAAGGCAGTGCCATAGGGCTAGCTGAAGTAAAAAGACAATCACTTCCCTGTCCAACAAATCAGGTAAAAAAAAAAAAAATCATAAAATACCCACAAAACACTGTTTAGATGTGTTCAAGCATCCCTTTAAAAAGCTAATAAGTGGGCAGGCAGTATAGAATTTTGATAATTTAAAAACTTTTGATTTTTACTGCAGAAGAAGCTCCTATGCATTAAATGTAAAAAAAGAAAAGAAAACAAACAAAAAACTCTCAACCCCAACAAACCTCCAGAAACCCAGTCAATCTTAGAATGGATTTTCAAAAACATGGGAGCAATTTTTCTGGTGCATAAGGAGACATCTAAGAAGTGAGTCCACATCCCAGAAAAAGCTGCTATTATTTTTAAACAAACAAATTAACTATCAGCATCTCTTACCTTGCAGTTTGTGTACCACAAAGCCAAAATCAAGTTTCTCAATGCCAGGTACATGGTAGGGTCTCGTGAATATTCTGGGAACTCATAGAGCTCATCCAGTTCCATGACATCTGGCCTCACACAAAGTGCTTTCCCACATTCATTGGGCTGGTAAAAAGGCTGGAAATACTTGTTCATGCCTGCAACTGAATAAAGACACACCAGGAATTAGTCGTACTCCATCATATCTTCATTGCATCCTTCTCCCTCTAAAACGATCCACTGACCTCACACAGATAACAAATAAGGAAGCTTTCCAGCCTCCAGGCACCTCCACAATGATTCCATTTATATGGCTCTTCTCTCTCCTGCCCTCTAGGCTGTGCATTAATTATTGTCCTGCGGCCTGATGGGTACACCTTGGACCTATCAGAGCTGCAGTTTTGTCAAAGAAACAGTAATGTTTCATGGCACGCCAATGCCACGAGGATTCCAACAAGGAGTAGGCTCTAAATTCAAGTCTGAGGACTAGCATCACTGTACAGACTCAGGCAGTACTCTGAACTCCTTTCTTCTTCAACTCCCAATACTGCCCAGAGGGGGTAATAATGAAAAGTAATCATCTTCCACATTCAGTATTGGTAGCTCTATGTAATGAAGTTTTCTGTTAAGCAGATATAACATCTGTTGAACACATGAACAGTTTTATTTTCAGCACCTAAGGAGAACAAAGCCTGCTAAGACAACACAGAAGCTGAAATTTCATCAAAGCACTCTCTCAGAGGCCAGCATGACAATCCTGAACTACCTTTCTCTATACCTGACCTATTCTGCACATCTGCACTCCCAGGCTGTCACTAACAAAAAAAAAAAATAACCTAAACAGAATCTGAGTGCCTTAAGAAATCAAATTCTTTTCTTCAAAGCCCCAAAGATCCGCAATATCAAAACTAGCAGAATCCTGGGGTTTTTTGATAAATCTTCATTTCCTTAAGAATGCAAGCAGTCTTTAAGTACCCACATGGTAATTTCCTGTTTCTATACACAAATGACAGCGGTACACAGAAAGCCTCTGCAGTCTGTGCTTACTCCCTAAAGAAAAGCTGTAAGAAATGTATTATATTTATCTTACAAACAAGCAAATGGCACCAAACTACAGAGGCAGTCTCACAGAGACTGCATTAGTGCTGAGAACAGAACCAGTGTTCTGAATCAGGAGAATTATGTGCCTTATAAACTCAGTTATAAGACAAAATTTATCACACCTATTTAAGCAACAGAGCCCTGCAGATGGCCCTTACCAGTCACATTAGGCACGCTCTTTAAGTGCTCTAACTTCACAAGGTTGGATTCACCAGGTAACCGATTAGTGCTGGTACAGGATGGACTCATGCCCACGCAGTCTGGATAATATGCAGCTAGAAAGGGAGCTGCCACACTGTCTTTCAGCAAAGGAGGGAGTAT
The DNA here is from genome assembly GCA_013398855.1 of Mohoua ochrocephala. Classification (NCBI taxonomy): domain Eukaryota; kingdom Metazoa; phylum Chordata; class Aves; order Passeriformes; family Acanthizidae; genus Mohoua; species Mohoua ochrocephala. The sequence goes on along the minus strand of VZTA01014082.1, from coordinate 156,280 downwards.
GAGCATGGAGTACCACCAATGGTCTGAAACTTCAGCCACTCTCTGGCCAAGCGGAGAAGTGAAGGAAAGAGGGGAGAAGAGAACACGTCAGTACTTTGAAAACGTTGGAAAATGAACCAATTTCCCCCCGCCCTCCAAAACTGAGCCCAAAAAGCACTAGAAGTACCAATCTCAGAATTGCAAGTCATAAAGACATTTTCTCTCCCTCTTTCCCCGTCCTCAGCCTGACACAGAAAACCTGTAGTAGTGATCTCTTCCTCAGACATGGAGCTGAAACTTCACAAACTCCACACCATGTGGAAAGTAAACAAATGAGATGTGCCATAACAACATGTCTATGCCTTATCAGGCCCTTTATAAACATTTACAGTCACTTATGCATCCAGAAATCTGAGCTTAGAAAAGTCTACACCAACTGATCAGTTTCGTTTAGATTCTGCTATCCCCATCAAAGACCTTCTAGAACCCTAAGAAACGCTAATGATTCACCCTTAATTTACAAGTCAAACATGCATTAGGGAAACAAAGGCACAAAGCTTCTACAAGAGTCAACAATAAGCTTGAACATGTTCCCCGTGATGGAGGTACCTCAGGTACATTTGTGAACATTGGCTTATTGAACCTAAGTTTATATGAAATCTGAAATGCAGGGTGACATGATCACAAACCCCTTGAAACACCAACATACATCTTGTATGTACACTTTGTATTATGAGGGAGAGGAGAGAGAAAACATGCTTAGGTGTTCTCTTGCAGTCTTCAAAAAAAGGAGACTAGCTTGACTAAAGAGAGAAACCACCTGAAAGACAAGGAAATTTTAGGATGGGGAATTCTACTTGAAAGCTGGCAACTGAATCATATTTTGCTTGATCAAAAATGAGAATTAGGAGTAAACTCTGAGTCACAGGCCATGACTGAAGGACACCACGAACCACTTGAAAGCTACTTGGTATGGCAAGAGAAAAGAGGAAAAAGATGAGAAAGTAAAAGGCCCTAGGCTCTGTTGCAAATAGTGTCTGACAGTTTCCTGAGCAAAATGCATAAACACTGACATAATTGGCCAAAGAACCAAAATTAAAGAAGGAAAGAAATATGCTGTGCTTTAAGATTGTTTTCATATTCTAGGACAAATGAGGAGGAACAGCTACTACTCACCAAGTCCTCAGGCATGGAACACTGGTCTGAGCCCTCAGTCTGAAAGAAAAATGAATGGTATGAGAGCTTTTCTTAAGCTGTACGGAAAAAATTACGTATAAAGCAAAATAATTTTCTCTGGCATAATTCTCTAAATGAAACAAAAAGAAGTGCTTAGTGTAAGCCTTCTGTAGTAGACATGATTGTTTAAAAAAAAAAAGTAGAGAAATGTGTAGGTTAAAAACACAACACATCATAAAGCAAAAGCACTCTAAAAATGTTTCTCATTTGTTAAGTTAGTTTCTAATGATCAGACATTAAAATATACATTCCATTCTATAAAATGGGGTGGAACATGGAAACAAATTAAGAAAAAAAATACAGAATTTTATAGAAAAATTCTGGAAATATCCCCCATTTTTCCAGAGCGACTCTTCTAGTCTAGACTAAAAAAGAGAGTTTCTTGTTTATTTTAAGAGTGTCTTTATCACAGAGTTTCAAAATTAAATGCTGACCCTTCAGGTTTTCATACGGTCACTATTTTCATGTTATGTTTTTTCTTCAGTGCCATATGGATTCTATGGCACTTTAAGGACTCTTTCAAATTTCAGGAGTTATCTTCATGCCAAAGCTGAAACTTTTCATGTAAAGCTCCCTGACAGACTTGATAGCAATTACGAAAAGCTCATGGAGCTTTTCAAATGCTTTCCTCAATAACGAAGAGAGGTGGAACAAAACTGAAATGAGCATTTTGGTGTATGTCTATTTTGTACACGCTGATAATCTTCCCATAGCTGAAGGAATTTACAATTGACTGTGCAGACAAAGATATTTCAGATACTTCTTTCTTGACATTTCCTGTCAGAAAACGAAAAGTCCAAGCAGCATGTAGGCCTGTCACTGTGCAGTTCTCCAGGCCATCCGACTATCGTTTTGACACTAGAGACACTAAGCAGCAAACAAGAGGAAATTAATTTCTGCAAACAAGAAATACCAACTTGTTAAGTTTCAATATGAGCAAAACTGTTGTGTGGTACCTTGGTGGAATTGTTCAGTTTCATACCACATCTGTAGGTTTTTGCTATTTGTGGTGTCAGCTGGATTTCCTTTGTCAGCTGACGCCATTTACCACATTCTGGCTTTGTGCACTGCACCTACAAGTCAAAAAACAAACATGTTTTTACTTGGTGCTTGTGATTACAGATAAGATTAATGCAATTTAAATAACCAATTAGAAAGAAGCGAAAACAACAAAAAAGTTGTAAAATATAATTGTTAGATACGTTCTTGTGTAATCATCAGGTCATAAGTAGTGTTTGATCTACAGAAATCTTGTACCCATCTCCTGCAAAACTGAATTTCTGCACAGAACCTAAGGCCAAAATGAATTCAATGCCCCATTACTATGGTCTTCAGTGGACCTTGCAAGCATTACTTCAAAAACATATTCTTCGCCACTTAAAGAAAAAACAAAAAAAACCTCAAACAAAATACCACTACCACCAAACTTCCTTCTATTCCCATCCTCCTTCTGCTCTCTTTACCAGGGAAATACAAAATCTGATTTCAAAGTCTTTCACACTCATACTTTCCCTGCCAAATCTTATTCTATCTGAAAATCATAGCTGCTACTTCACTGAAAAGTAACAGAAGATTGGTCTTTGTGAGGTGTGGAGAAAGTCTCCAACAGTGGAGGAGCTTATCAGAATTTTTATCTTGAGCTTTTCCATAATCCTCTAATACTAGAAAAAAAACCCACAAAAACTCAGCTGACCTGCTGCTTGAACAGCAGAATATCAGAAACACATCAGAACATCACATTCCTATTAAATAAATCACCTTTCACCTTACCCAGTAAGGAAGCTGTTGATCAGCCATAAAGGCTTTTGGACTGGGCTCACTTTTACCATTACTTGTCCAAATCCTTTTCCAGGCAGTATATTTCTCATAACCATCTTTATGGCTAAGAAGAAAGAGAAAACAGCAAGCAGTCAGAAAATTGAATATGTAGTTCACTTCAAGCAATAGCAGTTACTCTAAAATTAAACATTTTATATAAGGACAGAGAAATAAGCCTGTAGAGAGTCCTGTATTTTTGCTGTTAAAAGGAGAAAGTCATGGTTCTTACGACAGCAATAAATTGCATCCTGACCATTACGGCCTCTTGCTTATGAGCACACTTCCTGGTGTCTAAGGCCTGGACTGAGTGATGGGTACTGCTGAGCACATTAGCACACAAGTGTCTTGGCAGAGCTGGATGTAACTCCCACTCAAATGCGAAGAAGCTTGGAGCTGAAAGCACTCTGTCAGCCTGACAAGAGTCTTCATGGTCACTGAACCGCAAGAGTCAGATCTCCTTACTGATTTCTAACTGCTTTTTATTGTACTGCTTTAGAGAGGCAAGGTCTCCCAAATCCACAGTGTAAAGTGAATTTATCTTATAAAGGAAAACACATTTACTCATAATTGTTCTCATAATTTAAAATTCCCTGACATTGTTTTTAAAAAAGACAAAAGCTTCAGAATAATTGCACACACAAACCAGCCTGCCTAAACTAACCAGTTTTGTTCACGCTGCCCTGTTTAAGTTGGTTAGTCCATACAACACCTGCAGTTTTAGCATCACTGCCTAAGCCTCACTCTGGCTAAAGCAAGCACAGAGGACAAGCCTTTGTGTTATGTTTATGTACATGTTTGTTGTTGTTGTTGTTGATGTTTCAACAGTTGTAACAGCTGCCAAATTTTAATAAGCTCCAAAAGGACACAACCGTAATTGGTAAGTGTACCTTCGGTAATAGTGGTCAAAACATTCATTGCAGAAGTGTTCCCCACAGGACAGGTGATACCATCTAGACGTATACCCATTTTTCGCGCATCTGTAATGCAGGAGACATAGAAATAGTTTTACAGTACATTTAGAAAAAAAAAAATTGTTATATTGACAGAAGCACGTTTGAGAATGTGAACAAAATATTCAGAACAAGCCAGGGCTTTATGTTACATTCATGAAGGCTGACTTACACAAGGCACTACAACCATACAAATAACAATAAGGTCATTTCAATTGTCTCAAACATTTCCAGTTTCCAAACTAAGCAACACCAGATGCAAAGGAGGCAAAGTGTACACAATGTGCAGTTTTATAGTTGGTCTGGCTTCCAGCAGCCTCCCTCTAACAATGGTCAACTGAGCCTGTCTTTAGTACCCTTTAAGCAGGCATTTCCTGAACATGAAACAGTGAATATGTGCTGTGACACATTAAGCGTTTTTGCAAACGTGTAAGATGACAAAACTCCTCTCCATAAGAACTTAAAGTTCATTTACTTTATTGCATTTTGTTCCAATATTAGTGCAGAGTTGGGAGGGATCATTTAAATTAGGATTTTTCTTGTACATGGGATCAATTGATTCATAAGTCATTACAGTGTTCTGTCCCCAGAACAACTGACAAAACTATAAAGGCAAATCTGAACACAAAACAGATGTTGCCTGGTTTTTTCTCAAGAACAACTTGTGATTTTAACCCAGTGAGACAAAACTCTAAGGAAGCAGTTACGCATTCTGGGCATTTGTTCTTTACTACTCTCAAAAAGAAATATCCATTACAAAGATTACATTCCTCAGACAAAGCAATCGTTTTTCACTTAGAATACTCTCATTAAACTCAATGAAATTGTTCAAGATAAATGCACAAGGTAAAAAGCAGTGACCTAAGCTACTAACTCAAATAGCCATGAAATGAGCTCATCTCAAATAAATAAAATTGAAAGTATGTACTTGGGGGAGTGGGAAAGGTGAAAATCAAAATATTAAAATAACAATTCAAGACAAATGAGTAAGCAGTATGCATTGTTTCCTAAACAAAAACTGTAATATCACCAATGCTGATCTCACAGGTGCTCACTTCCTAGACAAGTCTCTCAGGCAACTGCCAAAACGCTTGGCTTCCCTATGACAACATCCAGAATACATCGACTTCCTGCCACCAAAGAACAATCCATGGATATAACTAAATGAAGCACCTAATTAGTTTTATTTATTTTTCAATGCTGCAAAGAAGGAAAGTTTGTCTCAATTATCAGAGAGGGAGGAGTGCTATTTAACTACAGTGTGCCTGCTTCATAATGAGGTCTAGCATGTTGCCTATTACAGATATACCTTGCCAGTATCATGCATTCAAAACCACCAGGGTCACAATGCAAAAGCACTTGTGAAAGTGCAGAGAAAGCGTACAAGAACAAAGAGTTCAGGTAAGTATGACTGTCTCCTGAAACCTAAAATTTCAAGGCTAGACTCTCACCTAAGACTGCAAAGCATTCCAATGAAAGAGTGGTAAAGACTTTCTACAGTAAATGACGGTTTCATTTTCCATCTTGAAAGCAAATTTAGCTTTCTCAAATTACACTAATATGCTCTCACTTTCACAGAAGCAAGGCGTGTTCCAGAGGACACCATTAATAACATAAATAAGCATATCCAAAAGATACTCTGTATCCAAATTAGCAACTTGCATAGGAGAAAGTTACCCTCAACAGGAATAACTTGTAACATTTTCCTGGCATCTGAAGACTCCTATTAGCAGTATCTTTCAATTCTCTCTCTACATTTAGAAATTAAGGGATTTTTCAGAATATAGTTAGAATCTTAAACTTCAACTGCAGATTTAGAAAGTCCATGAAAAATGCAAATAAAAAGTTACAAACCTTTCAGCTGCACTGGCAAAGCAAACGGGACATGTTGCAGTGCATCCAGCTTTTTCACACTTTCTATATTTCTTCTCTGACGCTTCATCATCATCATCTGCTGCTTCAGCTGCTTTCTTCTTCACCTAATAAAGAATAGCTGGAATCTGACCATAAATGACACAAATGCATCTTCTACAAAGTGGCATTCAGGCAGTTTTGCAGCTTATGAGTGGCATCCCGTAGTTAAAACTATCCTAATGAAAATCTTTGTAGCCATTGTGAAATAGCTGCAGCATGAAACAGCTGTCAAATTAGGTCAGTTTTTGCAACTAAAAAAAAAAAAAAAGCCACAAAAAAAAACCCCCAAACCCACAGTAAGACTAGAAATATCATTTATATCTAAAAATGTCTTGCCTTAGTCTAATTGATGCCATTGAAGAAATTGTAAGCAAAGCGTACAGTTTCAATAGTATTTTAAGCTCCATCATGTGTTAATGAGTCAAGCCTCATGCATTCATTTTATTTCTCCTTTGGAAAATCTCCTCTTAGATAATACTTATTGATTTTAATTAGTGGCAATCCTATCTGTACCTCAAATAAAATACTAGGGTAGGCTTAGGGCATTTTTTGGATACAAAACTGTGTACCAAATGTCTCTTCTGGGCCTCAAAGGTACTGTGTATTATGTTGTTTTAAGCCTCTGTCTGGATGGGCAGAAAGCTTTGTCTGACTGTACGGAAATCTGTGATTGTGTTTTTAACACATTAAGTACTTACAGGTTATACTGAGTATTTATCTTTTCTGAATACTGTTTGCAAAATGAGACACTTGACCTGCTTATTCACAGAATTAACTCGTTCTCCCTCCCTGTGGATGATAAGTACTTTAAGGCCTAACTTACCCACAATGAAGCCCACTTTCTTTACAAATGTCAACAGAAAATAAAAAATAGCAAAGTACAAACCCACATGTTTTTAAATTATTATAAATACCTGTCTTCCAGAACTCCTCACAGGAAGGTTGTCTGGAGACTGATCTGAAGCACATGCCTTTTTTTTCGTTCGTACCCTTCCCGTTGACATTGTATTGTTAGATCTGAAAAAAGGTAGGCAATAGTTAATTAATTTAAATTGCTTGACCTTGCAGAGTTAATCACAGCCACTCACAATACTACTTTTGACAGAGTTACCTGGGTAAGAATCTGTTCAGCTTGACTGTTAATTCGAGAGGAAAATGGGAATGAGGCATTACGGGAAAGGAACAATACTACTATTTTAAACTAAATTCGTAGTTAAGATTAGATCCCTGAGTACATCTTGACAGGCTGTTCCAGATCAGCATATCCTGGATTTCAATAATCTGATTTGCATTACGTGAAGACCTGGACTGGAATTTGGGTTGGCAAAGTGCACAGACATCAGCTCAATGCTGATGCAAGCATTCAAATACCACTCAGAGTAGCACTCGTCCTGCTAACTACTGATTTATTGGCAGCGAGAGATTTGCACTGTAAAGCACTTTTCCAAACAGTGTGCTGAAGAGACATTTAATACCAGATGAACGACCAGTTCCAAGACTTGCACATCCTCCTATGAAAATATATCAGAATTTGAGGTCTAGCCTGGCGTTACATTGCAGCTATAAGTGATTGGAATATTACAAAGTTTGTTGTTAAGTATTCTATAGGACAAGAAAGATTTACGGCACGAGAGCGCTCTGTAGCTGTCTTTTGACTGCAGTGGTAGGAGCACAGAACGGACCGCAGTTAACCGTGTAAACTGGAAACCACTGAGAGTGAGAAAGTTTGATGCAGAAATATGAAAGCATATTTAAAGTGGTATTATCAAAGGCATTCTTTTCACAGGGAGTAAAGCACAAAGCCTAGAGGAAGAAGTAAATCTCAGAGTGCTCTACAACATACACAAAAGAAGTGGAAATAAACCCCTTGTATTACAGCACTGCATCATAAATGTTATCTTGTCGTAATAGGGATCAGTTTGTAATTTTGTTTTTGAGAGATTTATATATATATATATATACATATATATACACATACATATATGTGTGTGTGTGTGTATATATATATGAGACTTCTCAATTCTCCCTGTTTCGGGCTGCAACTTCCTTTTTCAAGCTGTCAGTGATGGACAAAGCAGCAGCATCTTCGTTCAGAAATTCTGCTAAAGGTAAAGGTAACAGGAGGAGAGTGGGAATTTTACAAAATTTCATATTAAGCTGATTCAAGTCAAGTAAACTGGTTCATTTTCCTCTCAAGATGTTTGTGAGAGGAAGAGAAATCACATGAGGATATCCACATAAGTAAAAAATTAGTTCAAGCGACCCAATACAAAATCAAACTTTGTTTCTTGCATGTATCCCCTCCAATTACAACTAGCCAGAAGTAGGAAAAAAATTATTAAGTCAATCTCTATAACCTAAAAAAATAAATTAAAAAAGAAGATTAGCATCATCACTTCACTGTAACTTACCACTGTATGGGGGTGGATGAAGTTGGAGACTAGAGAAAAGAAAACCAACCAGTTTCATTTACATGAGATTTCCCTAAACTGCTGCATAACGCCCCAGAAAATGGTGGCTTTTTTCCCCTAGTGCCTTCTTTATGGATCAGTGGCACAACAGTATCTCTCTGTATCACCTTAGCTTCTGATGGTAAATAATGGTTCCGACATGCCATGGTCCTTACAGTCGGAGGCTTCTAACCGAGCGAGGAGTGCTGAGTGCTGAGCAAGGCACCAGGTGACTCATTTTGGTGACCATCAGGTGATCGCAGTCTGCTGCTGCTGTGGGGCCCTTTTGTCCAAGAAGGTAAAAGAACATGCAGATTTTTCGTTGCGTATCCAGGGATAGAAAAAGTGCCAGTTACCAATCATTAGGAAGTTTGGTAAAAATATTTCAGATTCAGAGAGGCCTCCTATTTTGAAAGGCGGAGGTCAGTTGTACAGAATCACAGACATATTTCTGCTATAGGCGCTATGGGAGGGGTAAGAGGGAGGTGGGGTGAAAGGGAGAAAAAGATCAGTTGTATGATACTTTGTCGCCACTTCCGTCCCACACCAAAAAACACCCCCCTAAAACCCCACAAATTTTAGAGAACAAGCAAACATGGCTTGCTCTACTAAGCTTTACATGACTTTGCATCCTATCCTGTAGGCATCTTACTGGCTGAGAAAATAAGCCCTTTAAAAGGAGAGAGAGATGCATAATGCGCTGTCACATTCGATAACGTCTCATCCGTCTGTAATGTGTGGCCTATATTGGAAAGCTTTGTGGGGTTTACCTGCACAGTTGGCAGCAAGTTTGTCTTTGGGGAAGAAAAAAAAATAAGAAAGAAACTACACACACACTGTCAGAGACGGAGAGGAAGCGAGAGCAGCCCGATTAACACGGGGAGTGCACACACC
>VZTA01014082.1:133342-146462 GCA_013398855.1 Mohoua ochrocephala | reverse complement strand
GAGGGGGGCGGCAAGGGGGGCGGTGCTGAGCCGCCACGGGTCACCCCGCGGGTCCCCCGGCTTCGAGCAGCCGCTCGCTCCCGCCTTCTGCCCGCGGGTTTCACGTGAGAGAGGTGTCGGCATCTCCCTCCTTCATTACCGGGGTAGGGGGGGCTTCCCGATGGGTGTGAACAGGGAGGCCACCGGCGGTCCCGTAGTGCTGGACAGGGCGCGTTCAGCCGCCTTCGCCCCGGGAAAGGGGCTCTGGCCGAAGCTATGGGTAGCAAGCGTGTGCTGAGTGCTCCGTCGCGTTCGGTACAGCTACATTGCAGCTGTCACCAAATTGCGATCTCTTGAGATCTACTAAATTTTTGTCCGACTCGAGGAAGTAAGAGCCCGTTCCAAACTATGCATTGGGTGGGGGTAATTTTTCTCTCTTTTTTTCACAGCTACAAGTACTCCCTGGAGACATGGACCAGTCAGCGGATGCATCCGGGCTCCTGGAAGGCTCTGATACTGGGTCACAGAAAGAGAGAGTGGTGACAGAGGAGGAATGGCTACAAAAATGGGAAATGGGTAACATCGGGTTTCACAAGGAACAAGGGCATCCGTACGTGACTTCACTCTTCTGCCTAAGCTGTTTTAAGAAATACCATGAGATGAGTGACTTGGCTCATTCGAGAAACTCTTAATTGAAAATGGAACATTTGCAAAAAGCAAATTATCTTACATGGGCACAGTTTGAAACAAAAATAAATACAGATTTTTTGTGACCTACATTTGTCAAAGGACAGAGAAAAGAAAGTATTGAAATGAATGTAGAGCTTTTACTCTTGAATCAGGTTTTAAACCTTAATGCTTGGATAGTTTGGCTAGAAAATCTTAAATTTTCTGATGGAGAAGCTTTGCAATATTGTTCATGTTATGAAACTGGGGCTTGAAACAGCATACAGAGGGCATCAGAGCAACTACCATGCACTAAAAGACAAGGACCTAAGAGAGCAAACCTGATTATATAGTCTTTAAAGACCTGTGGAAGTGATTTGATTGATACAGAAGTTTAATAATCATTATGTTTAAAATCTCTGTTACGGCCCTCTTAGGGGTGGGTTGGTTGGGTCGTTTACTTGCAAAGACAAACAGAAAATAGAACAAGCAGAAATGTGTTGATTTCTAAATGTCATGAAATTGACTTTCTTGCTATGTAAACAGAAGGTGAATGTTTTTATTTTATGTTTTTATTTCGAATGGCATGAAGCAGGTTGAGCTATTAACATATGTGCCATTATGGAGTTTTCATGCTACCTGGCATAGTGTGTAGCACTTGGCTTTTCATGTGCCAGCACAAATACTTGCAAAGTAAAACGTGTCTGTTTTTCTGCAGGCTCCTCCGGAAGTATCTGGATGTTCTTTTAAATGGCAGGAGTGGACTGAGGATATTTTTCCCACTTTGTGGTAAAGCAGTAGAGATGAAATGGTAAAACAGAGATAATAAGAGCAAAAACCTTATTTGATGTGGGGAGGGAGGGAGGGAGAAGGGGAATTCCTAGCCTTACATTGGCCTGTGGAAATGTGCCACATCTCCACTGGTAGGAAAGCAGCGTCACTGGACGCTGAAGGGAGGAGAAAGCTGGTGTTTTGTATATAGCATAAATTGAATGGATAGGGTCTGACCTGAAAGTCCTCTTGATTGTCCCAAGTTCAGCTTGGGGAATGCTAAATTTAGATGGACAGAGTGACCGAAGCTATGCCCTTACCACTGCTGCTTTTGGTAGCAATGCCAGTTTAAATTGCCTGCAATGAGGTCAGTTGTGCCAGATAACATTTTCAAGAGACCATGTGGCATGCCAGTCTGGAAATTTAAATGATTTGGGTTATATGTAACTTCCTCCTTTTTTATACTTCTTATTTTACTTTTACCTTTCTTTTTGTGTGTGTGTGTGAGGGGTTGGTGTTGTATTTATAATTAGGGCCTATATAAGCCAGTGTTTTTTCTTGGAGGGAGAGAGCACAAACCAAAAACTGAACTGCATCCTTAAGTAATCCAGCTGTGAGGTTTTATCACAGTAACTACTTTCTAGGCTGACTGTGGGCTCTGACACACATTGGTGTTTTGCTGAGCTGCAGCAGCACGGAGGTTACCGCACCTCCTTCATTGCCTGTTTCTGCCAAGCCACAGAGACAGCTGGGTGGACAGTATGCCTCAGTCACCTCAGTGCAGGGCACAGCACCTTTCTGAAATGGACAGTTTCTCAGATCACCTGTTTTCATCGACTTCGTAGGAATAAATGAATAATTCATTGACTCTAAATAAAGCATGTAAGTCCTTGTCAACCGCATGCTGAATGGTGCTAATTTAAGCTCAGATCATGGAAGGGAGGTGTTCAATATAATCTGAACACTTCAGAAAGTCAGGATGAGACATATCAGAGCATCTTAAAACTAGGGTTTTCCTAATGAATAAATGATGCATGGGAGATACACATTTTGCCCAGCCTGTGGGCCTCATGTAAACTTGGGCCCTCTCTTGTGTGCAGGCTGGCGGACATGGGACACAGCGTTGTTGGTGTGGAAGTCAGCGAGCAAGCAGTGAAGGAATTTTTTTCAGAACACAGTCTGCCTTATTGTGAGGAGCCAGTCCCTGAGATTTCAGGAGCAAAAATGTTCCAGGTATGTCTCCTGCATTATCAAATGATCTGGTGTGGTTAGTCATGTAATGCAGGCATAACTGAGCAAACAAGTCATTCTGCTTTTATGCCTCTGTTTTACTGGTAATCATTCACCTCTTCTGAAGAGGTCTAAAAGGAAGCTCTGAGTTGTATTTTTGGACTGAGAAGTTACTACTTTGACCTTCTTATGACAATGAAGCGCCCAAATGTAGAAGGAATGTATTTTAAAACTGGACGGTTACATGCCTTGATAGATTAGAACCTCTCTGGAGGGGATCAGAAGAGTTACCTCAGTAAACTAAAACTAAAAATGTTTCTCACTGTTTTTCCCCATTACATGTAAATGTGTTTTTAAATTTTCATGTTTAAGAGTATATGAGTATATTTTAAGGTATGAAGTATCAATATATACTTACAGGTGCATATTTAAAGATAGTTAGCTGATAAGGATTGTTTCCCTTGCTTTTTATTGTAGAGTACCTCTGGCAACATTTCCCTCTACTGCTGCAGTATTTATGATTTGTCCAGGTAGGAATACTCATCGTGTTTTACAATTCTCCATAATCGAATGTGTATTAATACTGTCCAGTACTATTATTTTATTTGAATCAGAAAAAGATGTGTCAGTTCCTCTCAAGAAAACTCGTATTAGTTTGTATGAGAGATGTGAATAGCCAATCTCCAACAAAAGCTTAATTCCATTGCTGATCATTAAGGATGACAACTAATTGTCTTTAAATGGGCTTCTTATTCCAAGCCATTTTGTGAAAATTATCAAAAAACATTTTTGCTTTCACAGTAAAAGCAAATTATCTTTAACATTACTTATGAATTCTATGAAGCAAAACTCTAGCACAATCCCTTACTCAGAGTAGCTTAGTAAAAGTAGAGAGAATATATCCAGAAGTATCTTAGCACAATAGTTCCCTCCTCTTGCAGTTCTTACTCAGATATGATTTTCCCTAGATTACAAGGTTTTGGTGAAGTTTTTTGTATTTGTTTGCTCTTCCTACAAACAACTGTCAGGCACGAGAATTTGTTCCATGGGTCTTCAGTAAGAAGGAGGTAAAGTCTTAACATTTGCTTCGATAGGCTTTCCAGAACTAGGACATATACAGACACAATAGGTAGTTCAGGACACCAGAACACGGTGTTTACTTGATGATCTTTTCTTTTCAGTCTGCCAAAACACTGGAAAAAAGGCTATTCATTACTAGAGTCCAAAGTCTTTCATAGACCATAGGCCATAGACCAAGACTTCTGTTGCTGCAGGTGACTCCAGTTGGTTTGAATAGTGTATATATGTAACTAGTCTTGCAAAGTGTCGAATAGATGGGCTGTGTATGAACGTGGCTTTGTAGCTACTGCCTGGTTTCTTCCCCTCCTTGCCCCTCCAGTGTAGCTACTTGCTACACTGTAGATCCCTATAAATCCTTCTTGCTGGGAGTTGACGAGTTGCCCAGGGATTGCTTAAGCTTCTCAGAAATTTTTGAAAAATTCGGTCATAAGTTTTGTAGCAAGTTGTGTGGGGAAACCTGTAACTTCCATCACAACATGGTGGAATAATACTTTGAAATAAACAAAATTAGGTAATTGGTGACAATTTCAGTGCATATCACTGGATCCAGTACATAGTTTGCCCTCCACAAAATAAATTGGCAGATAGACGCTCTGGATGCAGAATGAACTGTATTTCCAACAGCAGTCAGCAGATACCTGTGGCTAGAAAAATGCACATACACTTCTAGTTTCTGTGTACAGACAATTTGATTAATTACCCAGTAATTATGGAAATTAAACTTATTTCTCTCTTGCTGAGGCTGGCCTACTAACAGGTCCCTTTGATCTCCATTAGCCTAGCATTCATTAGAAGAAAACTCAGATGTGCTCCTGACCTTTGTCAGAATGGGACATTTCAAAGACTCTTGCTAGTTAAAGAGTAACAGGAATTACTGCTCTTTCTGGGAGTTCTGGGACATATGTAAAACAGTTATATTACACAATCATTGTACCTCCTAATACAATTATGGCTGCAAGACGCCAAAAAAACCCCAAAAATTGCGTTAACTGAAACTATTAAACATATGCAGAGATAGAAATTCACAAGTTTACTCTTAAATCCAGTCCAGTTTACTCCAGAATCCAGCCCCAGTGGGGCTTCTGCAGATAGGTGAATTTCTGATTTACATGTTAAATTTTGTTCGTTGTAGTAGTACCTAACCCATGCTGAATGCCATATAAACACATAGCAGTGTGATACAAGGGAAGCGCTTCCTAATACCTTAGCTTCATCCTGACTCCACGTCAGGATGAAAGACAGCTGTGTGCCTTTTTTGACCTTTTCCCCGTGGCTTCATTGTGTTGTGAAGGAAATTGGATGTGCAAAGGGGAAAGGAGCACCCAGACACTCAGCAGGTCCTGAGAACTGGGCAGCCAGGAGACCAGGATGGGGACAAGGCCACAGCGTGAGCCTGCCTGCAGCCTGGGACGTCTGTAGGCCCTGATGAAATCGCTGGGGAGTAAAGTACATGAAATGCCTGTATGGAGCCAGTGCCACCATTCCAGTTAGACCAGATTGAAGTTAGAAAGAAAAAACAAGTGCAGAAAACCTCAGTGGTTTGCCTAAGGTCACACAGCAGACTCAGCTATGCAGAGAGAACTGCCTCCAAGCCTCAGAAGATCAAGTTTGTCACCTGCCCCACTAAACTTCCCTTTGTGCCCTGCATGTCCATTGCTTGTTTAACTGTCTCTTTAAAAATCTCCTTTCAGTTACGAGGCTGGTTATTTAAATTAGATGCTTAGACTTGGCAAACTTTAAAAGAAGTCAGCGCTTGAAAGCGTTATCATGTCTCATCGCAGTAGAGTGGGACATACAAGATCTGCTTGTAGGTTAGATGCCAGAGAGTTAGCAGTGCCATTGCAATGAAAATAGCAGTGGGCAGAGAGAAGTTCTCATGGCTTAACTCTGGCTAAGGTGGTGGAACTAAGCACCACACAGCTGCTTGCCCACTCCCCCCATCTCGAGATGAGGGGGGACAATCAAAAGGGTAAAAGTGAGAAAGAAACATGTGCATGGAGATGAAAACAGTTTGATAATTAAAAAGAAATTTCGAAAAGTTGTAAGGAAAAAAGACACACAAAAAAGAACAACCAAAGAGAGAGGAAAATAAAACCCAAGAAAGACAAGTGGTGCAAATGAAAGCAGTTGCCCACCAACCAACCAAGCAACTGATGCCTAGCCATCCCCAGGCAGTGCCCCCATCCACCAACCTCCCACCCAGTTTTATTGCTGAGAATGGAGCCAGATGGTCTGGAATATCCCTTTGTTCAGTTGGGGTCAGCTGTGCCTGCTGTGTCCCCGCCTAGCTTCTTGTTCATTCTTGTACTCTCCAGCCTACTCACTGGTGTCACGGTGTGAGGAGCAGAAAAGGTGTTGGTGCTGCTTCACAGTAGCTAGATTGTCAGTGTGCTATCAGCATGATTTCAAGCCCAAATCCAACACAGCCCCATGCAAGCTATTATGAAGAAAGGTAACCCTACCCTAGCCAAAACTTGTACAGAAATGAAGACAGAGGTGATGCAATTGGACTCTGACATCTGCCCAGTAGGCAGAAGGGTATTGCACAATTCATGCCATATTTTTCTAAGTAAACTTATTCAAACTTTCTTTAAAATTACGCAATTTACTTTATTACTACCTTACTGTCTAACCTCCTATTTTAATAATTACCAAAACCAAGGCTCTTTCTTATCCCCCGAATACTCTTGCCTTTTGTGTCACTCTGGCTGCTCTTAGCATCCATAAATAAAGGCATTTCTTGATAGTCTTGCCCACTCGCAGGCTTTGGGTGGTCACTGAAGCCATCTGCCAGCATATCCAGAAGGAAAACTAGTGTCTGCAGCAGCCTTGCACTGAGGCAAGCAGCAGTGCAACTTAGCTTTTCTAGCATGAAACAAATTGCAAGCTGAAGCTAACTATCCCGGGCAGGTAGCTGGGAATTCAGGTGGCTGAAGTTACTGAATGTGCTGAGTTCAATGATAGTAAGCAACAAGGCACCTTCCTTAGGCTGCATCTGAAATCATGCATGGGTTTTAGGAGGTGGTCAAGAACTGTTGATGAGCTGGGTGCGTGTTAGACAGCAGGATGTGGTTACTGAACACCCAGACTTGTAGCCGAATGTATTAAAACTACATTCCTTCCTCCCTGCTGTGTCTCAGCACCCCCTGATGGGGAAGCACTGACCAATTCCTGCACCTCTTTGGTATTGACCAATTCCTGCACCTCTTTGGAAATGCAGCAGGAATGAGAACCAGGAGGGCTTCAGATCCCATTGGTTTGGATTATGAAAATGCTGCAGCATAAAAAAAAGTGGTGGAGAATCTGTACCACTAACTGCAGAATCCTTGTGACTTCACAAAAGTATCTGAATAAAGATGAAGGTGCATTTTTACTATTTCTAATCCTTTTCCTTATCTTCTTACAGCTCAATAGTTGGCAAGTTTGATGGAGTTTGGGACAGAGGAGCTCTTGTAGCCGTGAATCCACGTGACAGACAACGGTTAGTAAATTGCATTGTTACTATCTTTTCTCTGATGTATCAGTGACAAGTTTTTGATCCTGTGACTTGTTGATGAGTCCTTTTTTATTTAAAGAACCAACCTACACAAGTTCTTCTCTACCACAAGCATCTGCTGCAGTCGCAGAGTGCTGTACTCTTCCTTCAGGAAGCCGCCCTGCCTCTTGGTGGGAAAATATGTGGTTTCTTCCAACCCAAAAGAAGCAGAGCTGCAAGTCTCATCTGAATTCTATTACTTCCTTTTCACCCCATCTACTTCTTCTCTTTGTTCTTTTTCCCCTCACTCCTCTGGATTCCAAATTTTTGTTCTTTCCTATAGCCAGCCCAAATTTAGTTTGAACCTGCTCCTGGGATTTTTTAATTAGATACATAATCTTCAATTCACGATAATTTTTAAAGATCAGTAATGTAATGTGTACTGTATTCTAGACTGTGGCAGATGAATACTTGGTTTGTCTGTTAATCTTGAGCTGAATGTGCAAAAAAAGGACAAATGCTTGTTTATGAGGAATAAATATAACCTTTATTTGATGTTTTTCATGTGTAGCATGAATTTTATGCTCCGGAAATTTAAACTGTTTTGCTTAGTCTCTGTGTAGTTCAGTTCAAATTCTGTCTGCATAGAAATGCATTTTGTTGAATATTTGAATGCTATGCTTAAATAGCAAAAATAATAAAGTATAATTTTTTTTCTTTCAGCTATGCCAGTTTGATGATCAGCCTAGTGGAGAAAAATTCTTCTTATCTCCTTGTTACAGTTTCATATGATCCAAACAAACACAAAGGTGAGAACTTTGTACTGTTCATGTTGTGATTTTGCTTTAATACAACTTGTATAAAGACACAGTAGATGTATTAGTATCTTCCCCAAGATTCTTGTCTGCATAGCTTTGTTAGCTGGTGACACCAGTATAACAGTGTGTTAAAAAGTTTAGATACTGACCAAGCTTGAGACTATATTTGGGTTTTCTCTAGCATTCAGAGATGCTAAGGGTGAGTTGAGGACAGTCATGGTATATTAGCAATGAAATGAAACTGTAAGTGTGGCTGTTACAATGAAGCTGGAAGTCAGAGCACTTAGTAACATCCTGTCTGGCCTCGGGAGCTTGAAACACTCCCAAGAACATCAGCTTCATGCTGTTTACCCAGTATTTGCAACCCAATGTGTTGCCAATCTTGTGCCTCTCTCTCAGGCCGCTACCACACTCTGAAGGTACTTAGAAGAGGTGAAATTCTGTAAAGTCATAAGTTATTTTTTCCTTTTATAGTTTTTATATTATGTACTGAAGTGGGAGATTTTTAAGTTAATATCAATTCACAAAAGAAAGAGATTTTTTTTCTGCTTTTGGGTCCTTCAGCATAATTATCCCCCAAAAAAGTAGGTCTTGCTGTCACAAGCAACAAGAGTTTAATTCATTGCTTTCCCTCTGACATTGTTCAGCTTTTAGCCTTAATCATGCCATTGTAGTGTAAAGAGATTGTGGACTAGATTCACACAGCACACTGAGAGTGGTCATATCCACGCCACATTCATGATTCCTAAAGCTGTCTGGCCCACCAAGGTGCCACAAGTTCCTGGACTTATTTTCTGGTTCCTGCTGGTGGTGCTACACCCTGCTGTGAGTGAAGGGGTTGGCTCTCCTACTGCAGTGTAAATTTTGTCTTCTTCCCATGTCTCCTCTCTGATTAGCTTCACCCCTTTCCTTTCAGGCCCACCATTTTATGTTCCTGAATCCGAAATTAAAAGTTTGTTTGGTGAGTAAAATTTCAGCTAACCCTTAGGAAATTTTTCCAAAACACATAAAGATGTTTATATGCCTCTACCTTGCCCTGTGACGAGTGATACAGTCATTGCTCTTATCTAAAGGCTGGAGTCATGGAAAAATACTGGGAGAAATAAATACCATTTAGCCACAGGGATTTTGCTATCAAGGAAAATTCTCAGTTCTTCAAAAGATATGAAGAAAACCCAAGAGACAAAGAGTTTCTTGTCTCCCTTTGGTACCTTTTCATTCTCCCAGGATTCATACTGCGCTCAGTAATCCTGTAGCTGCAGTCTTAGAGCCCTGTTGGACCATTTTGTCTTTGCCTGCACCTCATCAACCAGTTGCCCTGGTTTTAATACAAGTCCTACCAGTGCTACCGTTTCTGCTGCACTTTTGTGACAAGGAAGAAAAGTAACATGCCACTCAAAGGAAATGCTAAAAATGTACAACTCAAATCCATCAAAATAATGAAATTTGGAGCTATGTCAGGAATTTAATTTTAGGAGTTTCTCCTGATGTGCTGTAATATCTCACTTTTAAATTTACAGCCTTCTGAGACTCCATCAGTGTTTGTGTGCAGTGAGTCATTGGCATAGACAGTTGCATCCCAGAGCAAAAGAGAGAGATTAAGTCTCCCCCAGTGCATTTATAACATTGTGTTAGGGACTGTGAGGAAATCTGTGGATAAGATTTTTTTTTTTTTTCTGGACAGTTTGCATTTTTCTTTGACTAATCATTCACTAATTTGTTATTCTTACCTCCTTTCCAGGCAACTGCTGTGAAATTAAGTGTCTTGAAAAAGTCGATGACTTCTCGGAGAGACACAGACAATGGGGACTAGATTATTTTCTGGAGGTGCTGTATATACTAAAGTTTGTAGCTTGATTAAAATGAATTAAAATAACTTGCCTCCCATCTTGCTTTTACTTACATCTCACATTTTAAAATGGAGCCCTTTTAAAGCAGGCTTTTTGTCCATTTTGCTTACCAAGTCGGCTCTCCTACCCAGCTGCCTTTACTGCCTTGAGATGTGAACAGCTTTTCTTAAACTCTGTGCACAAACAACCATTACTAAAGTATACCTTTTTCCTCCATATCAATTCAAGTCATGAGAGCTGTGAGAAAGAAATGTTCCTGTTCCTTTTTGGCCACTGCTGATCAATGCCGTCTGCCTGGCACTCTGCAGGCTGGCCTCGTCAGCTGGCAGCCCTGGGAGTGTGGCAGCTGCAGTTCAAACACTTTTCTGGGGCACTGGCCTTGCACCAGGCTGGGCAGAGAGAGGTGGGAAGCTGCTGCAAGTTTTGTTCTCTCTGTCCCTGTGAATATATGTCAAGTGAAGAGCTGGCAGTGAGTGGGCAAGGCAAGGCAGCAGCTGCCAAGAGGAAATTACCATCCAGCGAGAAAGGCTGGAGGGAAGTAGACTGGATGACACTAAAGGAGAGAGTAGGGGTAGAAAATGTCCTGGCAGTTGCTCACAAGTGTGCCGCTCCCTCATTTGAGAGCGCCGCTATGGGCAGGCAAACCAACAGGACTTGGGTAAGAGGGTTCAAAGAGTGCTGAGAGAGCTGGAGATGTCATTGCTAAACCATTCTCCATCATCTCTGAAAGGCCGCAGAGTACAGGAAGGGTGCCTGAGGACTGGAGGAAAACCAATGTTGCTCCAGTCTTCAAAAAATGCAAGGAGGAGGACCTAGGAAGCTGTAGGCCAATCAACCTCACCTTCATCCTTGGAACAACCCATCCTGGATGTCATCTCTAAGCAAGTGGAAGAAAACAAGGCTATCAGGAGTAGTCAACATGGATTCACCAAGGGACATGGGCTGGGTTAGTGGACAGTGAGGTGGATTGAGGACTGGCTGAATGACAGAGCTCAGTGCTAGTTAGAGGCTGTAGCAAGCAGTGTTCCCAGGGGTCAGTACTGGGTCCAGTCTTGTTCACCTTATTAGTCAGAGACCTGACTGAAGGGACAGAGCGTACCTGCAGTAAGTTTGCAGATGACACAAAACTAGGGGGAGTGGCTGACACACCAAAGTGCTCTGCTGCTGTGCTGCAGGACCTGGACAGGCACAGGAGCCAGGCAGAGAGGGACTTAGTGAAGTTCAATGAAGGCAAGTGCAGGGTCCTGCACCTGGGGAAGAAAAACCCAGGGCACCGGCACAGGCTGGGGGCTGGCCTGCTGGAAGGCAGCTCTGCAGAGAAGGACCTGGAAGTCCTGGTGGTCAACAAGTTAACCAGCGGTGTGCCCTTGTGGCCAAAAAGGCCAGTGGTATCCTGGGGTGTGTTAGGAAGAGTGTGGTCAACAGACCGAGGGAGGTGATCCTGCCCCTCTACTCAGCCCTGGTGAGGCCACATCTGGAGTGCTGTGTCCAGTTCTGGGCTCCTCAGTACCAGAGAGAACTCGACATGGAGTAGGTCCAGCAGAGGACTATAAAGATGGCTGGGGGACTGCAGCATCTTGCTTATGAGGAAAGGCTGAGAGAGCTAGAATTGTTTATCCTGGAGAGGAGGCAACTGAGAAGGGACTCATCAATGCTTACAAGTATCTTCAAGAGCAG
This sequence comes from Mohoua ochrocephala, assembly GCA_013398855.1. Taxonomy (NCBI): domain Eukaryota; kingdom Metazoa; phylum Chordata; class Aves; order Passeriformes; family Acanthizidae; genus Mohoua; species Mohoua ochrocephala. Next base: position 134,916 of record VZTA01014082.1, on the reverse strand, counting down.
TGAACAAGAGGATGGGACCAAGCTTTTCAGTGGTGCCCAGGGACAGGACAAGGGGCAACAGGCACAAACTGAAACACAAGAAGTTCTGTCTGAATATGAGGAAAACCTTCTCTACTTTGAGAGTGACAGAGCGCGGGAACTTCTCCCCTTTGCAGCTTATTTTGAAAGGAAAGGTATGATTGCAATGTAGAGTATCATAATTCGTCAAGAAAGCAAGTAAAAGCCGTGGGGCTTTTTAGAGTGCCATAGTCCTGGAGTTGCAAATGGGTCTGCTGGTTTTAGCACAGCAGTCCTCCTGCCCACAGCCCATTGGAACACTCAGTATTGCTTGTAGATACTCGTGTTTCAAGGTTGGGTTGACAGAGAGAAGAAGGGATGTAGCTGGGGGGCCAGTGCAAGCTGGGAGCTGCTGGTTTCGTTTGTTTTCACTCCTGACTAGTACTGCAGTACTGCAGCTACCAGGTTAAAGCATCTCCTTCCTTTCAGTACAGAAAGTTTTTTCCGGATGCAACATGAGAGCTCCTGAAGTTTATCTCAGACTTCCAGATACGTGATAGCTGCAAAAGGCCAGGCGCTTAGCACGAGGCTGCCGCATGCTCTGGTGTGTCCTGCACAGGACTCCCAGGCATCCGACAGCTTGGCAAGAGCAATGCCACGTGCCAAAACAGCCATTTTAGGATGTGTAAGATGGCTCTCTGTGTGTACCCTGCAATTTCTCTGAGAATACCCTGTAAATACGCCTAGCAGAATGAGCACATGCTGTTCGTGCACCTTACAAGGTGTGTGTACTTGTCTGTCTGAGAAATGTGTCTACTAGTGATGAGTGTAAATATTTTCTAAAGTTTGTCAGAACAGCAGGGAAAATCCAATGAAATAAAGATGCTCAGAGGGATGGAGTGCATCTCCTGTGAAGACAGGCTGAGAGAGTTGGGATCGTTCAGCCTGGAGAAGGCTCTGGGGAGACCTTAGAGCAGCCTTCCAGTAGCTGAAGGGCCTGCAGGAGAACTGGAGAGAGACTATTTACAAGGGCATGTAGTGACAGGACAAGGGGAATACTGACAGAGGGTAGGTTTAGGTGTTTTATTAAGAAGAAATTCCTTAGTGCAAGGGTGGTGAGACTGGAACAGGTTGCCCAGAGAAGCTGCGGATGCCCCATCCCTGGAAGTGTTCAAGGCCAGGTTGGATGGGGCTTTGAGCAACCTGTTCTACCCTGATCATCCCTGCCCATGGGAGGGGGATTCGAACTAGATAATCTTCAAGGTCCCTTCCAACCAAAACCATTCAGTGATTCCACGATTCTGTGAAATTGCGGCTTAATTCCTTACTCTGGTAGGCACATAAATAGAGCTAGTAGTGGTATGGTAACTTCGTAACTGGATGTCTGTAAGAATCGGGTGAATACATGAGTATTCTGGGGGGTATCTGAACGTCCTTGTGGATATTTGAACATTGCGGTGGATATTTGGATGTTCTGGTGGCTCTATGAACACTGGTGGATGCACGAGTGCTGTGGCGGGCACAGGGACGCTCCGCGGTCCCGGCGGGAAGGGCGGCCCGGGCCGCAGGGCCCCGGC
>VZTA01014082.1:116829-129793 GCA_013398855.1 Mohoua ochrocephala | reverse complement strand
AGATTTTTTTTTTTTTTTTTTTTGCTGTGTGCCATCTCCTGCAGTCTCTGCTTTACCTACCTGCTGAAAGCAAATGCAGACTTTTTCTGTGAACAGTGCAACTGTTTTCCTTTTACTCTACAGCTTGGTGCTTAGTGTTGTACAACACTGCATCAAAGGAACCATTACATTCTGCCTTAATTCATTTGATGCAGGTGCCTAAATTGAGAAGCCATAACGAACTGTATAAAACCAAGTATTAAAAATTTGGAGTTCTTTGGTGTGTAAGGGAAAATGCAGCAGTAAAGCTGAAATCTTTCTTTTGACACAAAATCTTGTGTTCTGAGAGAGGGATGGCAAACATTGAAGGGCCCATACTTGAACTGATATCCTTAGGTTTGGGGTCTGACTGGTTGTGCTTGGAATGGGGATAGCTAGATGTGTGTTTACCTTTGGAAAAGAGTGGTGGCCATTCCATTTATAAAAGAACATAGGACTGTGTCTAGTTGCTTCAGTGATAATTACTGCTGAGTTTATTTTTTAAAAATCCACCACCTTTGCATAACTCCCTGCACCTCATGCTCTAGCCAGTGGATTAAAGCCAAATAAATATAAAGGATAGTATTCCTTTAGTGTAGTGTCTTCAGCCCCTAGTAGAGATTGCTGTGTCTGTTGTGCGCACACACACACACACACTGCAATTCCTATTTGGTTTATTTTTAAGCACTGGTCTCAGGTTGCATATAAATATATCAGGGTATGTTTACAGTGTTGAGGAATTAAAGGAGTCAGAGGAGTTTCAGAAACGCCTATTGAGATGATGTTCTGTAACACGCATATTTTTTGTTTTGCTTGTGAAGAAAATAATTTTAGATAATGAATACAATCTTTTTTTCAGATTGATGAATAAGGGAGAAAGGGTGAAAAAAAATGTAAAATTTACTTCATTTTGGCCTTTGTCCATTTGAGCACCTATCCATTCCCTCCAGTCACATTGCTCTGCACATCAGTTTGATCTTTATATTTTCCCAAAGCATGGATGTAACATCACCATAGCATGTTTTAACATGGACTGATTTCAGGGGAAGAGGGGATCTCCTGTAATGTCCAGCCTCCAAACCACTAAGAATTTTATAGAGCAGGTCCATCAAGATGACAGCCTTGAATACAAGAGACCTTTCAATTCTGGAAGGGTTGATGGAGGTCAAAAAGCAGCTTTCTTCCCTGGGACCATGGGTCACAGTGCTGTTGCACCCTGCACAGGAGGAATTTGTTTTCTTTTCTTTCTCTTCAGTGTTTAGGGTTTTTTTCCCCTGATTCTTCTCAGAGGCTCGTTTTACAGTTTACATGTCACCTGTGAGTCACAGCTTGCCTCCGCAGGAGTAAAGCAAAAATATACATATTTTTCATGTGAGTTCTAAACCTCGCTCTTCATTCAGGCTTCTCAGGAGAACTGACAGATCGTTTGGAGAACAGCAAGCGCCCATTTGATACTGTTGCACGAACATCCAGGCTTTCTCTAAAGTGCCTCCTTCGTGTAACAGGTCTGACTCTCCTGGGCAGCTTCAAAGCTCTCTAATACTGGAGAGGTTCTCAGGGAGCAGATGATGCATTGCACTGACACCTTTTTCTCACTACTGCTTTCCAAGAGATTTACAGATAGTCCTGAACTTGGCGCTCCAACCTCTCTGTGAGGCAAACACAGTACAAATGTCTTGGCCCTGCAGCTGCAGTCAAGAGAGCTGAGAATCAAGGGAAGCCTCTGGCAGACTTCAGGCTAGATCTCAGGGTTCCCATTCCAAGGTTACCTTAATAAAGCAGGGAGAGTCTGTGTTTAATCACCCTCTTTGTCTGGGAGGTGCCTTCCTGATGTTGGAAGAAGTTTTGACACTATACTGATGATCTTCTTGTTACTAATTCCTTTGGTGTTTCCTACAAATCATGGAAATTAATACTTTTCCAAACCACAATGTATTCCTAGATAATTGCTTCCAGTGTGCTCCACAAAAGTGTGTGGTTTCAGTTTTGAAATGCTCAAATTTCACATTGAGGATAGAAAGGAGGAGAGGAGATCAAATCTGAAAAGGAGAAAAAAATTAATGAAAGGTGTCTGTGGCTTAAGCAGAGGGTGAACTCCACCAAGTCAGAGCACAGAGCACACCCATCATTCCAGTAAAGGGAATGCATTCTTAAGAGGTGAAGCATTTCAGCCTGGAAAATGGACAAGATGATAAGGGCTGTTGCCTTTTGATTAGTATTTACCTCTAGCAGAGGAGTAACCTGCATTTGAACAGATTTTCCAGCTACAATTAGACACTTTTCAGATGGCTATCCTTATGAGAGCTATCTGTTACTTTTAGCATTTATTATCTGTTAGTTTGTAGCAAAATTCTGTGGGGAAATAGAGATTTGGCACAAACTAGGCATTTCAGATAAGTATGCTCCCGGCAATTGAATAAATACATATGTAGCATTTTTCTACAGATTCCTCTTAGGTAGGCAATTTTTATTCTTTGTTCGCAGGTGAGCACTATATGGGCAGAGAGTTGAGGTGAGAGAACAAATCCTGCTGTCATAGAATATATTGTTTTTTAAATCACAAAACTATTGCTTGTCATAAGATTCCATAAAACATTTTAAATACTTTAAATATCGTTATGTGCCTTGTAATGAATAAAAGCTAGGCAATTTTAAGCAAGACATAGGGTTAGAGATATAAAATTATAGCTGGGAAAAGGAAGGAATTTACTTTGAGAAAACTCTGAAGATACTAGGAAAACCAGCCAACCAAAAAAACTGATAAAATTATCTTTATCGAAGCTTGCTTTTAAAATTTCTAGGACGAAGAAAATGATCTTGAAAGAGCTACACACCTACATAATCACAGGAGGTAACTCTTACTGGGAATTTTTCCAAATATAAATAGATGAAAGGTAAAACCCATTTGATGATCACCTAGCATGATTTCATGAATAATATGGCTATGGAATTTAACCAGTATTAACCAGTATTTAGTAAGTACTGATCTGTACTAAAAGTGAGAAACAAAGAACAGTTGTGTCTTCCACTATCACAGACTAAGGCACTACCATGAGAAGAAATATAATGTCATTAAAACATGCTTTATAAGAAATCTATCAAAAAGAGTCAGACAGATTAAGTATTAAAATATATATAATCACTTTAATATGAAAAGGATGTGCCTGGCTCCCTTATCTGTCATTGTCCTTAATTAGGTAGGAAATAAGGCTCTTCAGTGAGTTCTCTGCCAACTTCCCCTCGACTCGCAGCATGATATTACGGAGCCAGAAGTATTTAAAATACGTGTATTAGTCTTTTTCTATTCCTAATATTACTTGAACTGACTTGTTTGAGTTGAGGCTTGCTCTGTCATGAATAGTTTATCCGTGCAGTCATGAGTACTGCAAATGGAATTGTCCACATAAATAAATGCTGCAGGACTGGGCTTGAAGTCAGGGAGATTCAGGCTAGTGCAGAGGTTTGCCCTGGAGAAGTCTTTGCAGCAGACTATATGATGACAATTTCTGGGAATGCTGCTTTGGGGTTTTATGTGCTGAAAGTCCTGTGCATGTTTAGAATACATTGTAAGCAATTATGACTTTCAACATCAGAGATCTTTTGTGAAAGAAGTTTATTGTGATAGTTTAGCTTTTCTTATTTATTCTTTCATAACGTACAGAAGAACCCTTGCTTGGTTCCTAACAGACCTTTAGACTGAGTGGATCTGATCCCTTTTGGCATGTGCAGTTGCTCAGTAACCAGCGAGCTGGGGCAAGACCCACTCCGGGGACCGGCTTCAGTGGAGACCTTATACCTGAACATGTCTCGCAGATCCTACAGAGGAGGCTTTCAGTCTTAGCCAGCAGGTTAGAGAAGTTATGGTGTTCACACTGCAGTAGAGATGACACTGTAGGTTCTAGTCCCAAGAAGACTGTGTGAAAGGATTTCTAAGGCTGCAGGGTAGTTAGCCACTGTTAGTTTAATTCCACAAGAAGGATGGCTGCCTTTGAAAGACCAAGTGAAAAGTGCATCGTTTCTTCCCTAGTATGGCAAAGTGAAATTGAAGTTACCCCAGGCCCAGCATTAGAGCATTTTGTAATTTATTTTGTGGTGTTCATAAAGCCGTTCGGTAGTTGGATGGTGTTATCATTAAAATGCAGCCGATACTATATTTCACATATTTCCACTGTGTCAGTGTTACTGAGATTAAAAAAAAAAAACCCAAACGAGACACTTAAAAAGTGTACCTTGAAGGCAGAAGTAAATCTTGTCTTTCGTGTATGTCTTTCACTGGAGAAATAAAAGCCACGCAAGAATTATTATCAGACATCTCTGTCACGCAATGGACTTTCACCCTTTTGCTTGGCTTGACTTAAACCTCGAGTCAGTGTTCTTGATGAGAAGGCTAAATTTTTGATTTCTGAATTTCAATCACATTGTTCCTGTTTGTGACTCTTGCACAACCCTTCCCCATTCTTCCCAGATGGTTTGGTCCATTTCAGAAATGTATTTCTCATTAGCTGTTGTTCAGTCAAACTGTGGTGTATATGTGTGTCCTCACCACTTTGATTTCAGAAGAAAGGTTAATTCCCCCCGAGGTTCTGTCCATGTTTTGGTTTTGCTGTGTTTCTTTTCTAAAACAGCCTTTCATCTTTGCTGTCAGATTAAAAGGAGGAAACCTCAGATCACAATATGAATGGTGGGAAAGGACTGAAGTCATTCAGGGAATGCCTTTGGGAGACAGGCAATGCAAGCTTTATTGCAGGAGAGAAGAGAGTGAAGGACTGTACAATTTAAACTATGTGTGGATTAACAGTTTTAGGAATCCTTCTACCCCAGCTCCTCCTGTGCAGCTCCACTTGTAATAGTGACTGTGGGAAAAATTAAATCAGAAGTCACTGACTTACAAGTCACTGGTTTGTTGGGGTTTTTTACAGTCCTCTGCGATAGCAGCAGGGTGGTCCCAGTGACCAGGACCCTGTATAGGATTTTGTGGATGACTGCTATAACTGGTCTGAGTTTTCATATCAAATGCTGGTGCAGACAAACTACAAGAAGATTGGAAGCCTCCACAGGCCATCTGTTCCTCTATTTATTTTTTTTTTTTTACCTGCAAAGAGCAAGCCTTTTGCCATGTGTTAAAGAGGATAAAACTTGAAGTGACATGACAACAAAAGATACCCAGTGGTTGCACTCTTTGACAGTCTTTAATAGAAAAAATGAGAGTATGATCTGTTGCTGATAATTTTGGTGGTGGTGGTAGTTATGAGATTATTATACTTGGTATGTTTTCTTCAGACTGGAGAGAACTGGGAGGAGAAGTGATGGGGTGTTTTGTTTTCTAAATAAAAGATGATGAGTCTTATTATGCACCTTAATTAGCACCTTCAGCACTTGTTTCTACCTTCTACAGGAACTGATGAAACCTGTTCAACTTAATGTGAAATCTTCCTAATGACTTCAATAGACAGCAGACAGATCCAAGATCTGTGCTGAGCTGACTTCCATCTGTTTTAACAAACACAATTCCACCTCCTCTCTCAAGGCTTTGCCTCACTCAGTTTCCTTACTTGCTGACGTGCCAGTGTGTACTGTTCTCCTTTCTAATCTCTTTCAAGCAAGAGCTTCTTTCCTTCTCCACACTTTGGAAAGATAACACGTTTGGCTACAGTGCTTATTTGCAGGCATCGCTAAAAAGTAATTGCGTAAGGAGAAATTTTGGCTTGGCCAGCATGGTTAATAGCTCAGCTTACTTAGTAAGCAAGCTTGGTGGATGTACTCCTCCCTCCCCACCCTCCTCTTCCTCCCAGGGGCAGGGCCCCAGCTCCAAGTCTCTCCCATGGTAGCCAGCAAAGTTCAGCTTCTCTCTCAAAGCAGAAAGTAAACCAAAAAGGGGACTGTGACTAAGTGCAGAAGGGTTAACAGGAATGCTGCTCTTTTGTTTCAAGAGGCTGCTGCCACTAATCAGGCTGTTTATATTTACAGCTTTCCCGCTCATCCCCACTGAGCATAAAGCTCACCTCTGAAGACAGAGTCTGAGCACTGCTGTGTGTCTGACAGACTGCATGTAGTATCTGTTTGCTAACTGAAGACACTTGGAGGCTGGAGACTCGCTTTTCCTACCTGTGGAAAGGCACACACCTGCACTTAGCAAATGTATAATAATTAGTGATGCTCTGGACAATGTTTGTGAGCCAACTCCCTGCTCACAAGTGCCCTTAATCTCAATTTGGGACTTGCAGTCACAAGAGAACTGCATGGATGTGCTGGAGTGATGCTTGCATACCAGACATTCCTAATCATAAAGATTAAGAGGGGCGAGAGCTTTCTGGGTAGGGGGAATAATGGCAGGGTTGTCCTTTCCTTCAGTTCACTGGGGCCTGCCTACTGATTTAAATTGTAAATAACTTTACAAACCAGCTGTGGCAGTTTATTTTTTCTTAGGCGAAGCATCTGATTTCTACTTATAGATAGTAGGAAATGGAAAGGAAAAAAAAGGGAAAATCTCTATTCATTTAACATCAATCCCTTTTCATAACTTAATAGTTATGTTAACCACAGATAGGTGATGTCAGTTCCTTTGGGACCTTGTGACCTTACTTTTTAACAGTACAAAACTGTTTCCTTTCCCTTCCCTTTCCACTACAGTAAACTACTATCATCACCATGATGTTTAAAGACTGTATAATGGCACGTGTCTGCTAGGGTCAGCAGGAAAGGTTCCCTGCTATACGTCACCTAACCCAATCAAGCTCACTCTTAAAATTAGCTTAATTTAGTCCTCTGGTCTTCTGTGTAGGAAGCCATTCGTTCCTCTGGGGATAGAAGCCAATTCTTTTCCACCTTGAGACAGAAACACAGAAGGTTTGAGGTTGGCAGGGACCTTTGGAGTCCATCTGGTCCAACTCCCTTTCCCAGGCAGGGCCACCTGGTTGCAAAGGACCATGTCCAGATGGCTTTTGAGTATCTCTAAGGATGAAGCTTCTACAACCTCTGTGGGCAACCTATGCCAGTAGTCAGTCACCTTCACAGTGAAAAAGTGTTTCCCAGTGTTCAGAGGGAACCTCCCGTGTTTCAGTGTGTGCCCATTGCCTCCTGGCCTGTCTGCTCCAGACCCTTAATCATCTTCGTGGCCCTTCACTAGACTGTCTCCATTATGTCCATGTCCCTCTTGTACTGGGGAGCACCAAACTGGACACAGCTTTTCAAGTGTGGCCTCACCGGTGCTGGGGTAGGATCACCTCCCTTGACCTGCTGGCAGTGCTCCTCCTAATGCAGCCTAGAATAAAAGGGCTGTATAAAAGAGAGTTTACACCCATTTGTTCTTGTCCTAGTGTTTTTCCTGGAACTTCAGTAGCACCATGCTTTTGACTGGCCTGAAAGGAAGCATAAACAGCCATATCCCTTCTCAGTCTTCATTTTGCTAGACTAAACAAACTGAACTTTTTTAGTCTGCTCTTCTTTGATAATGTTCACCATTCCACAGTTCTCCCAGTAACCCTTTAATGGGTCTGTTCTGTTTTGAACTCCTCCTCCTAAATGCTGTACTGACTTTTCCAGGTGGAGTCTCAGCCATGCCTTTTACCATGTCATCTCTACCTCTTCTTTCACTGTAGGAAATAACTGAAGTGATAACTGAACTACATAGGTTCTCATTCAGGTATTACTTGGCTGAGTCCAGGATGAAGACCCACAGCCCTGCTCTCCCTGGTATAAACAAATTTAGGAAGGTATTTGAGTTGGGGGTGGAGTGTTTCCTGAAGTGAAAAATGGATGGCATACAGATAAATAACATCAATAGCAACAAAAATGTAAATAAATCCACTGTTTCTTTCCTGGACAACTGAGGAATGTGAGCTCCATAGAACACGACTAGCTGTCAGAGGAAGACACAACTGTTGCTCATATCTGAGGTTACAATTGCAGAGATGTTAAATTCCCTGCCATAAACCAAATCCCTCCCAAGATGACAGTAAGGTTCAGTTTGGATTCAGTAAAAGCTTTAGTCACACTTTTGGAGTGTAGGGAAATGTATCTGAGCAACATAAAGAAATTTTCTTTTTTCCCATCAGTTTCCTTGCTACCTTTCCCCACTTTTTAACTTCCCATCAGTTTCTTTGCTGTAGCTGCATTACTCTGCTTCTAAGCTCATTTATTTCTATTAATAGGACTTCTCATCTCTAGGTAGTAATGACCATTAAAGTTCCCACAGTAATTTGAAACTGTTTCTCTGTTCTAAGTGATAGGAGATGGGGAACAGAGCTCCCTGCCCCCTCTCCTTCAGTGAGTGGAGCAAAGAGATTATCCTCTGCAGAGTGGTCATGGAACTAAATGTAGCTAAAATTGGGCAGCTCCTCTTACAGGTGGGTTAGTTTCATTTACTGTGCTGATCTTGGGATGAAGTTTATAAAAGCCTATTGCAATACTGTATCAGAGACAGGGAGAAAACATCGGATCCGATCAGTGAAATTGCACGCAATAGTTTTTCCCCCCACAGCAAGGAATGTTTCAGCTTGATGGAGATGTGACTGCGCCCGTCTTGGGGACGTTCATTCGTTGTAATTGTTCACCTCTGATCTCGGTGTGAGATCTACTGTCAAGCAGCCAGAGTGGGCGTGGAGGCAGAGGTAGGGTCTAGCAGAGGTCATCACCCCAACCAGGTAAAGCCAATCAGGTAATTCAAAACATTTGTAAATTAGCCTGTAAGAACAGATTTAGTCTGTTCATCGCTGAAAGCCAACTCTGTTCAGAGCTGAGGTAGGTTTAAACTGCAGGGCCTGTTCAAAGCTATATACCTTGTGTAGCTTTGAGCAGCACCTGTCAGGCAGGATGGTGTTTAGTGCATATATTCTGCATTTGTTCTGGTAATTCTGCTGGCAATTCAAACTGCTTCATTTTTTTCTGAGTGTCAGAAGAGCATTTGCCACTGCAGCCCCTTTCTGGGCCCAGAGTGTTGCCATAAATATGCTGGACATAGAGGACAATTTTCATGCCTCCTGCACAGCTTTGGAGACAGTCAAAACAGATCTTTGATAAGACAGAGGTGGCAACCATCCAGCCTGACTAACTAACAAGGCAACTATCCAGCCTTGAATTTGGAGCAAGAAGGAAGGGGAAAAGCGGCCTGAAAAGTGCCCTCAGACAGGTCACTGGCTAAAATCCTGCCCTCACGCTCTTTTGTAAATTCAGTGCATCTGTCCAGCAGAGTTACTTGCAAAACCTAGTGATGTGTGACAGAAATTTGGTTCCTGGTGTACAATTATGGGTAGACATTTGCTTCCCCAGGTGCTCTCTAAATGCATCTTATTAAACGAAAAATTCAAGTTTGTCTGCGTAACAGGGCACTCATTTGTGTCCTGTCACAAATATAGTCATATTTTATCCCACCCCTCCAATACATTTCTCCCTTCCATAAATGACCATGCCTCCTTCCTATATGCTAAATGCTATTTTTTAAAAAATGCACTAATTATTATCCATTCTTCTTTTTCACCAACATGAAAAGTGAATGATTTATCAATTATTTTGCTAGAGCTATGGTTTCTTCCTGTTTTTTTCCTAACTTAAGTGTAATATATTAGATTATTAACCTTAAAAATATCGGTTGGTTTTATTATACAGTGTTTGTTCATTTTACCTCTTTCTGACTGGATGATGCTGGAATGTGTTTGGGTTCAAAATAGAGTTTGTTTTCTCTGTTAATTCAAATTTTAAAAAATACTCAGTAAAATTTTGGAAACACAAATAAAACTTTTATTTTGGTCAATCTTATAAAATACACTCCTTGGGTTAAATTTAATAGTAAAAACCTTCATTGTAAGCATCTCTTGGATTTCAGGTGCTATAACATTAAACACTTTGTCTTTCTTTTATCACTTTCAGCACCAAAAGAATAGCACTGCTTTCCCATGCTCTCACTGCTGCCAGCTCCTCCTCTCTGGCTCCTGTGACACAAGATGAAGTTAGATGTGCCAGTGACAGCATGCATCAGTCAGGCACAGTAAGGTACGTGCTGGGGATGCTGCTGACAAGATGGATATTCTTGGCAGGCTCCGTGACATTTCTCCTTGCCCTTTGCTGAAGAAAGGAGGTCACTGGAACACCATCAGGGCTTCAGGCATCAACCTGGATGCACAGCATCGCTCGCCCATTTCCATGTCATGAAGCAGAGCAATTGATCCTCCTGTTCAGAATATATGGGAAGACATGGGCGTGCCTTCACATCAAATCCCATTACCTGTGTTATGCCTTGGGAAGATGAGGAGCATTTGGAACTTCCCACCAGACCAAAGAAAGGAGCAATGTTTTCTTTATGCTCTTTGCTGAACTGTGGATCAATGGGCAAATGCACAGAAATGCTCTAAGGCAAGACAGAAGAATGAAACAGATGGAAAACAAGAAACAGACAAAGATTCAATCCTGGCCCTAGTAAAGCTCCAAAATTCCTGTTGACTGCAGTAGTACAGAGCTAGAATAAAATAGAGGGTGGAGGAAAACAGGGAGAGAGGAAAGGGAAATTAGGGAAGGATGGCTCCAGATGATTTCATCCCCATGTTTCCATCTGAGTTCCCCTCACCCACCATCAGTCTCCTCTTTCTCCAGCTCTCATCTTTTCTCATTGCTGAAGCAGTAAGCTGTCATTTCTCATCCGGTATCTCCCATCCATCCATCAGCATGTCTGGGATAGCTGGCAGCTAATTCCAATGGGTTAGCGACCCATCAGTAGCCCTTGCCAGTTCCCACGGGGCATGTAAACTGATCAAGCTAACAAATTCTGACAGGTGAGAGACATTCATCTGCAGTTGCTACCGGTAGCAAAGACAGAGATGTAAAGGGTTCCATATGGTGTTCAATGGGGAGACACAATGCCAGAAGAGAAACGTCGCGTGGGCCTGAATTCACAGATTGCTCTTTGATCTACCTGATGATCTCGTGGGGCCTCTATAACATGACCCTATTCCTATCCTGCCCTAATGGCAAAGGTGCAGGGGAGACAAGAAATACATTCTACTATAAGCATGCTGCCCAATAGGTGTGGTCAGGTCATGGTACAAATGTTGCCAAAAGCCCTTTCTCGGGAGGGCAGAAAAACCTGGTGGAACCAAGACACCATTGTTGGCAGCTGTTTCTCAGGGTACATAGATGTGAATGAAAGACCAAAAATCCCCTTCTCAACTACCTAACACTAGAATAAAGCAGAATTTCACAAGAAGTGAACAGTTACAGCCTGAGCTAGAACAAACTAGGTCGCATCTGCCTTGTCAAACGGTTTTGCATGGCTAGCTTTCTGTACCTGCAAATGGTGGAACATAATTCACATGCCTATACCAGACATTCGTAAAACTTTCTTCCCAAGACTCTTCCCACAGCCAAAATCATAGTCAATCTCATAAAGACTCCCTTTAGCTTCTCTTCAGCTAATGTAATTGTTTTTATTTAATCTTGCAGTGATGTCGTTTTTCCACTAAGAGGTGGAAAATTGAGAAGGAAGGGAGTATTTTCCCTTCCGTCTGTTGGCTGTCTTCTCTTTCCCAGCAGTGTCCAAGTTTCACAGAACAACTCCCTTTTTGCACAGCCATTTCGGACCTCATGCCTTGAGCCAGCGCTTACTTTGATCTGGGTTCTTACAGTCCACAGCAGTAAATAGGATGTCTCATGTCAGCATCACTCCTTTTCTTTACTCGTTGGGCCACATGCTTATGATGCACTTCATAATGAACTTCATTCCTTATGCCTGCTTCTACAGGCAAGAAGTCCATGTGCACCAGCTACTTCTGCTGACGCTCTCCAGATGCCCGGCTCTATTTGGTAACTTTTCTCTTTTGCTGTGCTAAGTACGTGTCTCGTTTCCTCTCAGCATTCCTGCGAGTTGTGGCCATTCGGGGCAGCCAGGCCTCCTCCAGAAACATTCCTCTCAGTCGCTTTGCAGGGCTCTTCTGGTTGGTGTGCTGGCAGCTGGGAAGAGGTTGATCTTCTAAGCCTCCCTCCATTGTTTCCACCTCTGTTTGAAAGGTCTGCTCTTTCTCAGTGCAGCCATCTATTCATCATTGGTTGTTTAGCCCATTCTCCCTACAGTGGTTTAGCCCCAGAGTAGACAGAATAATCCCATGTGGGTTTGAGCCTGTCTTCCGTAAAGAAAATGTTACAGACATCGCTGTTTTGCACTGGGATTCCTGCCAGTTAGCTGCATCGATAATAAGGATTGATTCTTTGGAAGATATTTTACTGAAGCTAAGGAAACACTTCTGGGGAGAAAATGTTTTAACAGGACACTTTGAAAAGAGGCCTATTGCATTTTTAAGTAAAAATCTTTCTTGGCTTGCCCACTGGAAGCTCAGCCATCCTTGGAGCTCTCAGTTGCTGGATAAAGCACCACTGCTTGTAATGCTTTCCCTAAATACTGAACCGGCCACTAGCAAATGGACACTACCCTGTCCTGCAGCGTTTGAGCTGGCACTCGTCAGTGGTGGCCCATCGCTGTCTGGAACAGCACGACAGTGCGAGTGGCCTCGGCGCTTTGCAGGTCGCCCTTCATAGTCAAGGAGGTCATGTGTAGGCTGGAGCCCGGGCAGGGCTCCTCGCTCCATCACCTCCAGGCGCTGCACCGCTTCGAGGCCTCCACGCACGTTGCACGCAGGTCATCCATACTGTGCCAGAACCGCACCGGGCAGGTGGTTGTTTTCTAATGGAGCGTTGTGCATATTTTGTCAAAAAGCATCCCCTGGCGCCACGACATTTTTCTCCGTGGCAGATTGTGGCTTTTCCTTTCCTTGCCACAAGGAAGCTTGGGCAAGCCGGTGTCTCTGTGGTGGCGGCGCACACCTGCAGCAGGCAGGACGGTAGCTGTCGGGCAGGGCCCGCGGGCGCAGCCCACTCCCGCAGCATCGCGCTCCCGCCAGCGCCGCCTTCCCGCGCAACGCGCATCCCTCCGCGCCTGCTCCCTGGGAAGCAGCGGCTGGCCGAG
>VZTA01014082.1:9001-116183 GCA_013398855.1 Mohoua ochrocephala | reverse complement strand
CGCCGGCGGGGGCCGAGCTGCCCCGGCGTGCCGGGAGAAGGGGGGTGCCCTCGCTCGCCCTGGCTACAGCCCCCCGCCGTGTCGCCTTGCAGAGCTGGACCTGAATACCAAGTGCATCGTGGAGATGGAAGGGAACCAGACTGTGCTTCACCCGCCGCCTTCCAACGCCAAGCAGGGAGAAAGGTAAAACCCCGAGTCGCCGTGCCCCGAGTGAAAGCATGTCCCTGGCTCCTCCGCCTCGCCCTCGCAGACGCCTCGCCTGGCTTTGTCAGGGCAGCGGCGGGGTCCCCAGGGTGTCGCTCGGTGCCTCTCGGGGCTGCGGTGGCAGGGAGAGGGCGAGAGGCGAGCGCCGACCGGGGCTGCTGCGTTGGGCTTGCATCCGTGGGAAGTAAGGATAGGTTCTTTACCTGGCTTCCTGGGGGAGTCGGAGGTACCCAATGTGGAGACAGAAGATCCCTGTTAGTCTCCCCGGTTTAGAAGTTGATTCTTGATTGACTGCTCAAAAAATAAACTGTTGAGTTGGTAATGACTTAGACTGTGTGTGCTGTTTTCGGAAATTTCCCTTGAGTGTAGGCTGTTAACAACTTGGTGTAACCTGTGGGGGAACAAGAAGCAGAATCTGATTTTTATGCTAGTGATGGATTTTTTTTATATAACTTTGTTTACTAGGTTTTAACCTATTTGCATTTGAAAAGGCTGTAATTGCTAGATCCTTTATTAATTCAGTGTTGTTCTGTGAAGTAGCCTATGAGAATATGCTAAAATAATTTTGAAATCTGGCATTTAGTTGTGATGCCCCAGTAAAGAATACCCTTGGAAATAATCCAAAATACCAATGCACTAGACTGTAAAAATAGATCAGAACAGGAAAAGATTTCTTTCCTTTGAGGGAGTATGGGGAAAGACAGGGAGGTGCAAGGGGAGTAGTTACGTTGTATTCTTGTCTGCTCGGTTACCTGTTGACTGCTCAAGTTCAGTTGATCTGTTAGATGCATTTAATGCCAAGGAGTGAGAAATCATTTGAATGGGTATGGAGATTTTCAGCCTAGCACCTTGCTACTACTTAAGCCTTTTTAAAAAATATTTTTGATTCAGTTTGTAATAGTTATGAAGAAACTGTAGTGTGAGAATATTCTTTTTTGTTTTTTGCAAAGGCCGAGTGTCATGCTTTTTTAGCTTTCCAGCAGAAAAAGTCGAGACCTTCTCTGTTTTTGCATGTCCAAGGTGTGAAGGTGCTTCTCACATTAACCCACGTACTAGAACGTAGCTGTAATCACACCAGTTTATTTTAAATCTAACTGGCATTGTCTTCAGAAGCATTGTTGTGGCTAAAGTGCTGGCCTGCATCTTGAAAGATCTGTGCTTGTTTCCTGCTTCTTTCAAAGATCTTTGTGTGATCTTCTATAAGTTATGCTGCCTCTCTGGGTCTTAGCATCTAATCTATGAAATGGAAATCTTGGGGGTTTTAAAAAACTATTCTGTTCTAGAATGTACGGGGTTTTTTTTTCAATAAGCAGGAGTTTATTGAAGTGTGTCTATAGCTTCCATCACACCAGTGCTATAATAAGAGTAGCAAACTCTTCAAAGTGAGTGGAGTTGACAGGTATGAAACATAAAATACACATAGAGTTTATAAAGCAAAACCAGAATTAAGATTTAAAAATCACTATTTCAATAGCCTTGAGAGACCGAGGGCCAGGTAGTTTAATGAGGAGCCCATAATGTGGGAATTTTGCTTGTTGTGCACATTGGCCCACAGGTATTCAGTGAGACTATGCAGTGACTCTGTCTTTTGAGAGCTTGTGTTTATCAGGCTTTAATATCTATAAAAGATATAAATTCTCCTGGTGGGAACTGGCTTCTGTTTCTGTGTCAAGAGCCTTATGGGTGAGCTGTGACGCTTGTGTGCGACCTCACCGTCGGCAGCTGTGTTGGCAAGGGATAGCTGTCCTGCTTGCAGCGCAGTGTGAGGTTGGAATTTGGCTGGCTGCTAACTTGTGTGTTTGAAACAACTGCCAGATGTGTTATTGGAAAGAACAGTCAGAAATACTGATCAGAAGGAGCTCTCATTAGTGCAAACAGATAGTTTGGGTGCCTGCTTAATGGCAGACCTTGCATGTAATCTGTCAAGATGCCTAACGGGCTTTCTAGCGCCTCGTGAACATACTTAGGTTTCCTTCAGTGCTAAACTGCTGGTTCATATTTTTTACTCCATATAAATAGTTTAATTTCTCATGATGAGAAATGGATTCTGTTCTTCTGTGTGTACCCACCATAAAATGTCTGTATAAACCGGCTCTGAATTGCTGAGTAGTTGCTGCTTGTACTTGGATTGATGCCTTGGCAGGGTTAGAGATGTCAAACGGATTTTTGGCTTGCTTTGTGTAGCTTGTTTTTATATAGCTTAACTGGATTTTTCTTTCAGAGCAACCATGTCATTGCAAAAATGATTTAATTTGTTAGGGTGATTAATTGGTCTTTCTCTATTCTATGCATTATTTTAATATTCTGTTTGGTGTTACCTTTCCCTTTTTGCGTTTTATCTTTTTATATGGAAATTTCCCTTTTCTAGCTGAATGGAAGTACAAGTTTGTGCTGCATTTTGGAATAAGAATAAGTAGCCTTCTAAAGCAAATTTGGTTTCCAGGGCTGCTTTTTTTAATTCAGCTGAAGCCAAGAGACTATAGGGTGTAGGGAGTAGAATTCAGGACCACGCTCTATTCGCTTTGTTCTCTCAGTTATAATTTAAAAGGTACTGACAGAATTTTCTGAAGTAAAATTAGGTAACTCTTTAATAATTATAAAATTATAAAATTTGCTCCTGGAAGAACATCCAAGGTTAGGAAAATCAGATTTTACTAGCTTTGCCTATGCTGTAAGGAGTTTTTGAATTAAATCTAAATTCGGTTGCATTATTTTAATTAGTCTCTAGGCGTTATTAAAGATAGTTCTGAAGGATTTTAGATGGGCAAGTAATGCTAGTTTTACAAGTGATGTAAAAGGCCTAAAATCCCAGACAGTGCTGTCATTTGTCCAACTTTTATTGTATTAGAGGTAAAGTTACAACCATAAATTAGAACAGGATTCTGACTGTGTCTTCTGACTGCTAGACCACACAGCACTTGCACCGTAACAAACACAGCTACAAAATAGTAATTGTTATTAAATGCAAGTGTTCTGTCTTTTTATAAGCAGCAGGCCTGCTGTTGCCCACGGGCACATGACTTCCAGTGTTCTAAACTAATGAAGGAGGAAAACCAGAACATAGTAAAACTGAGCAGTCTGAGTCTGAAAGGCACAGGAAAATCTTTATCAACTGAAATAATAGGAGACAGAGTTCAAAAAGGAACGGTTTTCATTAGCTGCTATCAGGTATAATCTCGGGTGCTGGCAAAGTTTTTGGAAGTTCGTTGTTGGACTTCATACCTTTAACCCTTGTTTTGCTTTTACTGGTAGCAGTAGTTTCCTTTATGTCTGCTGAAGTGTGCTTGTGTGTTCTTTTAGTTACCTCTCCTGTCTTTCAGCCATTTCCTTCCCAAACCAATATAGATTTCCATTTCCTCCCAAGAAGAAAGTTTCTGGGAACTCTCTGATTTTTTCCGGTCTTCACCTGGGAACCTGAATCTCCTTTCTCAGAGTACTCTCTTCACAGAAAAAAACCTATTCTAACTTGCAGTCTTTTAGAAATGGGTATTATGTTTCAAAGCCAATTGAATACATCCTGCTGTCCTGCTATAAATGTTTGTATTTGGTTGTTGGCAACAAGGTGCTGTATTAAAATGTAACTATGAGATAATTAGAGTATGGAGTCACAGACAATCTTGCAAAATGAATGAGTAATTTTTTACAATGGAGATTTCACATCTCTATGTCTACTAAAGATCTGACTTCACATTACGGATGTTATTTTTCAGTAGGACAAATGAGGTCTAGGTTGGTTCCTCCTCTGTTTCTGATTGTTAAAATATGCTTTCCTTCTTTCCTGCCTTTCCTTTCAGCTACACTTTTTAACACATGGGATCTGAAAAGCTTTATTTTAGCTCCCTGATAACAGCTCTTCATGACATGATTTTTCCTTTAGTAAGCAAAATATTTGTCTTGACAGAAATAAACAAGGAACCATGGAGACACTAGAACCAAAATGTTATTTCATCTGTACTTTTAACTGAAACACAAATTCGTTTACTGGGCAATTCATTCCATTAGAGTACAGTAGCCTGTTGCAAACTTTGCCTTAATAAAAATCTCAGAGCAGAAAATAAGAAAGAAATCCTCAGATTGTAGAGCTGAACTCAAAATCTCACTTTTTTTCTGAAAGTGTCTTTCTTGCCTGTCTTAACTCTTTAAAAAAACCCCAGCATGTTATGACTTGTTTGTTCTGTCCTCTTCCATCCTCATTTTGATGAGATGAGTAGCACCAAATCCCAATTCTACTTAAAAAACTCCCTCTTCTTATAGTGTTAAATGACTGAAGATTCCCAAATATATGGGGGTGCTTTTGTTTGTTTTGTTTTTTGTTTTGTTTTTTTTTTGCATAGGTTTAAGCTCTTTAATAAAATAAATAGCTGGGAACAGATGTGTGTGTGTCTATCTAGTTTTTGTAGGTCATAATACTTTCAAAGATTAATATCTGAAGCACAGATTTCATCCCTAGGCAGCTTGTCCTAAAACTCTTCTTTCCAGAAAACAGCTGTTGCTCCTTTTGCTTTGGAGAAAACATGATTTTTGGATGGTCTTTAGTACGTGGTCCTTGCCTTGGTGGTTGTGATACTTCATCGTTTTTGATATGTTGTCTGAATAGCATCAGAGATGAGAGAAGAGCGCTGTTGGAGGCCTTTGTGACAATGGTAATTTTTTCAAACTGAAACTTCTGGAAGCTGAAACAGGACAGCTGCTAATTAGTTCCGTATCTGAAGGAATGACGGACAAGATCACGTCTTTGATGTGTGAACTTCAAATTATCGCCTCTTGGAGGTGGATCATAAAATAGTAGAAGGCAGCAACTTTTATCTTTGCAGGAAATTGTAAAAGTAATCTGACTTTGACCTGTCTAACTTTCCTGTTAGACATCAGCGTTCAGGATGTGAACTGTTAGCTTTGAACCTTGGAAGAGGAGATGGATTTGAATTATGAAATGTGTGGTTGGAAAATGTAATTTTGAGAGCTACTTTTGCAATTGGTTTAATCCATTCATGCCTCAGATGTGACCCTAGATGCAGTTCCTTGAAGCTGCTGTTCTAAAATTCCATGTAATTTGGAACACAATGAGACACAAACTTGTAGTCCAAAATATTATGTGTGTGACATGGTTCTTGGTTCTTCATGAGGTGACCTGAGAACTGTGAGTAAATGCAACATCCATTATTTTACCCTGTTTACAAAATCCGGGCTGCTGTTAGGACCTTGTGATTTAGTCTTTAAATGTGATTGCTGGAGGAAACTGCTGTTGGAGGCTGTTGGGATTGTGGGTAAGCAGCCTGTAGTACTTAGCTGGCAAAATTTCAGAACAAAAATAGATAAAGTGTTTGAGGAGAAGGAAAACTGTTCTTAGAATGACCATGTTTAGGCAATCATTGCTTTGTAGCCATTCTGTGCTTTTGGACTACTGAGTGTTATGTTCAAATATTTCTGAGTAGAACGCAATCGAATGAGGTTCAGCTTCAAACCTGTCCGATTTTTCTGTTTCGCCATGTTGGAATTACCTAAGTTGTGGGATACGAAAATATATGTGAAAAGATCAGTAGACCTTTAGACATGCTTAGTTTCTGTTTTTAGAAGGTACAGGTATGTATGCACATGTTTATTTCTGCAGCCAGGGGTGGTTTTGAGCTCTGGATTACTAGTCAATACACCTTGAATATGTTGTTTATTGAAGTGAATTATGAATTTTAAAAAATTGTAGCTCTCTTAAAATGGAGTTTTTTTTTTTTTTTTACTTTTTTTGAGGGATGTCAGGACTAAAGGGAAAGTTTTATTTGCATCTCCTTCCCCCCCTTAGTGTAAATAGAGACAGCTGTCTTGTTTTGAAAACAAGATTCTCTGCTCTGTTGTGCTTCTAGTGGGTTTATTAAATGTGCAGATGGTAAGACTCCAGACTTCTAATTTACTGTTACTTTAATAGTTAAAAAACTTAGAGTTAAATGATGCTTGTAAACATGTTGTGACCCAGGTGTGGATTGGATTCGAGATACTTCAGGAAGTGCTTAAGAAGTCCCAGTGCTGCAGAGCCTGAGTTCAGGGAGCAGCAGTGCACACCAGCTGCCCTTCTGTGCAGATCTGTGTGCCGAGCAGAGCTGGGGTGTGAATCTTGGCACAAAGTTTCAGGGCCCGAGCGAATCCCTTCTCGCTCTGATCAGGCCGGGAGGGCAGCGTGTGCAGGCAGGCAGCTGCTGTTCAGGCATTCAACATGGTGGTGCTTCTAGTAATAAGATTAGGGCTAAATCTTTAAATTGACGAACGCGCTTGTTGCTATTGTTTGAGACTTTATCAGATTTGAACTCCTCTGTTCCTCTGGTGCAGACTGAGTGGTGGTGGCTGCCTCTGGCTGCGTTGCCAGTGTCTCCTGCATGGACAGACTGTCCTTAATGATGGGAAAGTAGTGCAGTGCCTTTGCTTATTTGGCCCGCCCTGGGCATGGTTTGAATCTATTAATGGAAACAATTACTGTCTGCTCTAGCGAGATGCCAACTGCTGCAGCAGTGCTGTGCAGATGCTGTTGCTTAACTGAGTAATTTCTCTGGTTGTTTGGTATTTTGGGAGAATGTCTGTTACTGATGGCAGAGTGGAGAAGGCTCTTGAAGGAAGTGTGAAAGTGTTGGCTGGAGACAGTGAGTGCAGCCAACAACAAAAAGGCCCCTGCTGTTCAACGATGTGCACCCCAGGACTCAACTCTTGAGTTAACTTGTGACCCAAAGCACCAAGTTAACTCAAACAGTTGTGTCCTTGCCTGGAAGTAATGTTGCTCTGTGTGTTGCAAGAGACAGTACAAAGGCCATAAGTTTGTCTGGCCGGTACCTGACTTTGTAGGTTGAGCCGAAATTGGTCATCAGAGTTTGAGGTTTGACAGAGCTTGGGGTGATTGCATGTGTCTTTGTGGTTCTTATGTGTGAAGCTTGAGATGGATGTTTGCTGGGGGGTGATGGAGGAGCTCGGTAAGTTATCTTAGAATATGAAGGTCAACCAGAAAAATGCATTGCTGACAGGAGTTGAAAATCAATGACTTGAGCTCAAGATATCCGTGTTGGTGAAGAGCAGGAGTTACACAAGCTGTTTTCAATGCCAGAGGAGAGTGTCCCCTTATGTAATTTCTCATTTCGGGGGAAAAGTGAATAAGTGGCTTTCTAATGCTGTTGTGCTTGGTAAGTGTTGTCATCTGTAATTCTGGCCTTTATTCTTGATAGTTGCCTTCTAATATAAAAATAATAGTTTAAAAACCCAACCGCCAGCCATCAAAACATCTATAAATTCATAACCATATCCTGAACTAGTATATTCTTTAGTCATCAGCCACACCCTTAATTTGGCATTTTGTTACATCCTAAATAGAGACATTCTCAAGCACATACATGCTTACCAAATATTCCTACATCATCTTTGGATAATGTGAAGCTAGTGGCTTGTAAGGTGAAACTTTTTCAATAGGAGGTAATTTGAATGTTCTGTCTCATTTCACTTGGATCACTATAGGGAAATCTGTGTAGTCCCCTCATGAAGCCCCTCATGAAGTCCCTAATGGCTTATCATCCTGTAGTGACTTATTTGTCACTACTTATTTAAGTGTTAATGGTCAGTGCTTATTTTGAGGTGCATCAGTCAGCACAGCAGCAGAAAGGTGTGCCTGAAACATTTCTGGGCGCTTGTGTTAGTGCCTGGTAACTAGCATGGTTAATGATGATGCTGCACATGGGTGCAGAGAGGCTCACTGTGCACTAGTAACAGGTTCTGCACTTACCTGTTTCTTAAAAACTAGTCTCCACCAAGCCTGTGCTGCTGCCTCTTCATGTTCACTAACAGCATAGACAGCAGGCTAGTAGTGACTGACTTGGAGATTCGTGGTGTCACTGCATCTTCTTTTTGCAGTGTGTATGTGTATTCCAAGAATTTTAAGCATTTCATAAACACGAATCAAAGCAGCTGCTGTGGCTGGAATGGCATGCTTATCTCTGCATGTACTTAGGAAGATACTGTTCCATATGTTTAAAAAAGTGCCAGGGTGCATTGTGAACTGTAAACTTTCTGTAAAGTAACTTGATGCTTTGTTTTAAAAACACATTGCTGAAAATGTCAACACTTGAATATTTTCTTCTGAAATTTTTTTGTATTAGAGAATATTTTAGGCTCACAAATACAATGAAAAAAATACACATCATATTTTATTTATTGAGCTTACATTTTCTTAGTTTATTCCACAGTCTCTTTTTAAACACGAGTGTCAATCCCAAGTAAATAGTGTACAAAAGCCTCTAGTCAAGAATAAATTTTCTTCTAGTGTAAGGCTTCAAAATTCTGAATCTGTCTCTTGAGCTTCTGCAATAATTTTTCTAGTGTTAAATGCTAGTATGTGGAGCTGTCTGTTTTGCTTAATAATTCTTACATGATGACAAGGAACAGCAGATCTTAGATAAGAAACTGGAGGATTTGATACTTCTTCTCATGTGGTTTCCACTTTCTGTCTGACTTCATGATTAAAATCGTGTCCAGTGTAGCTGAGTGGCCTTTCACGAACTCGATTCTTTCAGAGTTGAAGCAAAAAGGATTACGTGAGGTGGGAGGGATAATTTATCTGCCAAACAAATTGACTTATATGCTTACTGGCACTGGCTGCAGTGTAATTTTTAAAACTTCAGAGTTCTTATTCTTGTTGAATATTTACTTTAAATTGAGTTTTACTTTGTGATTCAAAAGCCCAGGCTTGTTTTACAGTTGATAAGCTTTAGCAAAAGATAAATCAACAGAGCATTCCCGTGGAGGCACAGAGCTGGTGGAAGTCTCCTACTGGCAGGCAAAGCTGCTTTATGGCCCTGAATGAGTGGCATCCTGGTCTGCTTTGGAAAGTTTCTTTTGTCAGCATCTATCAATGTGAGTTTTTTAGATACGCAGTGTGATGGGAGTCTGCAGTGCTCCAGACTTGTTTTGGCTCGGTAGTGCCACCTCCCTGAATGATGCAAGTCCTAAACATTTTGATGAGTTTTGGTATTTTTTCCTTCCTGTCATACTGTGTTGTCATTCCCTATTTTGAGATACTTCTCGATTTCTTTTAGACTTCAAATACGTTATCAGAGAATTTTATCTAGCGAAATCAGACTGAAATAGAAATTGGCCATTTGGTAAAACAGAGAAACGTTCATTTATTTACTGTATGTAGCTGAAGACATGAATACATTACTTACGTATCCTCTGAATGCTCAGCAACAAGTAGTTGAGTTTGAATATATTTTCTTTGAAGAGAACTGTGCAGTTATGTAAGGGAACAAGAGCAGAATGTATTTGCAGACCTCCTGCACTTTGCTGTTTTATTACATTGAGACAAAAATATGGTTCTGAAAGTTTTTTTCTGAGTGTGTAACGGAACATCACCCCAGCAGTCTTTTTGCTGTTTTGGAGCTTCTTCCTGGGTCCACAGCAGATTTGCTGTTCTGAAACAAAGTCTCTGGAAGGCAAGCTAGTACTTTCCATAGTGCCCATTACATTTTAAGAGAAGGAACTTTTGAATCGTTCTAATTCTTCTGGTGTAAATCTAATCCTTGTACCTGCTTTTGTGATAGGAGTGCCCTTGAGAAATGCTGCTTCAGTGTCTGCAGAGAAACTGACACACAAGGTAACCCAAGAGATGGCTTGTTAATGGATTTGCTGCTGATGTGGTGGAATATAGGGAAAGGATACTTGGGAACCAGGACAACAAAAGGCAAAAGAGAGATGCAGAAATGTTTGCCCAACAACATGATGAAACTCCTTAAAGTACATGTGGGAGAAAATCAAACCAACCAACAACCTCTCTTGCATCCCGCCCCCCCTCCCCAAAAAAAAAGCTTCTTTTCATCCTCCTGAAAAACTGGCATTCTCTGGGGTGGTACTGGTCTTCATGGGTGTTCTGGTTGAGATCCAAGCCGAAAACAAAAAGGAAAATCAGTTATTGTAAACAGACCATTGAACACTAGACAGCTTGCCCTGTAGCTTCCTGGTCAAGAATTTCCAAGTCCTTAGAATGTTTATTGTTTGAGGTGTTTATAACATTGTAGCTAAGTTCATGGCATGTTTTAGTGCATGGTTGTAACCCATATTTTAACACTGAATTTTTACTGTTTATTACATTAAACCTCATGAATGAGAATCTTTGCAAATTGACTTTGAAATAATCTAATGGAAAACAACTTGTGTGTCCATCAAAAGGATGATGAAAGTGTGTTTGAAGATGGATCATTTAAGCGTTCTCCTAGGGTCCCTTTCAATGAAACAGTAACTTGAATCTTTTAATAAATCTAGTAGATATTCTGTCTCTCTTAGCATTGCAGCTCCATGATTGGATTCCTCTTTACTGTCAGAATTGCTGGGTATTGAAGGAGGGAGATGTCTGACTTCCCCATGGTGAAAGTTAGAAGTTAGCTCTTGCCAGTTCTGTTTTCAAGTTCTCAGCAGGGTGTGGTGGATGAGTACTGAACCTGGATAGACATCAGTCTAATCTCTCCTCCCTTGTTTACTCCTTGGGGCAGGCTGCATCCTCTCAAGTAGTTTTTGAAGTTTCAGCTTTGCAGATGTGAATGTGATGGTGGCACTCTTTTTGTCAGAAATGCTAACGATGTGCACGCTTTCTGTTGCTGCTGCCATCTACACTCACAGATAGAAGTTTTGTGTGTGCTCTGTACCTCTGTTTGGAATTTCAGGATGTCCTCTTGCAACTCTGGCTAGTTTAAACCCAGAAATGTAGATTGGCAGTGTTGAGCAGGCTGAATGCCCTTAGTGTTCTGCAAGACACGCGTGTTTTCTGAGTTACGGTTCTTCTGCTGTGTGGTCTGACCTGTGCTATTGGTGACTATTTCAGAATTTCTTACCTGAATGAGGAAGAAATCTGTGGCTCATGTGCAAGATACATCAAATAGACTTTGAAAACACTCTTGTACTCACATGACCAAGGTGTAAAACTACTTTTATTAAAACCTCTCCAAGCCGAATTGATCTAAATCTGTCATCCTTTGTCAAGAAGGTTGTTGTAGAATGACTTCTGAAGGATGTCATGGTTCAAATGTTTTTCGCAAGGTGTTGACATCTTCATCATGGTTCAAAAAAGAGAGACAAGTGAGCCTGCCTTTGCTCAGATGGAAAAGGGAAAGTAAATGCTGGGTCTTTGTGGACTTTGAAATGGGATATTATAAAATGGAATTGCAGAACTGAATTTTGAGTGAGGAGTTTTTCATGAGCATTGTGTACCAAGGGACAGAACTAGAAATACTGACAACAAGCAGGTGTTGTGTAGGAAAAGAAAACTGAAATCAGCTGATTTCATTAATTTCAAGAAACATTTGGTTGTGATAAGAGTCTGACAATCTGTTGACGAGTAGATGTAAGGAACAATGTCAGCGTTCACTGAGCTCAAAGTGTTTGATTTGACTAGGAAACTTGCATGTTTTTTCCAAGTAATGGTGGAAATATTTTTTATTTGAAATACTTTTGTAATTATTATTCTACTTTGCATCCAAAATAGAAGAAAAGTTATAGATTCCCTGCAGAACTTTTCCTCTTTAACAGAAGGAGCAAAGGCTGCTTTGTGTTGGTGTCCTGTGGCATTTTTGGTTGGTTGGTTGGGGTTTTTTTTTTTGTTGTTTTTGCTCTTAAAGTACTGATATTCTAATAGTATTTGAAATGGGATACTTACCTTAGCTGCGGCTTCTCTTGTAACATGCTCTTTTAGTTTCATGTCTCAGTTTGCAGGTGTAGTAGATGAAAATAAATTCAGCTGGTGTGGAATTAATAATCAAACAACATGTCTTAGCCCTTTTTTTGAGTAGAATGGCTTTTTAGGCAAAAAGAGGAAACAACTGACTCCTTATTACATTGAAAATTGAGAACTGAGGGTTGCTCGGACTTAAAATATTAGTGATAATGGTCAAAGTGGGAAGCTACACTGAAGAATCAGTGTGATAAACTTTTAAAATAATTTTAAACTTAATGCTGTGTTTGTCAAACCTGAGTTTTGTTTGCAGTACTGCTCCTCACCTACTTTGCTCCTTCACATTCTTATCCTAGTGTTACTAACCCAGAACTGTTGACCTCATTAATGCTGCTCCCTAATTAATGTAATGCTTATCAGAGTTCAGAACCTGTGTGCCCTTTCATATGACTTTTCAGGGTGTTTCAGACCAATCTACTTGCTCAGAGTCTTTCTTGTTCCTTAATATATGGCTTCTCATTCTCTTCTGAGGATTTTTGTCAACTTTTTGAGAGACCACGTGTAATTCTGCTTTATTTCTTCTTGCTTGTTTTGTTGAAGTCTATTCACTATGCAGGCAGATCCCTGGGTAGATCATTTAGGCCGTGGGTTATTTATGGCAGAGATAATTAGCTGAGTTGCAGCTCCTGAAACAGAAGAATTGCAGCTTGGTGTCGTGGAAGTTTAGCTGATAAGCTTTGTGGGGCCTCACGTCCTCCCGTGCAGAGTCAGATCAGGAGACTCAGTGCTGGACTCCCGCAGCCTGTGTGTGTAGCAAAGCTTCTTTAGCCTGTGCTGCCCATGCTGTACCTGGTGTTTGTGGCAGTGTTGGAGTCAAGAGCAATGCCAGGGACAGGAAAGGGCAGCAGATGGGTGGGTGTAGGCCTCCACTACTGCTCTCCTAGTTCAGGTGCAGTGCGGGATGAGCGTGTGTTCAGGTAACAAGGCAAAGCTGACGGGGGTCTCCTAAAACTCAGATGTGAGGACTGGCTATATAGAGATAACTAATGGGCACCATGGTGTTGATTTGGTGATCGGGAATACCTGCCACATGCTTCTGAGTGTACACTCTGTTATCTGGGATTTTCTGTTGTCCAGAGTGGTTCAGCCTACTCCCATCATGAGTAATAGGGCTGACTGCAGTTGCAACACAGATGGTACTAAATGGAACTATAAAACTGTGTCTTAAGCAATATTTAAAGTATTCTGTTGAATACTAGAAACTAAGTAGTTGAAATACTTTGTCAAAAAGTGGGGTAACACTCACAGATTGATTTAAATACACCTGTTGACCATACTGATCGAGATGAATGTTAAGTTTAAAGCACAGTTATTTGCAGTACCAGGAAAAAAACAATCATCAGGAAGGAATACATTTTTCACTGTTCTCTCTTTCTATGAAAGAGACTTTCCATTGTGTAACTGCGGTACAGCATCACTTGTGACCACTTCATATCCCGGTGCAGAATCCCAGAACTCCCTTCTTAACTGCCTCTGAGTGGGAGCCAGCACAGGCCACAGACTCTGCAGTCTCTGGGTCAGCATGCAGGGCGCTGGGCCCAGTAGCCAGGCCTGACTTATCACCCTACAGGCTCTTTAAACATACACAGCTAATCTGAGTATTAAACCTTGTAATTTCTGTGCAGGCAGATCTATAGATAAAGTTTATGCCTTTCTCTCTTCTCTTCAAGTTTAACTTCATTCTCCTACCCTTCGTTCTCCTACCCTTTGTTCTCCTGACCTCCTACCTGCATTCTCCCATGCTCTTTCAAGATACTACGTAAAGTGTTATCTCCAGAAATGGTGGTGCTTCAGAATAGAGCTTGAATGCTGTTAGCAACTCCCAGAAGCACTCTATGGCTTACTCTAAATTGGAAGCTTTGATTACATTTAATCGTCTGCAGTTGTTATGGTAGCGTGTGTGTGTTCGTGTTCATGTCTCAGCTCTTTTGTCTGCTTTCTGTGTCTCATTCCTCTCAGTAACTTCTCTTATAGTAAATATTCACTGGCAGGGATTGGGATTTTTTTATCCTATTATTAACTGCTTTGTATTTATGTTTTTGTGTGCTAATTGGTAAATATCTTTCTCCTGTTCTGAAACATGTCAGGACTGACAGCTTGATTTGATTTTAAGATGTCTAATTTAGAGTTTGGTTGTTTTTTGGCTTTTGTTGGGTTTTTTTCTGCTGCAATAAGACAAATCTTATAATGGAATAACTTTTTTCGTAATGCAGCTGTGCTTAGTATGCTGCTGCTGAATGGAAAGGCCTCAGTGAATTTCTGCAGGGTGGTACAGACTCTCATGTTCTCAAACTCTCCCTCTCTTAACCTTGAGTGCTCCTTTGCTCACTGTATCCATGCTGGGGCTGTGCTCTTTCTTGGTTCCTAATCAGGTGCTTTCCACTGCATGGAAGTGTCCATGCACCTTCTCTATTTTTAGGCACTGACTTGTCTCTTTGCCACTTTTTTGCTTTGTTTTATGCCCTGAGTTAAAAAAACCTGTCTGGACTCAGTGTTTGGGTTTTTTTTCCCGCACAATAAATCTGCAACGTGGATAAAATTCTTACAAGTAATGGCTGTGGGAAGACATTTCAAAAAACTTCTACCTTTCAGTATAATAATACAGTAATGTTCCACTCTTTGTAAACAAATGTTCATAAAAAGATAAACCTGTCTCTGCAGTCTGAGATCACAGCTCAAAAAACATTTTGATGGGATATTGTTAGCTGCAAGCCAATGAGGGAAAAAAGATTCCAGTAGGAGTTAAAGAAGAATGAACAAGTTTTTGAGAAAGAAGGATTATCATATCTTTAAAATATTTATCTTTAAAATATTTGAGCTGTATATAGACTTTGGGCTATTTGAGTAAAATTCCATTGAGAATACTGCATGTTGTTCGAATATGTGGTTTTAAATGTCAGAGTGTGTGTAGAGAGAAACAAATTGTTTAAGGAAAAAATTGTTTTCTGACAGCAGCACACTGTGCAGGCTGCCAGTCAGAGTTCCTGTGATGATGTCTGCTATCAATGAACGTGAGAGTTGCATAGTGTAGGAAGTCAGTTTGGGAAGGTGATGATGATGACTGGCAATCTTTGAGTAAACCACGTCAAGACCTAGATAGCAAAGTTGTTGACTTCGTCAGTATGGCCTTTAAACTATGACAGGACCTGAAAAGATGCAAAATCAAATTTTTGTTAATGATTATAGCCCTGTGGAATTTTAGAGGCTAGATTCTTTACCTCCCTCTTTCCTGTTGTCAGTTGATTGTGTCTGTGCTGTCCATCACTGTGTCTCTTGGAGCTTAACACCAGTTACTGTGTTAGAAAGAAGTAGATATATCCATCTTTCTTGTGGTGGCTTTGAATATGAGACTAGTAATTTTGCCACCGAAGTCAGCATGCCACTGCAAATTCATTGGGCAAGTTCTGTGGAGAGAGAAGTTGTTGATCCCAGGTAGACATTTTTCAGAGCAAAACCTGCTAGGATTTGTTTCAAGCACATTGCAGCGTTTATGTGCAGAGCAGCGCGTGGAATAAATTGATGATCAGAGGTTTGGTGAAGCATGACAGGAGTTACAGAAGTAGTTGGGCTGGGCATGCTTGTATGAAATGCTGGGTTTCTGGGGAGTGGGATAGGCTTGAATTCAAAATTTAAATAGATTTTTAACAGTTACATTTGAACTGGGTTTTGTTTGGGTTTTTTTGTAACAAAGGCTGCAATAGCTTAAATACTTTTCAGAGTTTCAAAGTTTACAAGTTGAAGAATACAGATATTTTAGCAAGCAAATGTAGTAGTAAGTTGTAAATCTCTGCAGGTTGTGTACAAGTTTTGATTTTAAAAGATTGTAAAAACAGTGCATTACTGGCTTTAGTTTGGGTTTTTTTTACTTGATATTTGGTATAATGATATAATGTTATTAAAGCAGACATCAAATAGCTCCTATTTTCCATCCCTTTGCCAGAATTGCCTTTTCTGAGCACTTAATTCTCTGGGACCTCAAAGACAAGTGAGGATTAATCAGTTCTGAGCATGTTCTTGCTGTCAGAAGGATATTTTTCATCATGTTCCCAATTTTCTTGAACAAAGTGTTCCAGCTGTCTTCATTCAGTAAAGATACCATCAATTACAAGTAATTAACAGGTCAAATCAGATTATGATCTGTGGGTTTTCTTTTTGAGAGGTAAGATGATTAATATGTCTGTTGTAATCTAATAATTCTGCATATGGCAGATCCAACATGAAGTAGTTTTTGAAGAAGAAAAATGTATTGTGGATGCTTTTTCATGTTGAACATTAAGAGTTTAAAAGGTCAAGATATGAATGAGTGCTGAAATTCAACAAGTTGATGAGAGGCCAGATTACTTTGGCTTAGTAGTTAAATTCTCTCGTGCACCTTCTTACTTCTGGCTTTCTGAAATGAAGTGCTGTATAACTTGCTGCTCAGAGTTCCAGGGCTTTTCCACAGAAAAGTGAGTGAAACTGTGGACCATTAATTTGGACTGTATGAACGACTGACCTTGAACTCAAGAGTGTGATCAGGTAGTGCCATGCACATCAGATGAGGTGACATCAGAAGTTACTCCCCTTCCGCTGTTTAATACTGTGCCCTGAGAAGTAATGTGAGGTCACACAGTTCTCTTGACAATGAGGTTCTTTGTATTTCAGTTAATATCAGTTAATTTTTTTTCAGCTGTGATCCTTAGGTTTTAAATAAGAATATTAAAAAATAGGTATTTTACTGTTGCTAATGGTAGATGGATAACTTCATAGATACATCATACAAGGAACAGAAGGTTTCTTAATGTACTAAAGATTAATAGCTGAAAGCTCAAGTCCAGTGAAGGGTTTGGGGTGGGGGAGGGGAGGCCAGAAGTGCACAGTTACTTAATTATTGGAAGAAACTGCTAAAGGAAAGAAGGAATATATCTGCTAACTTGAGGAAACAAGATAGGTCTTTCCTTTTGCCTTTGATCACCTTGTGCTTCTCCTGTTTCTGGATTGTATGGTGGGTGAGAGAAGTCAGTCTCCATTCTGAAATGTGGAATACTTTGACCTCCTGCTGCTTGGACAAAGCTGGGATGGTGGCTACCATCTTCTGAGTTTCTGGTATCATAGAAAAAAAAAATCTTCAGTCTTCAAGCCCTGCACGAAGAACTACACCTGCAAAATTTTCTTTCTTTAATACCGTGTCTCAGGTTGCTGGTGGTGTGGGATGTTGGTCAGTCATGAGAATTATAGTAAGAAAATTTTTAAAAAGTGAACAGTTTCATCTGAGTCACAGTATGGGATTTCCTAGATTTGAGAGAAATTATGTGATAACACATTTTGCTAACCATCAAATATAAGGTGGTAATTAACTTCTTTTCATTGCCCATGTCTATTGGCTAGGACCACCTTCTTTTAAAAATAGCTTTTCCTTTGGTATTTGTCTGCCCTGTGTATTTGAGCTCAGCAGTTTAATGAAGGATAAGAATCGGAGGTGACTTCTAAGTAGGAAAAATTGGAGTCACTTGCAGGCAGAAGGTTGACCACTGAGAGAAGTACAGCTTTGGACAGAAGCTGTAGGAGGACAAAATATAAAAGAGTGTTATGTATTATGAGCTGTGTCAAGAGGGTTCCTTATAAAATGTGTAGATGAGAAAGAAAATTTTTGGAGAGCATGGTAGAGTCAAAAGCTGGTAACAGTTCACAAGATAATCGCTACTGCATCTGTACATTTAATAAGATAAATTAAACTGTTCAAGTTGTGTTTCCTTGGTGTTGGTGCTTACCGATGCCTACAGTAATATTGCTTTGACTTCAGAGAGAAGGGGAATGGAAAGCCCACTAAAATTGTTGTTAAATTTCATCCTTACTGTCTCCCAGATTGTAGTTCCAAAATCCTGCAATTTGCAAGCAGAGGAGCATAAAATTCTCCAGTGTGTATTTAAGATGACAGATTGCTTGAGCAATCCAGTAGTTTGTCTCGTCTGTTTAAATTATAAAATGACATGTAAAGTCTGAATCAGTGTGCAATTAAGTGACGGTTGAGTGATAAAAAAACTGTTTCCTGAGCACTTGCTTCAGAGATGCTCATTCTTCAACTGCCTCTAATAGCATTAGAGAGGTCTCTGGTTTTAGAAATTTATTTCAGTTTGTATACAGGAAACAGCATATTGCCTTGGTGGAGCAGCTTTGCTTTTTTTTTAAAGTAATTTTGGCTCAGTTGATAGACATATTTTAAAAAAACACTCCAGCATGTAATTGGGAGGCTTTTTGTGATTGTTATTAAAAACAGGTGCCAAGTAAATAGAGTAATCTTTTTTTTTTAATGGTGAAAAGGTTCATGGAGATGCTTAGTTGTCTCTCTGAGGTAAACAGAAACTTTGCTATGCAAGACTGCTGTTAACGAGCTCCACTTTTATTATTGCCAGCTGAAGAAGCAGCTCAAAGCAGCTAACAGAATTTTATATTAGTCCTATACCAGCTGGAGTCAGCACAGATGGCAGTAATAGTTTCCATCACAGTGCAAAGATAAATGGCTGCTCTGTTGTGAACACGGAGGAGTGTTAAATAGAGATCCCAAGTAATGTATTTGCTAGTATTTATTAAGACATATTGAGTATCTGTAAGACCGAGTCCTGAGGCAATGTTAAATTTCTCTGAACTTCGTTATTATGAACTGCCATGATGTGAAGAAAAGCACCTTTTTAATAAATAATTAACTTACTTCAAGAAGGAAGGGAAGTGATGTATTTGTAAAGAGACAGGGTTTATGGATCAGATAGTGAGTATATGCAGTTACAGTAAACCAGAATCATCAGTGTCTTGGATTTGGAAGAAAAGGTGGAGATAGAATTGCTGGGAAATGTTTTCTTTTTCCTCAGCTTGTGGCTGAGGTGCAGAACAGAGGTAAGGTTTCACACAGGAGCTGCAGGAGGTTGTAAATAGAATGGTCAGTGTTTAGCATTGCAAGAAAAATCCTGTGATACAAATTGAAGCTTATATGAGGTGATTTAGTTGGAATTGGGTCAGAAGGCACTGGTTGCTATTGGAAAGGGAAAATTGCTGTAAATCCCTTATCACAATTTTCTGAGATTATGGAAGTAATTTACAGTAATGAAGAATAGATGACTTTCAAAAGCTCTTCAGGAATTAGTTTGAAAAAAAAACGTTCACAAAAGTAACTTGTCTGTTTTGACTTTCCGTGAATGCAAAAACATTTGAAACTTCTTCTCTGAAGAAATACATCTGCTTGTGTGTTGTTTGGGGTTTTTAAAAAGTTTTTTCCAGACTTAACTGTTCTCTAAGTTATGGTATGGAGGAGAACAAACCATTAAATAATTGCTTTGACTGTGGAGCTCTTTGCAGGGTGTGGGTAAAGCAAACAACTGAGCAGACCTGGAGGGCAGAGGAGGGCTTTTTCATTGTTCCCTGCCAGGATCACCAAGCCTCCCCTTACTGTAGGCAGCAGGCAGAATCTAGCATCTCACACAATCCTACAGGTAAAATGAAGTGAGCATGTCTTTGGAACAGCTCTGATTACAGTTGTTCACATAAGTTGGTTAATGGTTTGATATACTGGGAGAATATTTCTAAGGCTGAGGTATTTAAGAATTCTTAGCACGTCTTCCACTGTTAATCTGGTGTTGCTGTTGGCAGTGAAAAAAGAGAGAAGGTAGGCTGGGTGTAGATGTGTCTGCTGCTGTTGGGCACCAGAGACATTCAATCGAATGTTGCCATGATGTGCCTCCCTTCTGGAGAAGAGTTACTATCAAGGAATAAAATTTTAACTTTGGTTTTATGTTTGTGTGCCAGACTGCCACGTTTTGATACCAAATTAAGATGTGTAAGAACAATAATCTTTCATTCAAGAAAATCTGGGGTGTATCTTACTGTGGCGGACAGCTCAGGTCTGACCGTGAAAATACGACCGGCACTCACGGATTGCTGAAGTATAGTCAGTGTATAGGGTATGCTTTCTTTTTTCTTTCCTTTTTTTTTAATTTTTTCCCTTTTTCTTCATGCGTGAGGTGTGTTTTTGGAAGACACTTGCTATTGAGTGGCGAGTTTTCTTAAAAAAATTTTTTTGGAGACAATTCTTAAAATGGCCCAAGACAAGCTTAGTGAGATTTTAGGTTTGCAAAATCTACTTTTAAACTGCTGAGTTTGTTGGAAACAAGCACTTCACCCTGATTTTCCTGTATTATTTTCCCTGCTGCTTCCCCCAATTAAAAGGTATGTTTCCAAAATCTCTCTTGGAGTTGTTTGCTTATGTGTCCCTTTGAAAGCTTAACTAGGAGATAGCTACTCATATTGCAGTAACAACAGGTTTACTTTAGATGTACTAAACTGTTCTCTAGGACTAGCATTGGATGGGTTTTTTCCTTTGAAAAATTAGCAGCCGAGATACCAAGTTTACCAGGGGTGCTGTTGTTTGTCCATTGTTGTTGTTTGTCCCAAAGCACGAAATAGATAAAATGCAACTTTAAATTGAAGTTCTTGCTGTTTTGGGATCTGATGCAGACACACTTGTGGTCCTGTGGTTTTATAGACAGGTGTCTGTCTGTGTTGAAAGTACCTTTAGAAGCAGAAATAATGCTGTGTGCCCGTACTCATTGTACTATCCAGAACTTAGACCTTTTCCTGAAGTTCTCTGTTGTTTGTTTCTCTACCTTTTAAACAGAAAAATTAACAATCTCTGGATTTGGTTTTTTTTCCAGGCCTCTGATTAGCATAGTAAATATTCTTGAGTTCTATCACTTGTTTATACAGGTTTGCTGCATTTCCACAGAGCTTCCCTTTCACTGTAATTTAGGGTTATGTTTGACTTGAAGTATGAACAAAAGGGAACAAAAGGTCTGGAAGGATGGTTCAAGGACTGGGTTGCTTTTGAGGCAAGATTCCTGGTTAATTTTCATGCCAGTAGTTAGAAAATACCAATAAGGAAACAATTGCTTTTGTTGGTAATTGTTCCTTCAAATGCTTCTTTGAGGCTGTTCCTTCAGGAGGAAGGCACGTGCATTGATGGAGAATATTACAACATATTTTTACCACTGTTTTTCTGAGGAGAATCTTTTGGAAAAATGTTAATTATCTCTGAAGTATTAATACTGAGTAAGAAAGAAGAGCTCATCTCCTGTGCCTCACATATTTAAATGATGCTGAGTGTGCAGTTCTGGTGTTGTTTGTGCTGTGAGTTGAGCATTAATATGCAGTATATACACGTAACATGCCCCAGGACACAGACACATGAGGCGGTTAATCCGTGGCATTTCAAGCACTCTGTTTTGAAAGATTGCAGGCACCTCGTGAAACCCCTAAAGGTGATTTGTCTATAGAAATATGACTAAGTGTATCTCTGGATGAATTCAGGCTGCATTTCTCATGCTAAAGTTCCTGCCTTTCAAGGCACAATCCTCTGTTTCGCGTATTTCTGACAGTGTCTGGTTGGCATAGACACCTGACTTGATCTAGGGTTATTACTTACACCTTACCCTTTCTGCTCTGGATTCATAAAGCATTATTTCTTTAAGTTCTTGGGAAATCTTGTAGCCAAATACCAAAGGGTGATGAGTCTAGCCAGCCATTGGATTATCATTGGCATTATTGCAACTGTAAATGCTGTGTTACAGTAGCTTTTTTCTGCTTGGTTTTTATATATAATGTATTTTCCTCGTGGAACAGATCAGCTGTCTTACACGTTCTTTTCAGGTATTTTGGAAAAAAACCCCATTCTCTCACCTTGTATTTCTTTAATGTTGATCCTGTCGTATGAAGATATTCTTGCAGAATATGAATTTCAGAATGAATTTTGCAGAATGCTGGGTTTCCCACCAAGATCACCGGTGGGTTACAGAGCTCTCCCCACACACCCTTATCTTCTGTTCATCACATCTGACTGGACTGTTGCTTTGGAAACCGTTGTAATGTCGCAAGTGATTTCATTATGATTAAATGAGGGGAAAAAAATAGAACAAAAGAGCACATTCCTGTTTCAACATGCAACTTGGAAACTGAAACTGTCTCACATACATTCTCTGTATTTCAGAGCACTTTTTGGTAATGGCACAGATCTGTCCTGCTAGTCGGGAATAAAATCTCTACTTTGAAATTCCTATTATTTATTTCCTTTAATTAGAACCAGTAATCAACTGATGTAGTTACAAGGATAACTGGCTTATACTCTATTAAAAGCTGTGCGTGGTTCTGTCAAAAAAGAACCACTTAGTGTTTACACTTCTTTGTCCATCACAGAGACTTAATTAGTTGTCTTTAACACTGAGAATGCTATAGTTTCTTCTTCTGTCTGGGAGTATTTTCTATTTTTTTCTAGTATCTGTAT
Source organism: Mohoua ochrocephala (assembly GCA_013398855.1). Taxonomy (NCBI): domain Eukaryota; kingdom Metazoa; phylum Chordata; class Aves; order Passeriformes; family Acanthizidae; genus Mohoua; species Mohoua ochrocephala. The sequence continues at coordinate 93,936 of VZTA01014082.1, read as the reverse complement.
AAATATTTAGGTTTCTGAAGCAGGTCTGTAACTGCAACTAAACAGAAGATTATATGTGCCAGGATGCTGCAAAATTTTTTGGCACTGTCTCAGCATTGTTACTGATGTAGAGATTTCCATGTCTTTTGTGGGTATGTTGGAGTTTTTTTCTCGGTTTACACTTAATAGCTTGTCTAGTAAATTTAAATTTTCAATGCTATATGGTAAATAAATGAAACTTACTAATGACTGAAGAAGGGGAAACCAGAGTTAGGGTTTCCTAGACCTGCCCCCTGTCTTTTTTCCCCTTAATGCTCCAGAAGCTGTTTGCTGAAGGTTGCATCTAGTTTTGTAAACAGTAAACTCTTCTATCTGTGCAGCTTGTACTCAAAATCATAGAATGGTCTGGAGCCAGATCAGTGATTATTGCTTGGAGGTGAGAGGGATGGGAACAGGAGGAGGCTCTGCAGGAGTTCCCACACTCCTTGGCAGTATGGTGCATGTGCAGTGCTGGTCGGATGTCCTGCTGGTTAACTCTGGTCCTCCGCTGTGGGTCTGGGTCACTCCCTGGAGTCTGGAGTAGCTCAGTGTGGTGCTGCTGCTGCTCGGGTGCTGTGCTTTGCTGGGAATCTCTCCAGAACAGGTTTCTGAGCCACCAGCCGGGCCTTGCTCTGGGCCTTACCGGGAAGGGGGCTGGCAGTCAGAACACTCCTTGCTACGTCGGCTTCTGTGCCAAGCTCAAATCGCTCACAGGTCTGCAGAAGTTTAAAGTGCTTGGCATGGACAGCTCAATAAGTGACACAACAAGTGAAGGTAGTTTGGGATGTGTTTAAATCCAATTTTTTTTTTTTGTTCTTCATTCGATTTTATTGTCACTGGTTTGTTACAGTGAATGAAGTGGTTGATGTGTGAGGTAGTGTTACAGAAGCTGGTGAAGTATAGAAAATAGGTGGGGTGTGAGATGTGCTGCAGAGACACCAGACTGGTATTTTTTCTTTGGCTATATTCATATGAACTGCTAAAATCGACATTTACAGCCATTGATAAACTTTTAAGTCATTAATACTTTCAAGTAAATTGTCATTTTCTTCCCTAAGAGTGTCCAACACCTTCCTTTTTTGGGAAAGCAAAATGAATAAGCCTATCCTGAGTAAGACATGAATTATCTTTTCCATTATCTCTCAGGAAGTTCTGATTGTTTCTGAAACGCTGCGTACTACTGATCTGCTACCTGAGGAATGTGTCCACTCCCTCTATTGTATAAGTACATGGTGTAACCATTAATATGAATCTGTTGTTCTCTTGTTCTTTCTGGAAAAATAATTAACGATATTGAAATAGTATGGGGTTTTTTAACAAAAAAAAATCATTTTTTCTGAATGTATATTTTTTATAGTCTGTCTAGGTTAGATGCAGATGATCATCTTATCCCTAAGGATCTCTGCATAATATCATGTCTTTTTGCTTTGTGGCTGGAATCCTAAATTAATTACTGAATCATAAGTTCTAATCTTGATGTTGATCAAGACAGCCTCTTAGTCATGGTATTTCTGTACTATCAAGGAAAGTATTGATTTATCCAGAAATATATGCATATTCCTGGATAAATCAAATACTGATAACACTCTTATACAGAGTGTACGCTTGTTCAGTCAGAAGTCGTCTATCAGAGTAGCCCATCGTGAAATATCATCAGTTAAATAAAAGAGATAGGGTGTGTAAATAGGTATTTAATTCACAAAATTCAGATGGACTGACGTTACTGAACATATTTGGTATTTTTAGCAGATACACGTTGAACTGAGGCACTGTATTTGTGAGAGGCCAGTTCTTTCTGAATTCTATTTATAGGCTGGCCTGGAATGCTCACATGATGATATTGTTTGTAATCTTGGGTATTTTTATTGCCAGCGATGCTATGGCAAAGAGCTTCTCAGTATTTCCATTATACAATTGTATTTCCAAGCTGTATACCTAGTGCCTAACATAAAGCTTGGCTTGGAGGTTGAGGATGTGACTCCTCTGCAACGGAATAAATCCTGTCTCTGTATTTTTGGAAGAGTTATGCGATTGCAGTGACTTGTGTACATTTCATTATCATGTTGCTACAACAAATATTAAAACACATGACCGTTAAAACAAGATCTGAAAAGGATCCATGGAAAAATGGTTAAAGAATAGACAGAAAACTGAAACTGCAATGTTGCAGTTTGTGAATTTGCTCTGGTACAGTGGACTTTAATCCAAAATGTCCAAGGCATAAATGATTTGGAGCTCAGTTAGTGAGACTCTCTTGAGAATACTGGCCAAAATTAATGTTGGCAATATTTCAGATTTTTTGTTTCAGTGTTCTTTGGTTTTATTAGGTTTACTCCAGTTCATTAGCACAGTGTTTAAAAAAAAACCAAAAAAAACCACTGACAGAAACAACCAAACAATTTCATTTGAGGAGAGTAGAAAAGGAGGAGCAGAAAATCATCAAACTGGCAGGAAAACAATACCACTTATCTGTAGTTGTAATAAAATATGTGAAGGCAAAAAGGAGAAAACCAATTTTTTTTGTTTTAATTGTTTGTTTTTTTTGTCAGCTGCCTAAAGGAATATTTCTGTCTTCCACCTGATGACCACTGATCATCATTTTCTTCTATCAGGGAAAAAGAATCTTTCTCTTCCACTTGCCTGCCTTCATTCCCTCTCTCCTTCCCTCCCGGGTAGAATGTGATAATGTTGCCTTTTCTTGACAAGCTGGGGTTGCATTTGATTTAATGTATACAATGTTATTTTCCTGAGGATTTTTTTTTTCTTTTGGTGAGACATGATTTAGAAAACGCTTGATAATTTCTGCAGCACTGTACAGAAATTGTATCTATTTGTAACTGCCCAAGAGTCAAGCGTTTTGGTTCTCAGAGTAACTAAGGTAATTACCATAAATATCTTGTGCAGATTAGTCTAAAAAAGTGCCATTTGGAAAAGCTAGGCTTCTATTAAAAGGTTACCAATTATATCATAATGTTGTGCAGTTAACTTATTTTTGTCTGAGCTTGACAGTAATTTTTATCCAACTGATGCATAACTAAAGGAAATGTTGTTTTGAGCCTTTGAGGTTTGGTTCTGTTTGTTAGGGTTAGGTTCCATTGCCTACAAAGAAGTTGTTTAGATTAGGAAAGACACACTAAATATGAAATAATTGCATTTTTGCTTTTCTGTTGACTAGTTAGCTATGGGTGTTGCACAGAGGAGAAGGTACTCTTGTGTTCAGTAGGGAAAGCAAGGAACATCCATTTTTGTCAGAGGTAGCACAATGTACATTAAATAGAACCAAGATTGCAATCCCAGGATGTAGCCACTCAGTTTATCCTATAATAAGAGATATGGAAAGCCGTATTTGAAGGAAGCTTTTGTGTGTTTCACTTATCTTGATCCTCAGTATTTGGAAAGTGAGGGGTAGAAAAGCTAAGATGTTTGTATAATTTTCCGTTGCAACCTGTTGAGAAGAAAACTGCAAATAAAGCTAATATTTTTCGTCCCTTAGATATGCTGTCTCTAGCCTTGCTTTATTTTCTGGAGTACTGTTTCTTGGATGCAGCGTTTGAATTGGATGATGCCACATAATTTGTTTGCTATATATTTAAAGAAAAAAAAAGAGTACTGGGTATTGCTTCATGTCCCAAGCTTTAGATTTGACTGTGCATACAGATCCTAAGGTAGAAGGATATTTTGCTTTTGAAGGATATGTCAAACGTCAGTACTGTCGTTTTGATTCTGGACTTTTGTATCGCTTTCTTTTCTAATTGCTGCATTCTTTTAATCTGCATCTTTTTCTTCTGAAACGACAGTAAAAGGTGTGCTAGTAATGGTATCATCATTTCAGATAATTGGGAGAAGCTGACTGAGAGGTTCTGTAGTTAACTTACCAACATTTAATTTAGTTTAAAAAACTAGTGTCTAGCAAAAATATTGATAACATTTTTAAGACTCACACTTATTTTCTACATTTCTTTTCAGCAATTCCTATATGAATGGTATTAGGTGTATAGTTTAGCCAAGGTTTTGCACACGATTTTGTTCCCTTTGGAAGGGATGTGCTCTTTCTGCATGTTTCCTTAGCCTGTTTTTATAAAGACTTCTGGAACCTTCAATACTGAAAATAATTTTACAGTTCCAGTGAGTTATTTTAAGCTATCAAGGCACCTGATATTTGTGCTTCAAGTGGTTTAGAGGAAAAGAAGCCAGCCACAACCCACAGACTTGTGACTTTTAGCTTCTCCCACTTAATAAAAGTAACAGACTCAGTAGGCATGAGCCACGTGTCCAGCCAAAATCCTTCCTTTCACCCCTGAACATCTTGTGTGGAGGCCTGAAGTGGTCTCTGCTTGGCCTGGTATTTCTTCTTTTATAAATGAGCGGGATAAGGGGTGAATATGGGTGTGATGGAATATATTGGCAAGACGGTGTTGCTGCGGCTGCTGTTGGAGCGTGGCAGCCACAGAAAGCTGTGGGAGGACCTTCAGGTGGGTTGTGGTTGAATAATAAAAGGGTACATGAAACTCACTGTGAAACACAAAGCTCTTCTGACCTTATGTACCCAGCCATGGTTTCTGGGCTCCCTGTTCCCAGGTGAATCACTTTGGAGTTGTGCATGTTCAAGGAAAACCTCAGCTCAATGCTCAGCAAGTGGGTGAAAAATGGCAAGAGACTGTCATGACCTACTGGGAAACCATGTCAGGAAAGAGCAGGGAATGAGGGAGGAAGTTTCATGTCTCTGTACAGCTGCAAAGTGCTCTTGACTATTGTGTTTTATTCTGACCCTCCTGTCTCAGAAAGGTCTGCTGGAACTAGGAAGAGATAGAGAAAGGCAGTAAGGGTGGTGAGCTTACAGACCACTTCTACATGAGGAGCTAATAATAAAGCAAGAAGTCTTTAGTCTAGAAGAAGGCAGCTGGGGAGAGGAAAGGGATATGGTTTGAGATTTGGACATCCCTGAACAGCAGGAGGAAGGATTTACTGCCCGTTGCCTTGTAAGAACTGTGAGACTTAAATTATCAGGAGGTGGATTCAGAGCAAGTACAAAGATATATCTGTAATTAAACTGAGGACTTTGCCACAGGATGTCAGCTTTTAAAAGTCTGATTAAAAGATTATTAGGTAAATTAATATATAAAACCCCAGTCACTGAAGGCCATTAAGGTTAAACATACCAGTCAATTCCATCTTAAGTTTCTCACCCTCCATGGCACCCAGCCATGGCTGGCTGTGTTCTGCAGCTGCACCAGGCTGCTGCTGGGTTTTCTGCTGTGTTCATCAGGTGGCTTGATTAAAGGACCTGATGGCTGTCAGAGGCAGGATATGCCCCTTCTGTGATATGGCAGTGGTCTAGCAGTCAGTACAGCTTCACCCCCCCCTCTCGAGGTTCATGTTCTCAGTTGCACATTGATGTGTGCTGTGTACATTTCCCTGCATTGGGACAGCTGGTTTCTGGTTCTGTAAAACTAAGATAATTTTTTAAATAAAGAATGTCAAAGCAAAGCAATGTTCCCCCCAACCCTCCCATTGCCTTGCATTTTTCTGGCAGAAGCATAGCTGAATGTAAGAGGCTGTGGCGTGGAGCTAGGAACAAGAAGTTGGAGAAGAGCAGAAACTTCTTAAACTGGCTTTGCCTCTCAAAATTACAGTGAGGTATTCTTAGAGCAACTGTTGCCAGTGTCTTCGTCTGAAGCTTACTCATTCTGCCTCAGACCTGAAACAGCATACACACTTAAAACCTTACCTGTTTTTCCTCCTCCCCCATCTCCTGCAGAGATAAAACTATTTCACCTGCAGCCTAATTAAAGATACAATCTCTGCTTTCAAAGTTTCCTTTCTCTGAGATACTCTCAGGAAGAATTTGCTAGCTAAAGTAGTTCTTCAGGTTTTGAAAATAAAGCAATTTCTATGGTTCTCACCTCTTTTCTGGTCTCTAATGCAAGCTGAAATGTGTCATGATTCTTCCCTTTGCAATTCACAGAAGAGTTAGGCAATAGTTTTTCAAGAGTACTGAAGGAATATAGCAAAGGCTGGAAAGAGTTACGCTTTCTGTGCAGACAGATTTTTTTTCTTTCCATATTTTCCAAATTTTTGAAATGCAAACTTTCCTTCATAAACAGCTCAGTATGAATGCAACATAGGAACTATGCCCTTCTGAGAGACTCTTGGTAGTATTGGACTTGGTAATATCTTGGGACTTCTGTTGTATTCTCTACATTTCAGATTCACTATGCTTAAGAAATACGAATTCAAACTGGTTTGAAGAGGATGAGAACTGCAAAACCTCCCTATGTAGAAGTGTGTTTAGAGCTGCGAGGGAAGTGCAACATACGAGAGCACATGTAGAAAGCCAAGTTTGACTGGAGGGTTAAATTACAGGACAGTGTTGGTACAAGAACAAAATAAATGAGATTAAATTTCTTCACTATCAAAATTTGGGAAAGCTTTCTGGACAGCAGGAGAATGAGTCAGAATAATTCAAAGTCAATGCTGTTCTGCCTCATGGAAGGCAGTTCAATCTCAAAAGACTTTACGGCCTTGTTGCCTGTGACAGTTATAGACTGCATGACCTGGAGATTCTTGCTCTGTGTTTTATTGCTTTGTTCAGCCAGCTAATGTGTATTGGCAGATGTAAACTCTTCAGCTGTAAGAATAGACACAAATAATTTTTTTTATTTCTGTCTTTTCAGGAAATACTGCAAATCCATTCTGGTTCTTAATTAACTGGTCACATTAATGGCTTGTATACCATCATATTGTGACCTCTTTCTAGACTTTCTAAGAGCCATCAATGTCTGTAAGGTCTGAGATGACTTCTGTTTCTCTTCCACTATCTTGTAAGCTGCATTCTTGCTGTGCTTGTGGTCCTGTGAGTTCACATTTACTCTTTGAAATCACTATTTCTTATATTGAAAACTGCTTGTAATACTTAATCAGGAATTTTTACTCTTGACCTACACTGTAGTATTGCTGTTTGTTTTCAAATGAATTGAAATTTTTATGGGACAGAGGCCAACTCTTTTGGGTATTGTAAAAATGAAGTCTATTGTAACAAAACAAATAAATTATGCTGCTCTTCTGTTTTTGAATTAAGCACTACAAATGCTTGCATTGAGCTGTGGACTCATTCTCCACTGAGGCACTTCAAAGCTATAACTGTCTTCCCTCTTCCCTCTATAGTAGTCTCTATGTGAAGTCAGCAGTAAATCAGCTTTGTCCGTTTTACCCATTTACATTGCTGACTTGCACATGCAAATCTTTTAAGATGTATTCAAATTTGAACCTTATCCCTTCTCAGTCAGTATTACTGAGTATTTTTTCAGAGTTTGTCCTTAGGCATTTCATTTCCACTGCAGCTGTACCATCACTCTCTTAGTAATGACTGTGACCATCTGCTTAGAACTAGAGAATTTGCTGCTGTGATGTTGAAAGTAGCACTGTCCCAGCTTGTTCACTGAAAATGAAGAGATGAAACCTGGATGCCCAGCCTTGCCTGGCATCATTCACTTGTTGAGCACGGTGAATAATATTCTTCACAGAAGGCTGCCTGTATTTTTTGGAGATGTGGAAAAAATTTGGTTGTAAAAGCCAGGTATGAAACCCCACTGAAGGTTGGTGAGCTGCCGCAAATTTTTTATTACATTGAATTTTTATTCTTCTGTGAAACTATTGTATATGTGTTGGTGTGGGAGCACATGATCTAAGGATTTTTAGAGGTATTTTTTTATTGACTTTTTTAAAATTGACACAAATCTGGGATTATAGTAATGGTTAAAAGTTCCTGAGTCTCAAGCCTTGCAGATCATATTTTATACATTTATATAAATACATAAAATATGAATATATATGTAATGTTCGTGCTACTGCTGTGCACCACAACATCTTTAGAAACTGATCTTAGCTTTTTTCACAGGAGTGTTGAGGTTGGAGGCCATCTGGTTCGACCCCCCTGCTCAAGCAGGGCCACCTAGTGCAATTTGAGCAGGACTGTGTCCAGGCAGCTTTTGGGTATTTCTAAGAAGGGGAGTCTACAACCTCTGTGGCCAACCTGTGCTAGCGCTTGGTCACACTCAGGGTGGAAAAAATGGAACCTCCTTTGTTTCAGTGTGTGCCCATTGCCTCTGGTCCTGTCACTGGGCACCCCTGAGAAGAGCCTGGCTCCCTCCTCTTTGCACCCTCCCTCAGGTATTTATATACCTTGATGAGATTCCCCTCGAGCCTTCTCTTCTCCAGGCTGAACAGTGCCAGCTTTCTCAGCCTCTCCTCACAGGAAAAATACTTCAGTTCCTAGTATTTAAATCTTTTTTTTTCTTGTGATTTTGTTATTCTCCATCATATCAAGCCAGGCTTCTTTAAGAACATGAATTCAACCATTTGGAATTCAATTAGATCTAGTAAAAGAATTTGCTTAATATTGGATTCAAATATCATTTGGGTATTTTAATTTGTTATCTGTTAATATATTTCAGTCATAAGATGATCCTTGTTTTTTTAGCCCTGCAAAGATGTCAGACTTGTATTCTTGCTACAAGTCTAAATATTTCCTATTTTGTTGTACAAAAGCAGCGTGTACTTCATTTTTCAGTCCAGGAAGAGTTAGGGATCTTGGCAATTTTTTCCACAGTGCTTGTTGTAGTAGCTGGATAGAAGTGTGGTGTGTTTGTCACTCCTCTAATTTGTGATTTACCATATGGCACCTGGCAAGGAGGTGGTTGTCATTTCCACCAAGTGCATGTTACATACATCGCGTAAAGCCTGCTAGAGGGGTCTGGCCTGCAAGCTTTGCTGTAAGAAAAGGACGTGCTTGTGGCTCAAAGGAACGTAATATTTATACAAATTGTCACAAGTTCGCAGCTCATTGGAGAAGGGGAGCCTTTTAAATACTTTTTTTCTCACATCTCTTGTCGTGTAGGGTGTTCTCTTTTACCTTTCTAGTATCTACTAGAAAGGCATCTAATCTCTGTCAGAGGTCCTCAGAGGAAAAAAAAAACTCTTGAGTGCCACAGCAGTTGCCACCCATCTCTGCTGGGAACGATCTATTCTCAGATTGTAGAAATGTGTTCAGGTTCTACCTTTCCATGATAGATTCAGTAACTTCGTGCTTGATGTCATCTCTCTGTGGAGGTGGTTACCTGCCTGTTTTGTTAACTGATAAACTTGGAGCACACACCATGAAGAGTTTTTCTATCCCTCGGATAACTTGTGTGGTTCATTTCATGGCACACGCTGGGTTGATTCCTAAGCTTTGCAGAGCTCTGTGGAGAGATTTCTAGAGGTGTCACTTGCCTGAGTGCTATATAAGAATAAAGTTTCCTCAGTACTTTTAGATGTTGATCCTGCAACAGCTCAGGAGATCTTATTCACTATTTACGTAGAGTTGATTTGAGTTTACATTCTTGGTATATTGTTCCACACAATAAACCTTATTTATCTCATGAATCACCATCATCATCTTTCTCTGCATTATGTCCACTTTCTGATAAATGGTAGCAGTTGTTAATGCTGTCTGTTAAAGCGAATAATGTCATCTCAAAGTTACCAAAAGAGCTGGTGTTGCAGCCAGCTGAGATAGACTTTTTTATTTGCAAATTGGTTTTGGTGAATTTGCTATGCTAAAGTGTATTGTCATCAAACCTAAGTTTTAATTTTAATTACAAATAAATGAATGGTACTTTCCTTCTGATAAGTTCATTTAATATTCATGTCAATAAAAACACATGCTAGGATGAAACAAAAACCATTAATTTGTGAGTTTTGCTGAATCTCAGACAACTTTTTCATACTGCAGTTGTTTGAAGAATGCTAACATAGGTTTGCAGAGCTGTGTGAAAGAATGAAGTGTCAAACCCAATTACCATCTCTCTTGAAATCTCATTAGTAAAATAAAGTAGATGACAATTGAATGATAGTTTTCCCTGTTATGATAAAGGAATGTGACAGTGAAACCTGGGGGTTCTTGTCTGTTGTGCAGTCAGAATACATGGTCAGGACTGGTGCACATGCAGTAACTTTTCAACAGTGTCCTTGTCCTGACTGAGCATGAAAAATATGCTTATCTTGCCGCAAAAAGAGCGGGGGTTTTTTCTTTTTTCCCATTTGTTGAGGAAAGTAAGGTGTTACAAGCAAAGTTCAGACCCAGTTACTTGATTTACACCTATGCTTTAGTTCTTTCTGGTACACAGTCTTTCCACTGAGGAGAGATCTTCTGTCTTCAGCCTTGTCAATGAAGCTGTTAATGGCTCTGTTCCTTTCAGCAAATTGTAATGCCCAAGTTTTGAACCAGCAAACTAACAAAGATAAATTTAATTTATGAAATGCTGTGTTTCTTATCAAATTTCCTTCACATGCCCTTGGAAGTGATCTATGTTGGATTAAATACTGTATATAGTGATAAAATAGCAGTATATTTTTCAAAAGCTTTGAGCACTACCTCCACGAGGGGCATATCTTCAGTGGTGTTTTGATGGTTCTTACAAGCAGCATTTCTGAAGGAATGTTAAAGGAGTAGTAGTGTTGAAAGGGAACATTTTCCATTGACTGGGAAACTTAGAATGTAGTTAATAGCTGTGAGTAGCTAACTCCAGTGACGGGTTGGGTGTGAGAGTCTCCTAGAGTTTGTGCACAGAGTTGAAATGCCAGTTAGTGCTTGAGATGTTTTCTCCTCAGGAGCACTGATTATAAATCCAACAGAATAAGAATAATAGGTGCCTAATAAATGCCACTGCAATTTTATTAGCACTCCTAGAATGTGTTTCCACATACTTTCTAGAACTATAGCATGTTTGCTCTGACAGCAGTTTCATTGCATTCAGGCTAAGAATCATTCACTGGAGACTACCCTTAAGGGCTAATAGATCTTGGGTTCTGAGATCAGATTCTTTTTCCCCTCCCTCATTTCCTCGTCTTGATTACTTAAACCTGATTAGGTGGTAAAAATCTACTCATTTAGATTCTTGCACATTCAGTTTTTTGAAAAGGAGGGGAAAATAATTGGTTTTAAAAGATACAGGACTACTTGCTAATGTACTTGGGAACATTAGGTAGACTTTCATTCCTTTGCATTTTTGTCATGAGGATATAGGTGGATGTTAGTAAGAACAAGTTTGATATCCTTGTGCTTGTACTTATGCTACACTTGTAATTGGTGTAGCAGGTTTTCATTACAATAACTAGAGTCTTGGATAAGTTTTGAATTAGTATGATTAAAGACTTGGGGAAAACAGGTCATTTAACTTGGGTTCTAGATGGGATCTCAGCAGGATTGCATTAAAGCTCTTGAATCTCAGAGCAGAGTGACAATTTTAGTTAGTTTTTGCCTTTTCAGTAAAACTAAAATTAACTGAAATGGGTTTTAAAAACCCCAACTTATTTTATGTGGGAGAGTATTCAGATTTTACTTTCTTAGTGAGTTTTCTAGCAGAGTAATAAATTAATCTTTCTGCTGATGGGTGGCCACTGCTCTCCTAAGCCCGTTGCTGTTTGCGAAGTGGAGCACTGTTGCAGGTAGGGCAGGTATCAGTCCTCTTTTGGGCTGTCAACAGAAGTTCTTTTACTTGACATCAAGACTTTTGTGTAAAGATTAGAAACACTTGAACTTCACATCAACAAATTGTTGGCATTGGAATAGTAATGCCTTGGGCAGTAAAAATGCTCAGAATTTGGGAGTGAAGGTAAGTTAGCAACTAATGATGTTCCTGGACAGCTGTCACTTTGTCTTCCATCTTGTAAATGTCAGAATATATTGCCTTTCACTTACTTTAATGAGCTTGGGTTGGTTTCATAACCTGGTTGGTTTCATTGCTGTAGTGACTGAACTTCAGTGGAACCCTGTTATGGTGAAATATCCAGGCGTCTTTGTTTCTTTTGTGTCATGGGAGTCACTCTGCTACTGTAATGTCTATTTTGTTTAACTTGCACTGCAGTATTTGTCATTCTGATTTCAGTGTCTGACTTTTCTCTCTTTGCATGTGGTAGGTTTCCATAAAGCGTGTGAGAACAACTTATTATTAGAGTATGCATCTGTTTCTCATGGTGCTTCTGATTATGATCAGCTACAACCTTATTATGCAGGCACTTCCTCAAATTGCTTTACTTGTTAAAATGTTTGGGGTTTGGGGTTTTTTGCTGTTCTTCAAAGGATTACTTTGTCTATAGAACAGGCTTTTGCCAGGTAGGAGGATTAAACAGGGCATGTGCTTCTCACCTTATGCAAGAATATAAAATAACTAATTATTTATATTTGGGTATGTATGTGTGCTCACACAGTATGTAAAGTAACTCTTCCAAGAATCCCAGTATCGAAACGTGATGCCAGCTTCATTAGTCAGCTGTACAGGAGGTACCCCAGACAAACACAAAGGTGGGATGCTGTTCCCTTTTAAGGGCATTGCCCCTGCCATTTACTCTACTCTGTGTTTAGAAAATTCGTGGGATAAATGTCCTTTTCCTGTGTTCTTTGTAGAGAAAGGGGTGTACTACCAGCAGTTTGCAGTGTATAATCACCTGAAACTGCTGCTGTGGCAGACTGTGATCTTTATCTAGGTAGTTTAGTACAGTGTTCATCAATAATATAAAGCCAGGCTTTTTAAGGTGCTTGGTATCAAGCCTGCAGGTAACAGCCTGCAGCGATAAACCGGGAGACAAGGAAGGGTCCTAGAGCCGAATGACCTGACTGTGGAAGATAGGAGAAACACGATCTCTCTGCTTCTACATAATTTACACTGTTTGCAGTTCGGAGTGCCGAGTGCTTGCTGTCTCTGCCGCTGCTTCTCTGGAAGCTGCACAAATATGGATAAACAAACGGTGCAGTTACTTCTGTCCTGGATAGCGAGGCACACTCCATGTGACCGTCCTTCCACAGGTTTGCTCCCTTGCACTCTGCCTTTGAGTGAGGCAAGTGCACACTGCTGGCGACAGGCTCAGCCTGAGCTGTAGGGCAGCCCGATTTTAAAAAAATAAACCAAATTTAAAACCACTCAAAAATGCTATAATATTTGTTTTGAACAGCTGGTCTTTAGACTCCAGAGATGCTGGAGCAGTGAAATGTAAGAAATATTATTTTTATCAGGATGATCTTTGCAAATTGATCATCTTTATGTTTACAGAGGAAAGACTGTTTTATATGATGAGTTGAAAAAAACCTGAAGACTTTTCTCCATTTTCTTGTATATTAGTCGTTGCTTGCAGTAATTCTTTTGACTGGTGACTCTGAAGAGTACGCCAATGACTATGTAACCACTAAATGTAAGCAATTATATTTTTGGGAAATCAGTGAGTGCCATGAATTTGCTGTGGTTGCACATGTGATGAGAGCAAGAAGTTTTTTCAAACTCATTGTCTTAGATGTTGACTTTCGGTGTAGTCAGCTTACAAGAGCTGCAAAGTCATCTGGTTCATTCATTCATAGATACTATGTGTGGTTATTTAAAATAGCTGGTTATAGTTGCTTCATCTTGATTAACTAATGTGAGAAAAAAAGAAAAGAAAAAGAAAGAAAACAAAAAAACCCCACATACTTTCCAAAATGTGAAATAATTATAGTACAATTGTGACCTACTTGGCTGCTTAGAACAGTTGAATTGGAGATAAATTGGGCTATGTGGATGTTCCAAAGAATCTAAGACCTGTTTTTCAGAGACACCTTGTTCCTCTGTCTCCTTTAATGTGGCGTACCTGGTTTTACACCTACCTTCTCATTTTAAAATGTACCTTGTCCCTACCGAAGGTGACTTTCTTGACTGGGGTTGGGGGCGGATGGGGTGATGAAGCTTCATTATATGAAATGGAGAGAAAAAAATAATTCTGTCAGGGTTTTTTTTTAATGTAAAAAATGTCTTTCCTTCTGGTGGAAGCAACATTTGGTTGGGAATGCTGACAACGCTAAGGGACAAAAAAGGTCTTGTTTTGAAAGTTACCAAGTCTTTAAGGTAACAGTATCGCATATTTCTGGGTGCTCGTAGTGCAAGAGAGTCTTCTGTTGCTTCCTATTGCATGGGACCAGTTTTCTAGTCAGAATATGCAATGTCATATCAACTTCTTGTGTGACAAAAGGAGACTCCGATGAGAGAATGTAGATAGTTAAAAACAGATGAAGAAAGAACCTTTGCTACTGTTAAACTACCAGCAAAATGCACTCCTCTCGTAGTGTGCTGTCACAGGCAATGGGCTGAGGTGCTAGAGAGCAAATGTGAGTGCAGTCAGGAAGACTTCTCATTCATGTGCTGACATAGAACATGAGAACTGACATTTTGTGAGTCACTTTTCTTGGCAAATGTGGGAAGTATTGAGTTCAGTTTCAGCAAGAGATAACAGAAAAAAGAGTTAGCACATTAGCACAAACCTTTCTGTAACCTATCTTTCTTTATCTAGCTTCAAGTTTGAGGTAGCTGAGCACTCTGAGATCTTCATGTGTGTTAGGCAAGCCGGGCAGGAGAGGCTTAGTACTGTTGTGAAACAAAAAGCCTGAGTAGATACCCACAGCAGACACACTGCTCAGTAAAGTTAGAAAATCATTCTAGTGATATTTTACTAAAGTCCTGATGGCTTAAGGACAAAGGCGGGAGGAAGTCCAGAAGTTCAGTGGGCTTTGTGGTCATGAAATTCATACTTTTCCTCTGACCTGTGAGAATATTTTTCAGACTCTTGGTGGTATTTTCTTCCGTTTTGAATTCCAGGCATGTGAAAAAAGTCGGTCTTCTGTCTGAGTGTACAGATTGAAGATCAGGCTAAACCAAAATCTGCTGTTGTGCAGATGCATTACAAGGTTAGGTAACTTTGATAATTTCCTGAAGTGTATACTAGCTGTCTGCTTTAGAGGAGATTTTGTTGTCACTCAAAAGGCGTACTTGTATCTTGTCATTGACACCATGGATGACTAGACATGGAATTAAAAATACCTGGAAATAAACATTTTAGTAGTTGTATCTCTGATCTGATATCCATATGTGTCTTGTGTGTGCGTCCCTGCCTTTCCAGCCCCAGCTGTGACACTGAATGACCATATCTGTATGGTTACTGTTTGGTAAAAATTGAGACAACTTCAGTTATCTATGAAGCTGAAAACTGCTGGTTTCTGGAAATGGAATGAAGTAAGAAAGCACGTAAAAAAAAAAAAAAAGGCAGCAAAGCAAACAAAAAAAAATGTATGTAAAAAATTGTTTAGGCTAATGCAGGATTTTATAGCACATCTTTAAGCTGCCACAGATGTGATTTCTGGTAAACTGTAAGCAATTCTTTAGTTATTAGTTTGAGTCCTTTGATTGAAGTGTTTTGGAGTGTTTCCATCTGAATCACTGCCAGAATGATGGTTACACTGAGTTGATTAGCTGGAATATCCAAATAGCTTAAAAATCTATCCTGTGAGTTAATATAGCTGACTTATTCCAGAGGCCTTTGATCATATTGCTGTTGGTGATGTGGGGAATTGCTGAAGTTGATATTAAGAGTTTGGAGCAGTTGGATGTGACATATGGTAGGAAGCTGCAGCTCCTTGTGCTTTGAAATCTCAGAGATCAGTGATCTCTGCTGTCCACTAGGGGTTTAAACAGTGACTATTACACTGTTCTTGAAATAGACATCAAAGTAAGGTTAGAGGAGACTTCCAAAAAGGTAGTGGCTTACACTGTTTAAGTAAATAGGGCTTGTAAGAACGATCTCAGGAAGAAGAAGCTGTTGGTAAGCTTTCTGTTGGATTTTACTTCCAACTAAACTGTTTAGGACTTCTGCTGAACCTGTACAGCAGTCTATCAGGAATTCTCTAGTGAAGCTGATATAATCCTGAATTATTTTTCAAGGTATGAGTGTATTTAAGAGCTTTCCAAAAAAACCTTGGATGGCTTCTTTCAATAGGAACTTCTCTTGGAAGTTTAGAGGTGGTGCTGGGACTCTGTCTAGACAAGCTGATAACAGTGTAATTGCATCACATCTGAAAATGGATTAAAATGGTAATATTCAAGGTAGAGCTAAATGTATTTTTCAATTAGATAAGAGTGCGTTCTGCACAAGTTCTGAGCCACCTGTCTGTGAGCTAGCCATGGACTGAGCTGTGTAGCCACCACTAATGAGAGGGTAAAGCTGCAGCGAGTGGTTTGGCTGGGAGGCAAACGATGTTTGTGTTACACCAGTCCTGTGTCCCAGCTCTGTAACTTCTGTTTCAGGCAGATGTGTCATCTGAGGTACGAACTGAGAGTAGGCAGAAAAGATTGCATAAGATGTCCTTGTGGATTTGCGTCCCTTCGGAATTTTTTGCTGAGCCCTTGTATTGTGGGTTGCTAAGAAAACTGCTCAAAGTGTTTTGTGTCTTGCCTGCCCTCCTCCCAACTTGGTGGGGTTGGTGTGTACACACTGGTGGATGAAAGCATGGCTTGGTCCCAGGTGTTTCTGCTCTGAGTGTAGCCTCTTGATATCTTTGAATTTTGTGTAGTGTGTGTGCTGCTATGCTTTTCATGCATATCCTTATCTTCTAAACCATACTGCATTCTCTGCTTGTGTTGTCTGTCTGTAGACCTTACTCATTGTGTTTTTCCTCTTCATCCACATTTTCTTTCTTTCCTTCATCCATGCTTTTTTTTCCCTTGATGTGAAGAGCGAGGGGAAATTTCTTATTTCAATATATAATTGGAACATGTGCCTAAGGTCGTAGTTTTGATGAATAGCCTAAGTCAGTCTAGTTCTGCACTGTGTGTTCACCTCCTCTCTTGCGTTGGCATCAGCGTGCACAGGGCTGCATAGTGAGACAGGGCAGCGATCTCACTTGAAACCAATCCCATCAGAAACACCCAAGTTGATTTCATTTATAATGTGGCCATATGCCTGCCAGCAAAAGCATAAAAGCATTTAAGGACAATTTAAAGTACTCTGAGCTGGTGTCTTTAGACTGGGAGTTTGTCATCCCCGTGCTATTTCTGATAGCACTCGTTGGAGTTGGGTGTGAAGGGTGATGGTGTTTTTGCATTGGTTTCTGTTGTGCTGTGTGGGCTTTCTGTGGCTGGGGAGAACACAGCCCACGCAGGTTTCTTTTTTTTCACTTCTGTAATCTCTGCAAGAAACATTTGCTTGACTCTTACTTTGGACATGCTTGTGTAGCACTGCTGAAGTCAGTGGGGCTTCACCCTGGCACCTTGGTCTGCCAATTTGCAGGCTTGGTCTATTTGCCACCAGAGATGGGCTGTGTTTCGTCTTTCATGATAAAACAGATTCTTGTCTTCCTTCTGGAACGCAGTTCTGTTAGATTTTTATATCTATAAAGAATCTGACACTTTCTTTTTAATGTGGGACTGTATTAGTAATTAAGTAATTACTGGTTAAAAATATGTGGTGCATCATTTAAATATCTTCTGATCTGATTACTCTTAAATACATTGTGGATTTTAAAAAAAGTTCAGATTATAGTAATGACATACACTGACTTTGTTTCTTTTTTTTTTTTTCTATTTGTTCCCTTCTCTTTATGTGAATGGTGTATTCATGCTTCTCATCACCATTGCTGGGTTTTTTTGCCAATCATCTAGAAAACCACCTAAGGTAAGTGTTTTGTCTCTTTTTACATTAGTATCTGCTTGAAAATATTGACCAGTGCAGAAGTATTGGGCATATTGCTGTAGTATGTGATCAATACAGCTTCAATAAAGGAAAACATATTAAAAAAAAAAAAATCTGGTCTTCAGACTTCTGAGTTAAAAGCTTCATAATTTCAGAAGAATATATTTTAATCCAACTGACATGCAGGCAAGGCATATGGCTTGTTAAAGCTGTGACCAGGGCAAGCCGAAATTTTAATGCAGTCGTAAAACCATTTGAAAGACTGAATAAGTATTGTGTGTAAAATATTTCATTGCACACAGTTCTGCTTAAAAGTTAAAATACTGTTTATAAAAGGCAACAAAAAACACCTAGTAATAAGTAAACCATGTTTGTTTGCACTCGACGATAACCAGGAATTAGTAATTAGTGTAAAAGTTGCCAAAGTGCACCAGAATTCACTTAGAAAAGAACTGTCTCTGTTGTTTGTAGTGCAGGGGAAGGGCAGGAGACCAAGTGATAGGTACCTATTGGGACATTTAATAAAGTTCTTCTATCAGTTGATATACTTAACAAAAGAGAGTTTGATCATTGTTGAACATTTTTTTAAAGGGGGGAAAACCCTCCTTCCTTCTGTTGTTGTAATTCCACCCAAAAAAATTGTTTTTACAAGAGCCTTCATTTTCTGTAGTACATCATTTGTGTTCCATTATAGGCAGATAAAGCTATTCTGGGCATTATGTAAAAGCTTACGTATGGCCTTGTATTTCCTTGACAAAACCAGAACAGCTGCGTGCTTGTGCGTAAATGTCACATTATTGTTAGGTATAGTTGGATGGTCATTAATATCCTTAAGCTATAGTGCTGAAATTTTTGATGTTATGTGAAATGTTTATCAGATTGAGGCGGAAGAAGGTTAGTACCATCTGAGGAAAATAGGCATTGCAGAGTTTGTAAAGATGTGATATGAGATTTCTTGATTTATACCGTTTTTGGGGTACTGCACATAGTTGATTTTTAACTTGAAAATTTTTAAAATAAAGTTTTGTAAATATTGGAAGTCTCTATCTTTAATGTGCTAATTTATCATCAGCCGTGGATGAATTGCTTTCCCAATTCAACTTGGTAGCTCAGAAGCTGTGATAGGAAAACTTATCTAAAGGTACTAGGGTGCTTTTTTGCTATTTCTACAAACATCGCATTTAAGCGTAATTTTGTGACAAAGGTAAAACAGTTGTTCTGAGCTGAGATCTGTGAGCTGTGTCCCCAGGTCCCTTTGGATTTTTTCTCCCCACTTCTTCAGCCCTGTCGTAGGTCTTGTGTTTGTCATAGAGTGACCAACTGGTTTTTTTCAACTCTTTAATTGCTTCCACTTACATGAAGCTTGCTGGTGTAGTCTCTGTCTGCCGTTTCCTCGTGTATCTCCTTTATTGCTTATCTCCATCAGCAGTTGGAAGAGGGAGGTAGGAACAGCTGCCTGGTGAATGAAAACTTCTCCTCCTCAGTTCTCCCTTCTTTTCTTTTCAGGAACCAGGTAGCCCCATAAGTCACCCAACCTGTCAGACTGACTGCTTCTCAGTGAAAGCAAAATGTGGTTAATTGGCCATCTCTTGGTCAGATGGAAATGGCCATTAAACATTGGCCATACATTTGCAACATTTTATAGCTGCATAGACAATGTCTTAGGGATTATATTCAATCTGGGTAATGCATTGCTAAATGCTGGAAGCCCCAGACTCTGCCTGGCCTATACTGAGGATTAGACTTCAAACGAATAATGAATGTGAAATTAAACTCCTTTTTAAACTAATTATGTAATTTGGCTTAAACTGGCAAGCAGTTAATATTGGATATGGTACTCATTACCTGTAACTTGCATGCATAAACCCTTAAAATTATTAATTCTGCAAGCCACTGATTAGGAACTTTAATGAAAACAAGTTCTGCAGAATGTTGTTTTGGCTTTTAAAAATTTGAACACCCCTTTGGCTGTCTTTTCAGATTCTGTGAGATATTACTGCAGCAGCAGGCACAATGGCTCCTCTAGTTTAAAATCTAATTAAAATCTGCAATTTCATTTTAAAGCCACAGGTACAGATGAATTTGAGACAAAACTCCAGATTTTTCACTGACATATGTGATGGATGCATGGGTCTGCATCCCTGTTTGTCTTGTGGAAGAAGCCATAACATCCAGTAGTCTCCTTAGCAAAATAACCAGCTGCTCTCCTAAACTGCTGCAGGTGTTTGCTGAAGCAATCAAAGCCCCTTATCTTTTGTTTTTCTTAAATGTTGTGGTTACCAGAACAAATATTTTCTACAATTTTTAATAGTTGCTAACACTCCAAGTATAGTTCCCTGTAACCTGGAAATGGCCTGACATAACTTATTTTATTTAAGGTAATGTGCACACTTACAATGACTCTGGATACAGTAGTACCGGGATCCTGCACTTCCCACCTAGTTCTTTCTCATAAATTTCCATTTTTATATGACTGTGCTGAATGTACCCAGTTCATCCCTTCATTCAAAATCTTTGGTTTATAACCTTCTACCCTAGTGTGGCAGGTTTCTGGCAGCTTCCTTTTATCTAGCTTTCTCTTTTAGATGCTAGGATGAAGTATGAGGTGTAGAATCTTGCAGAAACTAGGAAAATTTTAAGGCTTGTTTGTTAATTCCCTCTGTTGTTTAAAAGCCCAGAACATTTTTAATGAGAATAAAGAATACTATTACACACCTTCCAAAATATAGTTAAAAACTAATTCACATAGGGTGCTTGAAGTTTAAAAAGTTGTGTTTGTGTCACAGATGTCTCTGTTCAAATACATTTCAATAGTTCTGATATAGTCGGTAGATACAGTTTTGGTACAAGTTGGTAAAGATTTTTGCTAAAAAGGCATTTGCAGTGCCCAGTAATGCCCAGTTTGAATATTGGCCATTGAGTCTGAGACTTGAACATTAACAGAACTTCTCATGGCTTTGATAGTCATATTTACAGGGGGGTTAATACCTTTTTCAGGAAAATGGATTCTTGGAAGGAAAAAATTAATAAGAAAAAATAATTATTCTGCACACTTCTGTCAGAAAAAAGACTAATACCCACCACTTTGGTTTTAAGGAAGAATAATCAGTGAAGAGAGGAGAAAGAAGGGAGCACATTAGATAATACTTAGAATACTTAGTTTTTTCTTCATGGCATAGGTTCTGTGTCTTGACCCCAAGTATGCTTCCATGCTCACCTTGGGATTGTTTGTCCTGCCATTCGTGCGCTGGGCGTCAGAAAAATATAAAATAGTTATCTTTTTGATCATCTTTTCTGTACAAGGCTTACTCTTTTGGTAGGATACTGTCCTACAGATATTTCCCATAAAAATACCTTCCTGATGTACATGTTGAAGAGCCTTGCTGATTGGGACCGTGTATCTTGCTCCTGTGTGCCTTATTTTTACCCTGTTAATTCCTGTGTTTGCAATCTGTTTTCCCAAAGGTCTCAGTTGTCCATAAAATTGTTTTGCTTGGATGAATCCTTAAAGTATGGTTGCTGGGAATGTTCAAGGTTGCTGTTTTGTCATCACTAATCAAAGTAATGTTTAAGTGTTCGCCTGCCTGTTTTAATGGAGAGGGGAGTTTTGCTGCAGCTGCTCTGCATGTTCTGCAGATAGTGCGTGCCCCAGCAGTTTCTGCCTTTTTGCCTGACACTTTCTTTTTAAAGTAATCTTGTTACTTCTGTTAGAAGGATTTGGCAATTTTCCAGAACAGATTTTATAAATAGACCAAATCCGTGCCCTGGCTTTTTATGTTTAGTATGAAAACAAACTAAAATGCTATATTTACATTTGTTTTATCTTGAGACAGAATTTTTCTTTTCCTATTGCATAATCATTTTTGACCTTTTGAAAACCAGTCTGACCAATTTTTACCATTTTAAAAACATCCCAATAAAATCTGCTTTTCTAAGAGAAACACTTGGCTGCAAGCACATATTTTAGTTTTAAGAGTCTCTTTGCAAGATCAGTGTTTAAATTAGAAGTTATTAAATGATCGTGTCATCATTTTCCATGTTAACCAAGGGGGAAAAAGTGTAAGGCAATAGATTAAATTGGCCTACAGTACTGCTGTATTGACATTTAAGCCATTACACATGAGCATGTATAGCTGGGTAACCTTTTTAAATGGTCTGTGTGATCCACTGCCGATAACACTTAGTTTTAAGGGGGGAAGAATGGGCAGTTTTGGATCCTTACAGTAGGGTGTGGGGATTTTTTTTGTAATTGAATTGCTTGCCATTTGTTCATCGGAGAGACTAGGTATTGTTACCAAGTCTCCTGAGGAAAATCTCCATAGAATTGGAATATGAGAAGAGAAACAGTAGTTCTTGGACTACAGAAGTTAGGAAAAGGGTTAATGTTCTTACTGATGACATGGTTTTATGCCGAGATTTGATGATCAAATGCACAAAAGGTAATTTAAAATGCTCCTTACTTATGTGACTGTCTGAAGACAAAGTGAAGTAACTGCTGCATTTTACTTGCAGTTCAGTGGCCAAACAACATCTTTGACTCAGTCACATCAGGGAGCATCCTGATTCATGATGATGTCTGATTCTATTTGTGCTGCAGTGACTCAGGCCTCCCTGTTAGATTATTATTATTATGAGTTTGTTTGTTTTTTCCTCAGAAGGGAATTCCAGAACTCCTCACTCTTACAGACTAAGTGTTGTCTCAGTATTAAGTCTTCTCTCAGGCCATTTGATGTGTTTTGCATTAAGCTGGAGGAAAGGGAAGGAGGTGATGTTACTGTGCTAACCTGGTGTTACCTTCTGGAATATTTGCAGCAATAGACATCTTGGGAAGGTTTAGATTTCAACATATCTGTAGATCACGTTGTGTAGTAACTCTGAATAGCAGGGACTTCAAGATGTTCTTCATCCCCAAAAGCCGAAAGAAAATGATCCGTCTTTTTCCCTCGCCTCAGGATTTGTCTCTAGGGAATTGCATGTTTTGGCTATCAGAGCCTGTGGCTCTTGCCCTACACTGACATGCATGGTTTGTCTCACAAAGGAGATCACCTGTTGGATGACCAGGCAAAGAAAATTTTGACCCAGGCAAGGTTTTGTTAAAAAGGTGGTTTGAGATTTTCCCTACCTCTTGTGCTCGCCCCAAGAAACCCACACCAAATAACAAAACCAGAATCTATACTGTTAACTAATCCACAGTCAGTTTATCATGGCAAAATGTGGAAAATACACTGCAGCTTAAGGTGTGTTTGTGTAGCAATCTAAAGCTGTAAAAAAAAAAAGTAAAATGTCTATGTCATGATGTTCTCAAATGTGCAGGAAAAGCAACTTGGATCAAGTCCCAATGTGTTAAGTGGTTTTACAGGACACTGTTCCAGGTTTGCAAGCCCTCTGAGCACAATATTGAATCTCATTCAATTTCTGTCTGGCTGGAACTCAACTGAAGTGATATTAAGTCTTTTCATTAGAGCAGGCTCTGATAGCTTGTTTCTCTAATAGAGCTACATCTTCTATTTCTAGTTTCTGATCTTCCTCCACTGAGATGCAGTACTGTACTCTTAGTTTAGCTGGATAACCTAATACTATTTATTTGCTCCTTGAGGCCTGTAGGTAGTAATGCTCTTCATTGAGTATCAGAAGTCCATCCCATGGTAAAACTTTTCTGTGTATTTGTGCTGATGTCTGTTAAATAGTCATCTGACACAATTCTGTATATTGAGTCCTTGTGGTGCTGTTTTGTTACTGTTGGCAGAAACATTTGTCAGTGTTAGTGCCTGGAGAAGAGTGGAGTTAATTATTATGTTTTGTCTGTGTTTTGAAATCTGTATTAGGGGATAGAGTAAGGAGTAATCTGTATAGTGTGTCATACAGATAGAAAAGAAGTATTGAGCTTTGTAACTCTCAAGATTACACAAAAGTATTCCTGCTGATGAAGCCTTTCTACAGTTCTGATTTAGGATCTGCAGAAATAGTAGACCCTAACAGCAATTATGCTGTCCGGGAGATGTACTGCTTTAAAAGAAATGTCTTGTAGCCAGGGTTCCTAATTTGTCTCTTTATGTGCTTCTACAGGTGTTTGCCTTTGATCACTGCTTCTGGTCCATGGATGAATCAAACACCACAAAATATGCAGGTAAACTATTTTCTATTCATTGGACAGTGTAAATAATTTGAGAACATACAGAAGTCTGGGACTCTGTTTTGTGGAGTTGGTTTGGGGTTGTTTTTTGGTGTTTTTTTTCATTTTGTGCCGTGGTGCTCACGTGGCTTCTTCACAGAGGCAGACTTAACACTTTTACGGGGATTGAGTTATCTGAGTGCTAGCCCCTCAGCTGAGAAAGAATGCAAGTTTTAGGGTGCCTAGGGCACAGTTCAGGAGGGATGCTTTTACATCTAAGCTATAGCGTTCTTTATTTTATCACCTGGAAGAGCCTTTTGTGATTGTTTCTGTCACTTAAAATTTCATTTCTGCATCAGCAATTACTTCTGACTGATGCTAATGATGAACGTGTGTGTTTTCAGTGCTCTGCGTCTCCGTGCGTGAGAGGGGAATAAAGCGTGTTCTCCTCAGATGGTGTGGTTATCTCAGGTCTTTCAAGTGATTCATAGTCTGACTGTTCAGATCCCTAATGTGTTTTGAGTGATCAGCTTTGTGACTCCTTCCTCCCAAAAGCTGGATAATCCACGCAAGATTGTAATCCTAGCAGTTTTCTCATAACCAGATTTGTCTATTAGTATATTCATATTTTCTAAGAGGCCTTGTTTTGGTAGCGAGAACTCTGAACACTGGGATTTCAAGGCTGTGATCCATGGAAAGGAAAAAAACCCAGGTATTCAGTTTAGATATTCATATTATGAAGCTTTATGGCCCGTAAGAAATCTTGAAGGATAATAGGGTTCATTACCTCAAAGTTTGAGATCAGTGGTCTCATAAATGAACTGCCATATACGTGTGTTAAAATATACCCCTGACTACTGTAGCCTCTGGTATGAAATCCCAAACCTTGAGGATTGCACTTGGTCACAGATTCTGCTATATTTCTTAATTGCCTGAGCAAAGAGAGTCTACTTCAGGAAAAAAAGTTTTTCAGTGGTTCAGCTTTCAAGAGCTGTGTTTGCACTGAACAGATGCGCGCTGCACAGTAGTTGTAGTTCAGGCTGGGAGAGCCTTTGGAGCCCACAGCACCTTCTTACGTGCCTGCACAGCCCTGTTTCCTTTAAAAGGAAGGAGGTGATGGTGTGCACCCATATCCTGGCCCCGTGTGCCTCCAGTGTGCACGTGGGAGCTACGCCTGTTGGGTACACCGTGGCATTAACCCACTGGCAGAGAAGGGACAGACCCGAGAAACGCTCCTAACCTGTTAAACTTGTTTCTGTCTTGGTTGAACCCATCTCCAGGTGAATTCAGTGGGGTTCTAGATCTATTTATTTTTCATTTGAGTCAAAGCTAGATCTCCCTAGCGTGTTTCAGAAGTTGTAATTGAATTTGTCTTATCTGAGAACTGACGTTTTATTATCTGTATGTAGATTAACCTCTTGTTGGACTGGTTTCTAGAAAACTGTGCCTCGCATCTCTTCCATTTTCTTACTGGCCCGAAAGTTATGAGGTGGTTTTTTGCCTATTCCATTTAATATTCCTGCCTGGGAAAAAAGAAAACCAAAACTGGTTTTTATGTTGGCTTTGGGTTTTTTTGTTGTTTTGTTGGGGGGGGAGGGTGGTTTGTGTTGTTTGTTGGGGTTTTTTCTTGGTGGAAGGCTGTGTAGGAGGCTTTGGTGGTGTTTTTTTTTTTCTTTTCAGAAATATGCTAAGAATGTGAACTTAAAGACTTGCATACAAAAAACAATGGTTTCACTGATTTTGTAGTTGTTGTGTTTGTTGTATGGTCTTGAAGCTGTCTTGTGACTGCCAGCCATTATATTCTAGAACATAATGAATTTGATACAATATCAAAATAAAAGTAATTAAAAACCAAACCCAACGTGTTTCAGGCCTAAGTTACTGGGTCATTGACTTGTTCACCTGCTCGTGCGTGAGCTGATGCTATCCTATACAACAGTAGCATTTCTTGGTTTAGGTCTAACAAACCAAGTGCTGATATGGCAATATTTCAGTTTTTATATATTATAAATGTTAAGGCTCCTTAAGTCCGTTCGACAGCTTAACCTCAATGACTGCGCTTTTCTGTTAACAACAACAAAAAAATTATGGTAACTGGATTTAGTTGGGATTTCTGATAACTTCTTTGCCTCATGGAACAAACCTCCATTGTCCTAGGCACCTTGCAAATATGCATCTTGTCTTACATCCAGAGACTGTTAATTCTGTAACAGTCTTTGGTACAATCTTAGAGTCCATCTGACCATCTGACTTTTTGAGCTAAACTGGTATCTCTTGGATGCTGGACTACAGAAGGAATGCTGATCTGGAAGCTAGGTGCATTAAACACCCCCTGCCCAAAGTAGCTCTCTGTGGATGTGTAAGTTTAATGTCATTGGCAAGAGCAGGGATGAGTTGCACAATTAAAAGGAAACGTGTAAAGCTTGAAAGCTAAGTCCGGAGTGCTTGAAAATGTAAGTTGTGTATGAGCTTTAGGCTGAAGTAAAATTCTGAGAAAAGGCATGTGCAACAAATTCAGTTCCTTGAAAAACCCTTTTATCTGTATAACAGAACTACAGTGGAAGATGATACAGTGAAAGGTTTAAGGGGTGCTAGGCTACCCTGTCAGTCATTGCTCTTTGTGCAAAACCAAAATGTGCTCATCTTGCATTATGTTGAATAGATACATAGTTGTGAATATCACAGTGCACTAAAGATTTTGCTGGTTGACAGGTGGGACGTGAGAACACCCAGAATGGTGTGCACCACAGGCAACATACGTGGATAACTCTTCCTTGTTATTTTTTTTAATGCCCACAAACACAAAGTTCGTCCACTCCTGGAAATGCACATTTGTTATGGGATCTTTAAAACTATCACACATGATCAGACTGGCTTTATTTCCCACTTTATTGATTAATCTATGGTACTACCAGCACTTACTAATATTGTTCACTGAAGAGCAAGATTCCTGCTTGGATAAACTTAATTCTCAGTCTTCAGGGGTGCGGGGCTGACTCTGAAATGGTATTAGCCATCTCTTTCTTTTATGAGAGATCTTCAACTTATTTGGCTGAACACAAGGCTTATTTTCTTCATACTAATTTTCTTTCTGTGCTCATGTTCAGGAAGTACCTACCTTATCTTTCCAGCACTTGAAAACATCGGTATACCGTTGCTGCTGGCAGCAGAATTGCTTTTTCAGCAATTTTTTTTTTTCTGTTGAAATGAAAACTGCATTCTAAAATTCTAAATGATCCAGTGATATCACCAACAGAAATAGTTAAGGTAACCTTCGTGTGACAAAAAACTTCTAGAGGGCATCTTTGCTGCTGTCCTTGCAGGACTATCTGTCATAAAGACAGCAGGGAGTCTGGAGTACAGAAGAGAAGTAAACTCTTTACAAGACTGTGTGGAACTGGTGCTCTGATCTCTGTCCCCCAAGATAAGGGGGCTCTTAACAACTTGATATCCTGTGTTAGAGAGAGCCCTGTCCAACCTGTCCTGGAACACTTCCAGGGATGAGGCCTCCACAGCTTCTCTGGGCCACCTGTGCCAGTGCCTCGTCACCCTCACAGTAAAGAACTTTTTCCATATATCCCATCTAAGCCTACACTCTTTCAGTGTGGGAGGCTTTTTGTTTGTTTTTGTTTGTTTGTTTTTTACACTGAATATTGATGCTATGCATTTCTGAACAGTTTGTGTCTGTGTCATTCCGAGCAAGGAATGATTTGTGCTGATCATGACGTGCTAGCTTCTGCACCTTTTTTCTCGTGTTTTTTTTCTGAAAGACGTAGTTGGGTGCTTGGTGAAAATATGGATCTCTTATTGGAAAGGGGTGAAAAAGAAGTCAATGAAGTAGTTTTTGAGGAGTGAGGGGAATTTGGTTGTAGGACAGAATGAGTTTGCCTTGATCTGAAAGAGGGATGAGCTTTGTCTATAGGCTGCAGTAGAGGTGTTTTGAGAGTAAGCAAAATAGCTTATTACCATTTGTTCTTGACTTGAATGGGTGAAGAGTCAGTTCATGGATAAAGGACACACCTGCTTGCCTTGAAAAGCTCACAGAGACAAATAACTGCTCGGCATTTTGGTGAAGAGGAGGAGGATATTGAGAAATTCTCAAAGAGGAGGACAAAGAATTCTTTTTACAAGCCTGGACAACAGTAAGAGCCTGTTGAAGTCTGCCATGAAGTGGATTTTTTAAAGGAAGAAAAGAAACCCTTCAATTTGGGAAGGATTCAAGAGATGGCATAAATAACTAGTGCAGCACTTAAGCAGGTCCATTCCTAGGACCCCATGCTGTATCAACTTGCCTGTGGATTTTTCATGAACTCCCTAACCTGCATCATGTTTGGCCTGAAATCTCAGCTCTGCATTTCTACAGGCTGTGTTGTCCTGAAAGGCCACACACCTGACTTTGCTGTAATTTTATAGGAAATATGTATGCTGACTGCAGCACTTTCTTTTTTAAAAGGAAGCAAACCAGGCAATTGGCTTAAAGAACTCTACCCTTCTACCCTCACGAGAGATAGTTGAGTTGTGGATTTTAAGCAGACACAAGTGTCTTGTCTACATGTAGTTTTGACTTAACATTGAAGCTGTTCCTGGTCTGCAAGAAAAATTCATCAGATTTTGCTTCCCTTTCCTCAAAATTTGGAACAGAGGGGAGATCCTGGCCTGTGACAACTGGCAGCTCATTTGCTTACCCTGGGCTCCCTGGCAGCCTTGGGCATGCTGTCCCCAGCTTGCCCCTGTTCTGAGCAGAAGGTGGGAGAGAGGATGGATGTTTCTGGCCTTTAGTTGCCTCTGTAAGATGCTATATTGTCTTAGCCAGCTAGAAGTTTGGGAATTTCCATCTTAAAGACAATAATGGTTAATGTAGGGGAAATCCTTCTGTTAGGCAATTTAGAAAAAACAAAACAATCTCCCATTTGCTGAAAATTAAGTCATAAGTTAAAACCCCTGCTTACCTCTTTAAATGCTAGGCATCTGTGGAAGAAAAGAAAAAGTATGAATTGCAGGCAGTACAGATTTATTTAGCAAAACAGAAATGCAGCAGTGTAGGCACTGGATCTGCGTTATTTCTTTTGACTGTAAGCGCATATGGACATAATTCTGTATAATACAGAGTTCGTAATCAGTTTGCAGACCCACTAATAAAATTCATGGGGGAAGCTGTGAGGTTTCTTAATGAAAAATAGCAAAATATCATGGATGATATACTGCTACCCTCAGTGCCCTGCATTTGCAGATTAATAAAATATCCGTAATTGAAGTTCAGTATTTTGTGTTCTTTTCTGTGAGTGCACTTACAACCAAATCTTATTTTATCCCATGATCATTTGACTGATTACTATAAACAGCACTCTTTAATGACCCATTTGTCTATGTTGGTATTGCTGAGCTCTTAAAATATGTAATAAAAATACCATTTTAGAGTTATATATCAGTGTCTGATAGATTTTCTGTTTGTGATGACAGTTTGAAAATTAAGTATTTCCTGAAAAATAAAACCAGCTTTGCTGGTGAGATTTAAAGTGGATTCCTTCCTTCCACTTCCTGATATTTTGCAGTAAAAGAAGCTGTAGGTCATCCTATGGTCATTATGACCATGCACAGTTTTAAAACACTTTGGTATTTGCTTTTTTTTCCATATGAAACACGGAGGAGGTTACTGGTTTATTGCTTGTCAGAAGTGGGTGACAGAAGTTTTTTCCTCTTCTGACAAATGGTTTTATCTTATGCTCACAATCACTGTGTAATATATATATATTTTTTATATTATTTATGCTCATCTTCAGTCTTTGCTTGATTTTGTGTTCATGCTCAGCAAGATAATAAGTGGCTCCCTCAGGAGCTGGTCAGAAAGCAGATTTTTGTTTATTCTACATTCTTAGTAAAATCTTCTGCTGATGTA
The DNA here is from genome assembly GCA_013398855.1 of Mohoua ochrocephala. Taxonomy (NCBI): domain Eukaryota; kingdom Metazoa; phylum Chordata; class Aves; order Passeriformes; family Acanthizidae; genus Mohoua; species Mohoua ochrocephala. The sequence goes on along the minus strand of VZTA01014082.1, from coordinate 64,387 downwards.
TTTCATTTATCAGTAGTTGAACATTCTCTGTTTCCAGGTTGTTGAGCGCTGCTCTCTCAGCATAGCTACTATAAAATGACCAAATGACCCCTAGTTGAATGAGAAGTGACTGAATGGGCATGGTGAAGGAAATGGAGTTAATCCAGAATAGAGCAGATTTTCCTCTGGCTTTAGTTCCTATATTCAGCATTTCTGAACTGTGTTAATCCAAGTCCAGTGACACTTTGGAATTTTAGAAATTCAGCTAGAAAGATACACAAAGACCATGTGATAGTGCATCACTGCACTAGTTTTTTCTTTACAGGAGAAAAGAAATTAGGTCATAATCAAAGGAAAATAAAAGTAATATACTTTCTTGTCCTATTTACATGCCTCTAAAACATTCTGCAGTCATTCCAGAGGTGGTTCTGCAGGAATTTTCTGGGCTGTGGAATGTAGATGTTCTCATAAATTATTGTGTAGCTAGAATACTTTTTATGCCAGCGTATGGCATTTTGAGACTACAGAAGTCACTACTGCATCCACTGTAAGAAATAATTTCTCCAAACTGACAATTGCTGAAACTCCCGTACCAAGGTGAGAGAGGCAGCTGATCACAGCTGCTCAGAAAGTCACCAGGCAGAGAATGCAAGTTTAAAACCATACGCCAGAAGGTGAACAAATCCTGTCCTTAGCTCAGCTCTTCTTGTTTTGGGTGTACACACAGCTGGTGTAATTGTCTGATCAGAAGTCAAAGCAGACAACACATTGACCCTCTTTGTGGTGTACAAATTCTGGGCTTTACTATTAAAAAAACAAACAAACAAAATCAACCACTATTACTATTTTCATCTGCTACATCTGAAAGACTGAAGTGCGTCTAAAATTTGCCTGCTCAGGGAAACAATTTTCAGACTATGAAATTCTGCATCTGACATTTCAAATTATGGATTTGGCAGAATATGTCCTCAAACAGCTCTGTTGAAGTCTCACCGCCTCCTAATATGCATTTTCTCCCTGAATGTCATTGGAATGCTTTTATCTTGGTTCCAACATCACGTTGCCACAGGGTAAATAGTAATAGCTTATGGTGAAACTGGAGGCCAGTTCCCAAGAGAACAACTACTTGTATTCCTATGGGCCCCTAATATCCCAGTTCACCAATGGGTTTCATTGAAATTTTGTTACAGAACTCTTTTGGGTATAGTTTGTGATTAAATAATGCATATTAATTGCAGAAACTACACTGAAATAATAAAAAATTTAGACATCTGTGTTGCTTTCTAAGCATTCAGCCTATATGATACCTTTTGAAGAACTGCTCCCTTCACAAGATAATCAGCAATGTATTTAACATGGGCAGCTGTTACACTACGATCAGGCAATAGTTTTGATCTTATCACTTTTGTACATGATGAATGTGCTCATTCATCAGTGCTCTCAATAGTGAAAAATAACGTGCAAGCCTTTTTTATTCTTGTTTTCGGTCAATTTTATTCTGTTATATAATTTAAAATAAACAAACCCAATTGTTTTCTAGGTCAAGAAGTGGTGTTCAAGTGCCTTGGAGAAGGAATTCTTGAAAAGGCCTTTCAGGGATATAACGCTTGTATTTTTGCCTATGGACAGACAGGTGAGTGCCCTAAAGGGGAGGAACACTTTGTGCACGTGGGAAGTGAGAACAACAAAACATAAATATTAAGGTAGATAACACTTAAAAATTGTATTTTGAAATATCATTATCACCTATACATTTAGCACAACCAGTGACAAGTGGATTTCCTAAAAGCAGCTCTGTCAGTATGATCCTGGTTGCTACCTGTTGGGGCCTCTTTCAGAGCCTGAAAGGAGTAGCTCCTACAGAAGGCTCATTCAGCTTCTAGTGTTTAGGTGTGTTCCAGGGGGTCCCAGGTAATGTCCCTGCTGAAAGAAACCTTCTGGGTAATTTCTCTTTTTGTTTACCTCTACCTTGTCCAAAGAATCAGCTATCTGTCTGGAACAGGATGTCATGTTGCTCTGATACATGCTCCTGGGGCAATAAAAAGAGAATTAAAATGTGCTACTTAAACAAATGAGTAGTTCAGAAAATATATTCTAAAACATTTTCTTCTCCTTTTTTTCCTTCAGGTTCAGGAAAATCCTTTTCCATGATGGGCAATGCAGAGCAGCTGGGTCTGATCCCACGGCTCTGTTGTGCTTTATTTCAGAGAATCTCTGTAGAAGAAAATGAATCTCATACTTTTAAAGTCGAAGTGTCCTATATGGAAATCTACAATGAGAAAGTCAGAGATCTGCTTGACCCAAAAGGGTGAGTAGCTTCATTTTCCCCCACAGCTTTCTGCATTTTTGTCTAAAACTCTAAAAATAGGAATTGGTTTTGTTAGTTCCTGAGAAGATTTTTTCAGAATGTGTGTTTCTATGACTAATTTAGAGAGGATTAGATATCAAACACCAGAAAAAAGAGAATATTCATATGAAGCTTGTATATGAAATAGTAACGGGTGGGATCAATTTAAACATTAGGATACCATCCTACTGCTGCAAACAAATGCTGTATGAAGTACTTTACCACCAGAAAGCAAGACCACATACAAGTAGATTCTGGGGTATTTTTGCCAGATGATCCAGGCAGTATTTGTGTACGATTTTTCATCAGCTAGAAGAAATTTGAAGCTTATTTACACCTTGGTCCTTATGGTTTAGATATTGAACTTTTGGAATGTGAAAGGGTGACACCTTAGAATATACTTAGGAATTCTTTATTCTGTTTTGTCTACACAGAAATACTGGTTAGTTGCTCTGGCTTGGAGATGTGTATACAGGAAGTAGTTTGATAGGACTTTTTCAGCTGAGCATTGATAAATGTGGCTTATATTTCAGTTCTTGAACATAATTGCAAAAGGTGAAGAAGTATGCAAGTTAGTTAAAAAGGTAGATTTGAGACTTGGTATGTGTCAATAAAGTGTAGAAAATGCGAGAGGAATTGAAGATTTAGCAAATTGCTGGGGGGAGGATTTTTAGTTTCCTTTTTTTGCTCAGCATTCTTTCTGCCAATTAAGGCATTTCAGGTTTTGTTCCAGCCACAAAAACTGGGGTGGGAGGATGCGTTAAAAATAATTCATGTATATGGATCAAAACTGGTTAGATTGGTTCGAGTCTTTATTGTTTGAGTTACGAATTCTGGAATACTTTCTTCTTCCTGTTACAATTAAAAAAGACATAAATTGACTTCTGCTATATAAAAGGTACTTATTTCATATTGCAGTAATTTTTGGATATCCATGCTAATTAGTAGATTGTGCATGAAGTGTACTTTGTTCCACAGGAGTCGGCAGTCCCTCAAGGTTCGAGAGCACAAGGTGTTGGGTCCATATGTCGATGGCCTGTCTCAGCTGGCTGTTACAAACTTTGAGGTAAATCTAAACCGGGGACAAGTTTATGAATAGAACCTATGTACAGGAGCAATAGGAATCTCAGAAGAGGTAAACTAATGTCTCTCTGGATATTTTGGTTCTTGAGTGATTATGGTCTCTGGCACTTGCAAAGATCTTCTCTAATTCTTCAGGAATTTTTATTTCATGTGGAAGCACTAGTTTTGCCTTTATGTTAGTTACAAATATAGTAGTGGTATCTCACTAATTTGCAGTTTTCATTGCGTATAGTATATGCCATGAACACAATGTTTGCTTGACACAGGAAATAGGAGGATTCTAAAATAAGGATATTAGTCTTCCAGCATGAATTTGACTTTGTTGTTGAATACTACATTCTATTTTATATAGGTAATTCATAACTTAAATCACAACAGCATCTAAGCCCACTTGATTTACCAAAACACATTCAATTAAATTAGTATTGTGGAAGCCAATGAACCACTACAGGCACAATGAAGATAATTAAAGCAGTGCAGTTTTATGAATCATATAGGACTTTCTTTTTATGAGGAAACTGATTTGGAATTCTTTGTTTAATGTTATGTTTTGCTTTTTATGGTTTTTTTTTATTTTTTTGCAGTATCTGTGCATAGTATACAGTTATAAAAACTGCTTTTGCAGCCTTTATGGTGAATTGCTTACTTTGAAAGCACAACTCGTTTGTGCAAATTCTAGTAAGTGTTGTTCATGCTGAAGTTTTTGCTGATGATTTTTGAAATTGTTTTGGAAGACTCAGCAAGCACATGTATCAGGCTCTGCATAGTCATCTTTGTTTTACACATGTGGGAAGGTAGAGGTTGAAGTGAGGTAACTTTTTGAGCCAATTAAGTGAAGATAGCATTAGTGCAGTTCAATAAAGAGGTGCCCTGCGTTCACTTGTGTAAGTGAATCTCTGGTGGCCGGATTCCTGGCATTAAACAATATGATTTATAATGTGGACGTCGCCAACATATTTCAGCAGCAGATAAGGAGAAGGTGCATTGACTGCAGTTGCTGGGCTTTTAAGTGCAGCACTTAAAGCAGAGATATGATTTAACATTGTTCTGTGGACTCACATGCCCTCTGTACCAATATCTCTCAAAATGTGCAAAGAATTTTCTCATTACTTCTACCTTCCCTTCTTCCTCTCTCCCACATGTACACACCCTTCCACCTGGATGGGGATTTTGTTCAGCAAGCACAATACTTTGCTTTTATCCTAGCATTACTTTTTACTCTTTTTGCTCTAGGATATTGAGTCACTGATGTCAGAGGGAAACAAATCACGAACAGTTGCTGCAACCAACATGAATGAAGAAAGCAGTCGCTCTCATGCTGTGTTCAATATTATAGTGACTCAGACACTCTATGACCTGCATTCTGGTGTATGTATTTCTGTTGATTAATTTATGAAGTTGTGGTGGATTCTTCTTCTTCCTTCTTCTTACACATACGTCCTCTCTTTAGCTGTGCTTTGACATTTGATGCCATGGGGTCCAGTAATCGAGATTGAGAGAACCCTGGAAGAGTGAGGAAGCACACCAGATAAAACAAACAGTTGGATCACTTTTTAAGATTATACTGGCACCACGAAACCTTCTTAGGTCTTAACTGTTGGTGGAGTTAATGTGTTTTAATGGCCTGCTCTGCCATAAGATGATCTATGTTACCACATGGCTCATTCTGGTTCCTTAGTGCTTCAGGCCTTTACTAGAAAATAGATGGGTGACTTTTAAAGATTTATAAGACCTCTGACAATTCCTTCTTCTCTCATGTCTTGAATGTGATACTTTAGCCCATATTATTATGAAGAACAGTGTTTCATGGTGCCAGTGTCAGGCGTGTTGGTGCTTCGTGCCAGTGTTTCTTAGCTGTTGTTCTCCCATGTCCCATCCGTGCAGAATTCTGGGGAGAAGGTCAGCAAGGTCAGCCTGGTGGATTTGGCCGGGAGCGAGAGAGTGTCCAAAACGGGAGCTGCAGGAGAGCGCCTGAAGGAAGGCAGCAACATAAACAAGTAAGACATCGACATACACAGGCTGCAAAGCCTAATCTTGAAGGAATCACTGTTGGTTCCCTGGCCTCCTCTTGGTATGCTTGTCACAAGTCAGCTCAAATGAGCTTCATCAGAAGCAGTTCAATGCGGCTCTTTCAGCTGCTCTGTGCTGAGCAGCATGTGTTTCCTGACATTGGCATAGGGATCCTGATTCATGCTTGACTCAGATGACGGCTACATGAATTTTATCTGGAAAAACTGACAGCAGTGCTCTTTAATTAAGCATATACCTTTTGTGATTCATTTATACACCCTGTCCCCAGGCTCATGTGTTTGTCTCATCATCTGCTCAAGGAAGAATGCAAAGTTGCAGAGTTGAATGGCTTTGTTCCAACATGAATTAAAATATGTAAGGGTATAATGCACAGTTTGAGAAAATCGGATCAGAATGAAGCTGTGTTGGTTTAGCATTGCCTTGGGCATTTGTGCTCAAGCAATGACAAGTTTCAAAGCACGTTTTTAGCCATAATTACTGTGTTATTGTCCAAAAGCAAGAATTTAGCACACTATTCCTGCTGTCTTAAATATACTAATTTTCTGGGAAAGAAAGAGTCTAACTGTTACATTAAAAGCTACTGCTTTTTCAATTTATTCTAAAATGTTACAGAATGTTTTGGTATTTTAAGTTAACAATGACAGCACAATGTGTGTATGAACAGCATACATACTTACAAGTGTTTTAGATTTACCTCTTGTTGATTTGAACATGTTTGCTCTTTCTAGCTTAGTTTCTAATCTACTTTGTGTTTAATGCATCGCATTGGTAGCCACATTGGCATAGTTCTTATGAAACAAAATGATGTGGCTGTCTTTGCCTAATGGCAGATACTGTAACCTTACCCCACAGGTTCCTAGTTAAATTCAGTTGGTTTTACCAGAAACCGTATTTGTATTTTGCATAAACAGAGGTGAAATTAAATGTTTCTTTCTAATTTTGGGGGAAAAATTCAAATGCCAACTCTCCCAACAGCTATTAACAAATTGCAAATATAACTATAGATACGGAAAGACTTCAATTTTTTTTTTTCCTTTTAGGATATTTATTCAGTATTAAACTTGTATGGTATCGGTGCAGTAGGAGAGGGTTATTTTGCCCATGCTGAACCTCTCTGACAATACAGAACTTCAAATAAAAGCACCAAACATTTCTGTAAAACGTATTTTAAAAAGAAAACTGGACAGCTCTACATTTTTCATTCAATGAAATTCTTACATGATATAAATCTGTATTATTTAGTCCATTTATTTAACATTCTGTATTTGAAATCTCTTTTGGAACTGATAGGCGAAAGAGAATTCTTAGTGCTGTGCTTGGTGTCTTCTGTTAAGAGTTTTGCTGTTGGAGCTTTAATGAAGTCTTGACTTTTTTAAGCCTCAAAATTGATGTACATGTTTAATCAGACTAGTTCTTCAGAGAACATTGTGTGCAATCTACTTTAGGGTGCGCTGCAACTTACTCATTAGGGAAAGGTAGTATTTTTTTCTGTACTGATACAGTATATTTAAACCATATATCTTACTATGCCAGCTCCTTTTCTTACTATGTTTCTTTTGTAAAAAACCCCAGTAACATGTATTGGTAGCACGTGTTATGTTAACTGAGATTAAAAAAATGGAGCTGCTGGCAAGTAAAATTTCTGCTTGTTTTATGTTTTATTGCCTTGAAGAAGAATGTGGAAACAATGTGCCTGTTTATATAGTGTCTGTACCATTTGTTTCTGATGAAAGCTGGCTAGAGCTGTGGTAGATGCCACCTTGGTCCCACAACTTTTCCCGCTGAAAACATTCTTTCCTGTCTTGGGGACAGCATGTTGCAGATGGGGGCTGCTCTCCCACTTACTGAAGCAAATGAGAGTTGTGTCATTTTGTGTCAACATCTTCCTCACATTGTAATAGAGATGACTTCTGGTTTTTTTCTCAGAGCTGATGTAGAGTTGCCTTGGTAAAGGAGGTTTTTGGGAGATTTGCCATACCTAATAGGAAAGCTGGATGCGCTTGTTCCTCCCCAGGATGTGCTAGTTCCCATACCCAGTGTAGAAAAGGAGGTGCTTAACAGCTCTTTGTGGTGTAGTCAAAGGACTTCTAGAACACAGTAGTAGGAGGAAGCAGAATAAACAATCTGTCAATTAGTGGCTACAAAGAAAAACCAACTTTCTGTGAGCAGACTGCAATTTTACCCCTGATTAGTAAAATCATAGCTGTTGTCATTTTAACTTTAGAATGCAAAAAGAACATGTAGGTGGAGGCAAGGAATGGGTTGGGACAGGTCTGGCTCCAAGCTGATTTGAGGGTTTTAGTATTCAGAGTTAACTAATAGAAAAGTGGGTTCTGCTCATTGAGGAATTTGGTTCTAAATTGTACAGAAGTAGCTTGAATGAGTGTCACTTAGAGACAGAATTGTTTCCCTATGATGGGGAAGTGCCACTTCTTTTGAATGCTGCTGGCTCAGGCCCGTGGGGGCAGTGTGCAAGCTTCCCACTGCCCACTAGCAAGGACAACCTGGTCGTGCCTGAGGAACAGGGACAAGGAGAACAGACAGTGTGCAGAAATGGCACTTTCCTGTGATCTTGCAGCAAGTCCACTCTGCTTCTTCTGGACTGACTCAGTCTGCTGTGTGCTGTGGGCTTAGGCCTTCTGGTTGATTCATTATGTAAGTACCGTGAGATAGGATCAGAGTAATGACAGATCCCTGCTGCATCATTCGGCATGAAGCACAGCAGCCGATGAGTCCTGTAATTATTTTCTTGGGCAGCCATTTCTTTTGCTGCTTCCCTTAAAGTCTTTAAACAGCTTTGTGTTATGAAATCTCAGGCAAACGACATAAATGATTCCAATTTGGCTTTTATTGCAGATGTTAACAGTTACTCTTAAAACAAGATCAGTATTTATAAGGAGCAGTAATATTATCACATTTTTTAATCTCATGTTAATAAACTGTACCTTATGATTTCATTAAAATGCAGTACTCATAACTGAAATTGGTGTTGCAGCCCATCTGGGAAATAGTTTCCAATCACAGGTCTTTTTGAATCCCTGTTCTTCTTACTTCCCTTCTGACTGTCCATTTCTTCCCCCCTCCCTCAGGGTTTGGCTTTGGTTTTCACACTTCCCCTCATTTAAAGAGGGAAAGAGGAATCAGAGGAAAGTAGTCCAGGGTAGTTTTTTAGCTTTATACTCCTTGCACTTCATTGAGAGTATGCTGATGGTGCTTTTCAGTTGTGCTGGAGGAGGTTGCTATAGAGCAGCGTGGAGCATCCTACTGTTTGCTCTTGCATGTTTAGCATGCTGTCATCTCTCTCTGTGGAGGTCAGAGACTGGAAGCAAGAACTAGTTCTCCTTTCTCTATCCTCCCCTCACAAACATTCAGAGGTTATTAAGCTTTTCTTTAGGCCACAAAACTAAACTTGACTTTCTATTTTTGCTCTGAATTTTTCAGAGGTGAATTAGAAAGGTATCCTACAGGCAAATTTACAAAATAGAGTGCTCTCTTGGGAGTTCAGATTACCTAGCCTATGCTTAAATTTCTCTTAATTTTGCTCCCAGGTCTATGCTGTCTTTAAATGCAATATGGGACACCTTTTGTGGCACATGTAATGGTTCTTGTTAACTGACCCTTGGATATCTTCCTTTAAATACTCTTCTGCAACATTTTTGTCATTTTCTAAGTGTAATTTCTGAACCAGTGGCGGTTTCAAGCAGCACTGAGGCTCTGTTATAAATACTGTGCAAATGCTGCCTATAAACCACAGTAGTATTACTTCTTTGAAAAGAAAACACAAGAGGGTGGAGTGGAACAGTCCAATTAAAGATTTATTTGACTATCTAATTGCAATGCTGCTGAAGCTTTTTCCTTGGTACTTATAGAGAGTAGCTGGATATTTGAGCATGAGTGTGACAGACCCAGAATTCTCTTGGGCTTCAGCGATGTCTGTTTTAAACCCTTTAGGCATCTGTTTAATGTTCTCAGGCTCCTCAACAAGCTCATTATCTTAAACATACTCACCCCAAGAGCCCTGATGTCACTTAAAATTTACACAGGGTTGTATAAGAATTGCATAATATAGCGCAGGTATGCTTTGCATGGATTGCTGACACGGTTATCCCTGTTGGTAGAAGTTGTACATGTCCCAAAATGAACAAGTTGGCTATTTCCTTCACAATTTCAGAGTGTTGTTTAGGATGCAGCTGTCTGCTAAGCACGTTGGGGGCTTTTCTCTTTCCCACTTGTGCAGCACTTTTGTAACTGGGAGATCGTTTGGTCTATGCCCCCCAGAAGAAGCTGCTGAGGCTCTACCTCAATTATAACCCAACCCATTTGTCAAGGGACCTCCTAATCTGCCTCTTCGGATCAGCAGCCTTCTGTGGCTTTGTGATGGCTGGCTGGTCACTGGTTCACCAGGCAGACGAGTTCTCCTGGGCCACAGCTGGATTTGTTCTGAGGATACCTCCTTATGGCTGGAGAACCGTTCCGTTTTAGTTGGCATTTGAGTCAGCGTTCTTAAAACACTGTTCCCAGAGACAGGGGCTCTTGCTGTGCTGCCAACGCTGACTTGTAACACTGGTCATGAGACAATGTCCAAATCAGAAAGATTTTTATCCTCTGAGAAAAGGTAGATGACTAATCAAGGGCAGTGATTTTTCATATATTGAAGCAGTCTATTTTACACTTTTCAAACGATTCTAAATATTTCAACATCATCTCAGTCTATCTGAAATATGGTCTTAGTACCAACTGAGATGAAACACTGTTGATGCCAATTTTTTTTTTCCTCCAAGTGTATAACTTTAAAGAAATGCACTGCCTTGTTTGGAGCAGGGCAATGGGCTAGCTGATCTCTAGTGGTCATTTCCAGCCTAAATTATTCTATGATATTTTAAAAATTGGATGTGAAGCTCTGCAGAGCAATCCCTTTTTCTGTGTTTTATTAAATCTGCATTTGGAATATGTGTTAAAGCTGTTCTGCTGTTTTGCATTTATAGATCACTTTCAACACTGGGCTTGGTTATATCATCACTTGCTGACCAAGCAGCAGGGAAGGGGAAAAACAAGTTTGTGCCTTACAGAGACTCTGTACTCACTTGGCTTCTCAAGGTAACTTACATTTTCTGTTCACCATGTTCACAAGATGTCAGCTTACTCATTTGTGGGATCATTGTAGTACGCCTCTGTACATGGACTTCTCATCTTTTTTTAAAGAAATGAGTGAAGGAACTCTCGTAGCTATGGTACTCCAAGTAATATGGACAGCTAAGTGCATCTTGTGTTAATTCTTTGTAAAATCCTACTTGACTGTTTTCAGTTGTAATGGAATCAAAGGTGGTAGAGGTGGCTAGAAATGTTTATGGAACATACAGATTAGTTTATATCCAGAGTACATTTCAGCGCCTAAATAGTACTTTCAGTGCCTGTATTAAGTATCTTAAGTCTCTTTGTGAAGACACTGTATAGTCTCAGAACAATTTTTGACCCTCAAACTTTCTGTGGCTGCACTACAGGACAACTTGGGAGGAAACAGCCAAACCGCCATGATAGCCACCATTAGCCCAGCAGCAGACAACTACGAAGAAACGCTCTCAACTCTGAGATACGCAGACAGAGCCAAAAGGATAGTTAACCATGCTGTGGTGAATGAAGATCCAAATGCTAGGGTCATCAGAGAATTGCGTGAAGAAGTTGAAAAACTGAAAGAACAGCTCTCACAAGCTGAGGTAACCTTATTCACAGTACAGTGTAAGATGAGTTTCCCAAGGAAATGTCATGTTCTGTGTGGAAGACTAGCTTCTTTACAAAATGTGGAAGAGTCTTGCATCCATTCTTTTTTCTTTCTTTCCTTTTAAAAAAAAAAATTAACCTTTCTGCCTGAATCCAACATAATGTATGCTTATCTTTAAAAACTTTTAAATGAGGACAACATTGTACTGAGCGTGACCCTTTTTCAGTTCTTGAGGAACTTCAGGCCAAGCAATAATTGATGCAGCACAGATAAGGGCTAGATTACATCTTCATTGTGTAGACTCACTTATTAGTCAGAATAACAAATTAGTTAGAATTAGTTAGAATATTAGCAGAATATATATTTTTTTTGCATTGGTGGACTATATGTAATGTCAGATGGAAAAGTGTGAGAAGTCATAAATCTGTTATTGGATGACAAAATTTAGGGGACGTTTCTCTCTGACGTTTGTGAAAATCTATTAAAAATTGTCAAAAATGCAACACTGAAAACTATCAACAATTTGCTTTACTGTCTTAATAGTTGACACTGTGTGATTGATGCTTATATTAGATTTATACTTCTAATGGAAGAATAAAGTATTCAGGTAGGATAGTTTATTTGGTATCCAGGATATCTGGACAAATTAGGCACTTAACAGATAGGAAAATATTTTTGATCTTTTCGGGCAAGACTCAAAATACTGGTGGAAAAGGAACAGAACTGTTTTTGAGGGTAAATTTTTGTGGTGTTTAAATTTCATTTTCGTTTAAGGAATAGTGTTACTCATTTCAACACTTCCTTATAGACTGAAATGGGAAAATCTTCTTTAAGGAAAATGAGCCATTCACTTTTTTTCATAAATAAAAACCGTTCTAAGCCCTTATTTTAATTTGGAAAATATTATCATAGCGTGTTGTTAATTATGTTGGCAGGCTGCGGCTGAACACAATCAGTAGGAAGGTGTCCAAAGTCTTACTAATTATTTTGTTAAGTGTTTTTTCTTCTACCTTCTGTTAAAAACAGTTATATAGGGTTATAGGCCAGCCTATTCAATTGTTACTTGGCACTGGACGTATTCAAGCCCTTTGCTTTTGTTTCCTGTTGTGAAATGAGAAGCCTGTGTTAGCTCCAGAACATGCCTTCCTTTGAAGGTAATCAACAGGGTCCGTCTGAAAGCTTTAATGCAACTCTAGGAACACTTACAAAACCAAGATGGAATGGAAGGCTAAATGTCTAGAGGAATTTGTGTTTGAAACTACTGTTGGAAAAAAGAATGTGTGCTTGAACTTCAGACAGATAGGAATTTAAAGTTTTAAAATTCATATTTTTATACAGACAGTGAAGTTTGAGTGGCCAGGCCCAGAGATTTTTTTTCTTTCCATTAGCTCTGAAGCTATATGTTGTTTCTGTCCCCTTCCTTTGCAAGTGACCTATTTCTTCAACTTCTACCATGAAAAACCTGGAGATAAAGTAGAAATCTGTACGCGTAGCATTTGAAATTATGTTGCTGTGTTCAATTTCCTTGTGCAAGCAGTGGTAAGAATAGCTGAGGGTTTTTGCTAATTTCTACCTTTTAGGCCATGAAGGCACCAGAACTGAAGGAAAAATTGGAAGAATCTGAAAAACTAATAAAAGAGTTAACAGTCACCTGGGAAGAAAAGCTAAGGAAAACAGAAGAAATTGCACAGGTACTTCAGAAATTTTTAGGAGGACAGCCAGATACTCATATAGTACTAGTCAGCTGAACTTCATGGGCTTTAGTGGACTGTGCTGTTTTCCCAATAGCTATTTGAAATGTCGCTGAATTTTTGTCTGTTCCCCTTGATTCTGGTTTTGGGGTGGGTTTGTTTGTTTGTTTCTTGGGTTTTCTTTTTTTTAAAGTGTAAATTTTACTAGCATAAATCTAACTGTGTCATGAGATCATTGATGAAAGCTAATATTTTATTTTTAAGTAAAGCATCAAAATATGTTTGGGCAGCTTATTTATTTATAAGAGCACAGTGGGACATTGAACATGCTTCTCTTGAAGTGACTAAGAAAGTGAAGAATTACAAAAGGATCAGAATAGTGGGTGGTGTTTTTTGCTTTTGCTTTTAGTGATTTCTGACCAGAAAAGGAAAATGGGTACATGTAGTCACTATTGGTTTTTTTATTATTATTATTATTATTATTATACATAAAAAAAATCCTTCTGGATTCCAGTGTACTTTTCCATCATTTCCTCCATCCACAGCTCGTAGAATAAATGTTGTTGGTTTCCCTTTCTAGTCCTAATGTTCCAGAAGCATGTTTTGGTGCAACCATTGTTTAAATAAAAAAAAAAAAACAAACAAAAAAACCAACCAAAAAAACAAAAAAAAAAACCCCAAAAAACCCCCCAAAAAAAACCCCCCCAAAAAAACGGCAAGGGGAAAACCCAAACCTAACCAGCCAAAAAACCCCCCCAACACCCAAACTGTAGCAAAAAAAAAGACACACATGATCAAGTAAGTGCTTCATCTGAATTAATAATAAAACTGCAAAAGAATAAGCCTAAACTGCGGCATGCTATTTTCTAAATCATCTATGACTATGATTATCTTTAAAGTAATTGGAACTGACATTAATTTTTTGCTAACATAAAGACTCAAAGCCACATTGTGCTATTTACAAGTAAGTTTAATGAACTCAACAGAGCTGTGCAGGTAAGTCTAATAAATTTAATAGGACTGCTTAAGCAAGCTTCACTTTAGGGAGGCAGGTGTTTGAGGATTACTGGCTTTTATGGTTGGGTGTGTAAAATTAAATTCTACCAACCCTATGGTACCTGACCAGTGTCTGGTGGTGATACACGGAATGCATACTCAGCATGTGCATCTTCAGCTTAGTTCCTCTGTGCTTGTCCCTACATATTGCAGCAGGCATGATTAACCTATTTTTGTGCTTGCAGGAGAGGCAAAGACAGCTGGAGAGCATGGGAATCTCCCTCGAGTCATCAGGCATCAAGGTTGGGGATGACAAGTGTTACCTGGTGAACCTGAACGCAGACCCTGCACTCAACGAGCTTTTGGTTTACTATTTAAAGGTAAGGATGTGAACTGGATATTTACACACAATGGAAGGACACTCGTTTTGGATTTCTGGCTCTAATTTCTTACTCAGAGGGGATGTAGATTTTTTTTGCTGCAGCAAAATAGGATAGGCCTCCTCCTACTGTTTAGGCTTTTGCTCTCCTTTTGCAGTGCAGCTTCACTGTTTTCCAAATTGATCTCACGATTGCCAACAGTGGGAGAAATGCTCAGTGTGTGCCAGTGTTGAGATCAATTCTAGCTTTTCCAGGCAGGATGTGCATAGGGTTGCCTTCTGGCCTGAACTTGAAGCAAGAGCCTCATGATAGAGGCTTCTTTTTGTTAGGGAGCGGGGGATTGCTTTAAATATGCAAAGAGTTAATCATAAAGAGATGATGTTTAAGAGTAAGAGTAACGTAGTCTTCAATGACAGAGAAGCTTATGAGAGAGGGGGTTAAGAGAAGCACTGTTAAAAATTTACGGAAGTGTATTTTCCCAGTGTCGTTAGCTTTCGTACCATTCTGTTTAGCATTTCCCACGTCAGAGTGAAGTAGTGTCAGATACAAACCTAGTAAGTTTGTAGGAAAATGTGAGCTACTTGTCAATAATATATGAAAGACTATTCTGTCTATTTTTATAGCTACTCTTCTGCTTTGGTAGCTGAAGGAGGGCTTCTGCATTCGAACAGTAGCAAATAAAACACAACCTCTCAAACACTAACAAAATAAACTATTGCAGCAGAACTTAAAATATGACTTGGAATTATGTAGAGAACAGTAGGTTTAGTTGAGTTGCTCTATAGCTGTTTTCTGAAGAGCAGAGAACTCTGCACCTTGTTTTACAATCCATACTGTTCCCTTAATTATGCCTGTATGACACGGCTGGTTTTCTTCTGGTTTTTGTCTTTAATATATATATGCGGGCATAGTATGAGAATACTTTCAAATCAGAATTTGTGTGTCAACTGCTTTGTTTTGCTTTAGCTAAAACTACAAAGATGAAGTTCAGGGCAGAACAACAGTTTGTGTGTGACTGTTGCAGTCTTCAGATCTGCTGTGGCACCATTTCTGCTCGACAGACACACAAACTGTGCAGTCTCAGCACTTCAGCTAATATTTTCTTAGTTATGTCAACAGTGATAGTTTGCTTGTCTCTTAGTAACAGCTTCTTTTCTAGGATCACACAAGAGTTGGTGCAGATACCTCTCAGGATATACAGCTCTTTGGTATAGGAATCCAACCAGAACACTGTGAGATTGATATTGCTTTAGATGGAGAAGTTACACTCACACCAAAAGAAAATGCAAGGTAAGGAAGATCAGCAGCACTTTCCGTTGAAATGGAAATTTGCATTTCTTTGACAGAATATGACTTTCATGCATTTTTATTTTACACAGATGGAAGTATCTTATGTTCTGATCAATGAGTATTTTCGACACAGTTGACTTAAATAGATACTTAGATGGAAATTCAGTGATTAAAACCAAGATTTCCCTGCACATGTGAACACCCAGTCACCCACTCTGCAGGGCAGCAGGCTATCAGTGGTTTGGCTTGCAATAAGCTATCTAAAGAAGGTATTTGGTAGGAGTGAGGGGCCATTGCCTGTCTGGATCTTGGGTAGTAACGAGATCCCTGAGGTGCCTCTGGCTGTCACGGCCTGTGTGATGGGATAGTAGCCTGTGTCTTGATGGCAGAGGATAAATGGTGCCTCATGAGTAGTTCCTGTTGTAAGGTTCAATATTTTGTGAGGAAGAGGTGCTTTAAAGATCTGAATTCTTTTCTAAATCCTTAATTACCGTTGTGTCTAGTTAATATGCAGTGTAAAATCACGCTTCACCTTTTGTTTCTACTTCTGTATTTTAATTATTTTTCATTCCAGGGGCACTGTGGCTCCTTGGGTGGAATTGTAAATGTCACTTGATCTGCAGTGGCATTTGATAAGCAGTACCTTTGTCCTTGTTAATAGTCATGCTGCTTGTCTGAAATACGAGTATCTAAATAATGTACGGATTAGTATCAGAATGAGAAGCTAAAGTTTGAGAGACCCATAAAAAATCCAATTTCATTCTTCCTTTAGTAAAATGCATTTGTATTTTTCTTCTGCAGCCTACAGTACAAAATTTCAAACAGATGGGATTCAGGCTTGTGGAGATACTGTTACTGTACTGAAAATCAGTCATTTTGACTGGCAGGAACAAGGGCACATGTCAGTGGAAAAAACATATTTTGTTTTACTCATGCCTGATCTGCAATGCTTAAGTAACTGTTCTTAAGATAATAGTATCAACAGAAATTTAGCTAGCAGAATTTCATTGAAAAAAGTTAAATAAAGATCTGATTTAAAATGAAATGCTTACATGTTTGTATTGACTTATGTGAGAGAGACAACGTAAATGAGAACACTGCCTCTAAAAAGGCCTTTTCTATTTTACTGAAGTTTTTTCCCCTTTCAAATAAAATGGTCTTCTTTGTGACTCACATGCAGAAGTTCAGCAGCTCAATTTTTCCCATTTTGTGATTGAAACTTAAATACAAAGAAACCTACAAAGAAATACAGCAGTATACCAGATGTTCACAAAAATAGAGCCTTGTTAATAATAGAGACTTCATTTGTTGAAAAAATAAAACTTGGATCTAAGAATCTTTTCTTACTCTTGAATGCTGAATTTGTTAACAGCATGTTTTACAACTGTGTTGACTAAGTTGTGTTTTGGAGAGCTCTATCAGTAGGATTTGCATGCAGTCAAGTTTAGAATGTTTATAAGAAACAGGCAGTGACCCAGTTTGAGAAACAGGCATTTAAAGAAAACTTTGCAACCAAAATCGACCTTGTCTGTATGTTTACTGAAGAGTTGTACCAGCCAGAGGCAGAGGGGAAAGATGCTAATTCTGACAATAGAAATCAGACCAGTAACTTTCCCATTGTTCCTTCCATGAGAACCTAGGCAGGTTTGTTACCATATCATACAAATGACTGTCGGTAGAGGGGAGAAATAGCAGCTCTTCAATCTTTTATTTTCAGGATTTCACTGGAGTTGTATTTTCTTCTTTCAGATCCTGTGTAAATGGTGCACTGGTATGTTCTGTCACTCAGTTATGGCATGGAGATAGAATATTATGGGGAAACAACCACTTTTTTCGGTAATACTTGATGTTTATATTCCACCCACTTTACATTCACCCTATTTTTTTTTCCTTTCATTGTTCCACATAAACTTTTTGTATAAGCTGAATTTCCATTTTTACTCAGAATCAATTTACCAAAGAGGAAACGTCGAGATTGGCTGAAAGACCTTGAGAAAGAAACATCCTTAGGAGAGCATGATCTGGATGCAGCCAGTGAAGCTTCTTCAGAACCAGACTACAACTATGAGTTTGCACAAATGGAAGTTATTATGAAGACGCTGAATAGTAATGGTAAGGCAACTACCAGATAAAAATGTTCTTTTGGATTGTCTGACGAATTCAGCCTGGAGCTCAACTGCTGGGTAAAACAAGCAGTACACTTGTTCAAGGGGCCTCTGGAGGATTTTCAGGATAAGATATTTTACAGAAACAATGTTAATTGTGTGCATATATAGATATGAAACATATATAACTATATATATGTATGTAAAAAAATATGTGCACCTAGGTATAAATACACACACAAAGTAGTAGTTGGTTTGTGCTCTGACACACAATTTTGTCAGTATGTCTGCTCTCCTTTATAGTGCAGCTGAGTTGTAACCATAAACCTGTCAAATCGTCATCCAAGTTTACTAAATTCTTGGTTTTACAGGTTACTGCAGAAAAAAGGGGTGCACCATATATGGCTCAGTTAGTTTCATCCTTCTTTTTGTATCAAATATTGCTGACACCATTTTAACCGTATTAGAAAAACATTGAAATGATAACAAACCAATAGGCAAATGCCGGCTTGTTTTTCAACACTCGATCACTCTCAATATTTCATTTCATCTTTGTTAAAACAAATTATGATGCTTTTTTTGGAACGACACAAGAAGATATAATTTAGATAAAATAATGGTATGGTGTATAGAAAACAATATGGCTTTTTCATGATTTCCAGAAGGCAGGTCATAGTTCATATGATACAATAGAGTATGAAGAAATGCTGAAAAACTTGGTAAACTACTGAATGCTTTGTACAGGTGTTTTAATACACAAAATCTGAGAGGCAAATACTTTAAGGTTTGGTCCCTGACCAAGAAGACACAGTAGATGGTGTTTCATTGCTTTCTCTTCTCCTTTCTTCATATCTTCACAGTATTTCCATTGTTTGCTGTGGTTTGCATGTTGAAATACAGCATTTACTTTTTATTTCATCTCCTCTTATTCTTTTGCTTTGTCTGTTTTGCCATTGAGTACAGCGTGATGGTTTCATGTGTTCGATGCAGCAATGCTTTGCAGATTTTTTGCAGTTTTATTTTTAATGAGATTGCTTGTGTGAGTTACAGGGTCAGGTCACTTAAATTGGTATGAAATTGCTGTTTGATAACAGAAACCTTCTCATTATGGTTCACTCATACCAGGAGATGAATTTCAGATGAATCTGCCATCCTGGTGGTCTTCAGTGTTGTCATCCCTTGTGAAGATTCTGTTGCCCATTTCAAGGCCTCAAACCATCCCATATCTGTGCCAAAACTGGGACAAAGGTTTTGAACTCAATTGGCTCGTGCATGAGGCTGCTGGAAAAGTCTGAAAGCATTAATTGATGCTTGATCTGCTTGTTACTAACTGGAGATTTGACAGAAGTATATCAGTCTACAGTGAGTCAGTGTTCTTTGAACAGGGGGTCACATTTTTTGGTTTTCCATGTGTTGTTATCCAGCTGATTGAAACGATTCTTCACAACATTCCAGTGTCTTTACATTTTAGTTCAGTAAGCTTTTCTGATCGTGGTCCAGGCCCGTTTTTGTTTTGGTTGGTTGCTTTCTGTGTCTTGGTCAAGAACAGTTCAGACCTTGCTGTTCCTTAAAGCTCTTTCTTCCCTACTGCAGAGCAAATGTTTGCAGTCATGCACGTCGCGCTGTTACAGAAGTGTCATGTCCCAATTTCTGCTGCTCCTGCTCACTCCCACATAGGTGTTGCTTAACTAAATTGGAGTAGGAAATGATAATAAAATGCTAACAAAACAAGTGACTGTGAAGATCATAGCCTCATCTTTTGATTTGAAGTTAGATAAACAGAACCTAGTAACACTTTCTCAATGGCATAGCTGAAGTACCTTTTTTCTGACAGGCTTCAAGTTTGTTGTGTAAGAAGTAAAGCAGCTTTGTTACAGTACCATTTATTTATTCTTCCTTAAAAGGAAAAATAAATATGGGTAAGGAAGAAGAAATAACTAAATGACTGAAGACTGTTAATTCTATTATACATATTCTCTGGAGAAGTCCCAAGGGGGGAAATGAGCAGGTGTTTTAAATAATGGATTAGATAATTATTTTATAAGCTTGTATAGATACAGCCCAAAGCAAGAGGGTTTGGTTTTCCTTTGTTTTGGTTTTTGGGTTCTCCCCTCCCCCCAGATTTGTTTGAGAATTATAATCCTCTTTAAATAAATAGCTTGGCTTCTCCAGGGTGCAAACACATTTGTTTTTATGGCATGTAACCAGTACAACAGTGTCACAGACTCCATCCGGCTCCAAAGAACCTCTGAGGAAAATGTGTAACTTTGAAAACTCTGCTGTAAAGAAAACATCCAGATTCTTTCCTTCCTTCAGCATGTTAACTTTCTTTGTGGGATTCTGTCAGATCAGCTTTGTACTGCTAATTTGTGATGCTGGTCAAACACAGAACGCATCAAAGACGTTTACTTTATCCTTGTGTACTGTGCAGTGGTTAAGTAAACAATGTGATTAGGTTAGGCAGCTCCTCATTTTAGCAAACAAAACTGTTACAGCTCAGGGAGAGGATTTTCATAAAACTTAGCAAAGCAGCCTGTGTCATAACCCTCTTCTAGCTTGCTTAGAAAAATACACTTGCAAGGAATCTTAGGGAATTTATTCAGCATCAGTTTGACTGGGTTAACAGATTCCAGATGTGAATTAAGTGGCATTGTAGCAAGGTAATAAATGCTGTTCATCCTATGAAGAAAATACATCTTTATGCTCAGTGTTAGCAGGCTATGATTTTGCAGGGGATTAACTGCATTATGAATATTTTTTTCAGGGCCATTGAACTCATGTCACATAAAGACGTAAAGGATTGGGACTTGGAACTCTTAACACTGTATGGAATTTGCTGTGTGTTTGGCAGGCACTGGGTTAGAACCTTCCTTAATTTATTTGACTTTACATGAAGAAGCTAAAATTTTAGAACACGGTGTTTAAATTTAATTTAAACACTACTGTAGTTCTTTTGAATTGTAAAAAAACTTGACTGTTTTTCTTCAAATTCTGCCTAGATAGTTTATAACTCACACCATATTTTACTTTTTTCCTGTGAGAGGTTTAGGGTTTTCTTTATAAACTCTTTCAAAAGCTAAATTAAAAAGTTTTCTAAAACTGTGAATTTACCTTTTGCATTACTATACAAATGTAACCCACATTTTTCTCTTTTTTTCCCAAGCAGTACAGGATTATGTTGCAATTGGAAAGTTTTATACTTGGTTCTTGCATCCTGTTCCAAATATTTACCATGGTGTAATTTGATCCTGTGGTGGTTGTGATCCTGTAAATGTAGGTGGCTGAAATGATCACTTTTATTAAAAGAAATCTGCTCCTTGAACTCATGGCTGTTCTTTGAGCAGTTTAGGAAAGTCTCATCTTAATGAGTCAGCCTTAGATTCATTTCCTGTGTTTGCAAACACAGTGGAGGGATTTTAATTTCTTCCATATCTCTTCTCTGTCATCTGCGCAGTACCTGATTTTCTCAAACATTCTTATATATAACTAAAATTGGTTTGGGGATTATGCAGCAAAGCCTATGTATTTTAAGGTAGTTCTGGTATTATCTGGAGGAGTTAGGAGGATAATGATGGTGCAGACGAACATTAATAACTTGGTTTGTAGTCCAGAATTTTAGAACTTGGTTCAGTCGGGGGTTTTTGTTGCACTGTCTGTTTAAAAGCTAATAATAGCTAACTTCTTTCTGAGAATGTCATGTACTAAAAAGTAATATTTCTGGTTATTTTAAGACACTTTTATGCATCACTAGTTTGCTATTTGGTTGCTATTTATACTGACTGATTTTTAACTTTGTGCTTTATAATTACCATTGTGGCAAAAATTTACAATTTATGATGGCTTTGTGTGAAGCCAGTGATTTCTTCCATGAATAAGGCCAGGGCCACAGAAGCAACTTGCAGAAGTGTTTGCAAAAAGCAAAGGGAAGATGGTTTATAACTAAATCACACAGATTTGTTTTCTTGTTTTTGTGGGGTTTTTTGAGTGGCACACCTCTAGTTCCAAAGTGGGACAGTTTAAATCTAGGTTTATTCTTCTCTCTCCTTTGTGACAGACTGGCATCCTTAAAAGTTGCAGCATCTCTTTTTACGTTTTTTTCTTTTTTAGTATATTAATGAAATGGAAGAGATATCACAAACAGTTATTTTAGAGCTGAAGTTTTTTGCATTTGAAAATCCTGGCATGTCCTAGAGCTGCAGTATTGCTTCCCCTCATAGTCCACCACTCCAGCTTTGGAACTCCTCTCTCTTCCTCTTGTGTACAGAATCATCAATCTGTTCTGTGGTGTGCTGTCACTCAGTCGTCTAGATTGGTCTTCTTGCAAACCACTTTTTTTGCTGTATTTGAGCTTTCAGAGATGTGTTCACGAACCAGGTATAAATACTGGTAGTACATAGATCTTACTCTATTAAATGGCTTTCAGAGGCACAGGCTGGCATTGGACCTAACCCTGGGAACAGACAGAGTAATGTTTCATTAATTTGAATGCGCTTCAGATTTATCCCTAGCTGATTGACACAAGCAGTTTTTTCAGGATAGAATATCTAAATGGGTATTTGTTCTGTGTTGATACCGAGATGAAATGTGGTTTGTAAAGCTAAATGCAGAAGCCCCCCCCAGGACATATTTTGTCTGCCTCAGTACTGTGCAGCACATTAGTGCAGTGTGATGTGTCACACCACTTGTTTGTCTCGGTTTTCATCTGCAGCTCTCCAACATGTTTCATTCTCTGCCAAAACAGAGAAAGTAAATTGCTTTTCACTTCCTTAAGTTGTTTCCTCCTCTGGTTAACATCATCTTCCCTTGTGCTTTGCTTTGTTTTCTTATTAATTTGTTTCCTTTTCCATCTATTCTTTTTTTCCTACTGGGGTTCTGGAATATATTATAACTATACACCACTTAAATATGCAACGGACAAGGGTCTTAACCATTGTTCTAGCCTTTTGCATGCCATTTGGTTTTGGGGTTTTTTTGTTTGGATTTATCTATTTAGTGCAATATGTAATAATTTGGCTTTTGTTTTGGGGTGCAATTTGTGTTTGCAAAGACTCTGGGGTATGTTGATTGCTGTTACCAACTAAATGATGAGTGTCCTGTAATGCTGAAATGGCGTTTTCTCACATTTCCTGGATTTTTTTTTCTCCTTTTTTTTTTTCCCCCCTTCCCTTCTCTTTAGACCCAGTACAAAATGTGGTCCAGATCTTGGAGAAGCAGTACCTGGAGGAGAAGCGGAGCGCTCTGGAGGAGCAGCGGGTGATGTACGAGCGCGAGTTGGAGCTGCTGCGGCAGCAGCTCTCCCCAGAAAGGCAGCACCAGCATGGCAGCGACAGGCTCTCCTACACTGCTCAGGCTGCACAGCAGAAAGTGAACCTCTGGACAGAGGAGAGGTGAGAATACTGGAGTTAAAACAAACAAATTAGTAAGAGTTACAAAGGGTGAAAGATGGGGCTTGAACCTGCCATCCAAAACCAATAACACTTTTTGTGGAGTTGATGTGCAGAACAAGGTCTGCGCTTCCACCAAAGCATTTGGTTTAGGGTTGAGTTCTGATGTGTAACGTGTGCAAGATTTAACTCACAAAAGACATTA
This sequence comes from Mohoua ochrocephala, assembly GCA_013398855.1. Classification (NCBI taxonomy): domain Eukaryota; kingdom Metazoa; phylum Chordata; class Aves; order Passeriformes; family Acanthizidae; genus Mohoua; species Mohoua ochrocephala. The sequence continues at coordinate 41,177 of VZTA01014082.1, read as the reverse complement.
AAATTTAGTGCTTTTTTGAGCAGTATTACAGGTTTTCTGTGGGGATTTTTGGTTTTTTCTTTTTTTTTTTTAATCTGAAAACTGCTTAAGAAATGTTTGGTTTAGCAATTATTGTTTTAGTTTTTGAAAAAAAGGAAAGAGTAGTGCAGAAAGGTAAATTTGTCAACTAAGACTAAGGAGTCCGGTAAGGAGTATTGTGTTTTGCAAGTATACAATGAGAGCATAATATTTTGCAATAAAAAAACATAAAAAATACAGAGAATGGAGATCCGTATATATTATACGGATGTGTTTCTAATTGTAAGCCCAGCTTTGGAAGAGAATTGCTGTGGTTGAGCTGCTTAGGAAGTTAAAGGCTTGCCATGAGGTGAACTGGCCTCTTTGCAAAGGAATAGCATGGCACCTGAATGCAGCCTTGGTGAAAGACCATCATGAGGTTTGCAGGGAGAGTTAAAATGCAGTCTTGGAAGATGTGAGCAGAGTGTTTGCATTTTGACAATGAGAGAAGCTTGCTCTTGGTATCATTGAGGAGAGAAGGATGCCAGCTCCATGGAGAAAAGTTCAAGGGGCAGCAACCAAGATGATTTAAGTTTTATGAATACCAGTGAGTATTCTGTCATGGGGCTAATTCAGCAGGAAGAATGCTTAGATGTTCTAACAGGTTTCTTGTAAATTTCTTTCATCTGTTTCTTTTAAAACAGAAGCTTCCTTATTCACTCAGTGGTTTTTTTCTATATGTAGTGAGTTTGAGTGCTCTTTTCTATGTAATTATTCTTGCTTTATTCTTCACCACTAAAAAACCAAATCCATTTACAAGAGGGATCTAAACCAAGATAGTCAAGATTTTGACTTTGCAGCTTTCAAGTTGAGAGTGTTAGAAATAGAACAGAACAGATCCTGGTTTAGTTTTTGTGCAAGATTTTGTTTTGTAATTTCTGCCCAGTTTAGCCTGGGAAAAAAACCTAAACAAATAGCTAACTGTTGACCAGCAATGACTAGAATGTTTTTCGTGGGAAGTGTAGGGAGAAATAGTTCTATGATTCAACATTAATTAAAATAATTGTTTGCCCCTGTAAAAGCTAAAAACAGAATCATTGGGAACTGAATGTAAAATGTTGCAGAGTCGTGGCTGGGATTTGCAGGCTCTTTTAGAGCTGCACAAGGGATGCAGAGTGAGAAACGTGTTAGCTGGAGCCCCTTCTATTCAGAACTGCTTTGAGCACAGCAAGGCCGTCAAGAAATCATTGATAACGCACTGAAGTAGCAGAGAACTGGGCTTACTGGCAAGGGAGGCAGTACCTCTAAAAAGGAAGGGAAAAGAAAGTAGCAAAAAACTTGCCTGTCCTTGAGAGCTGAGAAGAAAAAATGGTAATTGATTCGCTTAAAATTACCACCATAACCATGTAATAACATAAAAAAAGAGAATCTGGAGTGATATCAAGGCTAAGTGTTCTGTCAGCTTTTACTTCTCAGTAGCTGTTAGATGTTTCTGAGGAGAAGCTGTGCTTTGAACAAGAAGTTTTGCCTCTGAATTTCATGGGTGAATGCTTTACTCTGTATAACTGTTGAACTGCTTGAAGCCTGTATTTTGCTGCATTGTAAAAAAGAGGAGAATGGATTCTCTTTGGAGTGATCCATGAGGAGTCTGATAATGTTTTAGTGGAACTGCCATTGAATAAGCAGTTTTCTGGAAGAACTCATTATCAGTTTCCTGTCCTCCAGAAGATCCTCTTAGGTATCCTTTTTATTTATTTATAGTTCTAGAAGAGGTTTTGGCTGCTGAAAAAAGAGGAAAAAAATGAATCTTCTTAAATGTAAGAAACCAGAAAAAAAAAAAAATCTTGTGTGGTTTCTGCTGTAAAAGCATGGCAACATGTTGCTGAGAGAATGTTTACCAGCCAGCTGGCCAGAGGGCAAGAAATCCAGGGAAGAATGGGAAGACTGGATGTGAAAAATATGTGCAAAAGTTCTAAGAGTCTGGATTGCAAGGGATTTGATTGGTGCAGTTTTAGCTGTCTCTCTGTTGCTGTTGCAAATGAAGCTGAGCTCTACCGGATCAGCCAGCAAAATGAATTTGATAGGTATCAGATGTGGGCATGTATCTGTCAGATCAGCTGGAACACATTGCACAGAGGTTATTCCAGCTTTCTGCTGACTGTGGAAGGACAGATGATACCTGGCCTGGTGTTAAATCCTGTTGGCATGAAGTTAACCCATTGTAACTTTGAACAAATTTTATTTGTTGGGGTGGTGGTGTACTGGACCAGGGGTTTAGTCCATCCTATCCTGTGTCTGGCATTGGGAACCCCAGAGACTTGCAATGATGCCTCGTGAGTGTCAGTTGTTTCTCCTTGTCTGGCTTAAATGATTGTTTCAGGATTTCATGTTCAATGACTATTTGCTCAAGTTAATACCCTAGTGGAGCTTGTCAAATGTTTTGTGTAGTAAGAATTAGGAAATCCTGTCTGAAACGTTTTTTTCACTTGACTTTCTGGAAGGGTTCTGGCACAGCTGTATCTGGAAAAACACAACTGTTATAAGAACTGCCCATAATAATTGGTTGAGTTACTTGTAAGTTCTCCTTACAGTCTCAAACCATTCCCTTCTCAAGAATCTAGCTAAGATTGGTGTGGGAGCCTCCCAAAAAGCTTTCCAGATGCTGGTGTCCCAGATTAAGGAAGTGACTGGCTGTAGCTGGATGCAATGCCTCTTACAGCACCTACATACAGATCAAAGCTGCCTTCTGTTTCTCAAGTCAGGCAGTTGTCTTGCAGTGGCTGTAGGTGTAGTGCGCTCTCCGTATCAAATACTTTCTTGTGATTAGTTCTTGACTACCTTAATTTTCTGTGTGAGTCCAAAAATTATAGCTGTCTGTGGAATGTGTCACTCGCATGGTCTGGAATTGCTTATTTAATTTTGATAGCCTGGATAACAGAAGCAAGAGGCAGAGGGAAAGGAATTTTCCACCTAATGCTGGGAGGAGATATGGAGGAAATTACTAAAAATCCACTGATAGTAGCAGCTATTTAAGATCCAATAAAACTCACCACTGTTGCAAACCCAGGCTGGACAGGGAAGAGAGACAAAGCTGCACGTTTTAGCATGTTGAAGGCACTAAAATTCAGGGCTGCTTGCTGACACTGCTGGTTGTTTAACACTTTGGTTGTGGTATCAGGGGACTGTCAGAGTGCAATTTCAATTAGCCATTCTTTGGGATTTTTTGGAAAAAGATAACCACTTAAGTGGAATTCTGTTGGTGACTGAGGGGCATGTTAGCAGCAGGCAAACTTTGCCTGTATTCATAGGAAGGCCCTTGTTCCTCCTACAGTTGTGTATAATGTAAGGTGTTTTGTAGAAATGGGAAGAGTATGTGCTCAACGTGTGCCGTATTTCAGTAGGACTTTGCATAGAAAGGCAAAAAAAATTCATACTGGGGAGAGCTGGTGGCTGAAATATCCGAAGTCTGATCATGAGTTTATAAAGGTGATGAGACACAGTAAGTGCTGTTGAGATTACAAAGAAAGGCAGAATGAACTTTGCTCAGAGGATAATCGTGGTAATTTAAAGATGAGAATCCCAGGTGAGGGCATATCTTAGTACACAGGTGTACGTATAGTATGTGTCACAGCAGGTTTGCCGGGTGTTACGTTAGAGTAGATTTGCTCAGACAGGCCTGAGAAACCTCTTTGGAACTTTTCCAGAAACTGAGTGCACAGGCTTTAACCTGTGCTCATTCATCTGTTACTTAGAAGATACCTTGGGTAAAAAGGATTTAAGATTTTTTTATTTACATTTTTTTAATGTGTACGCTTGAGTAAATGGGGGGAGGTCTGTGGTCTGTAACACTGCAAAGCCCTTGGTGTGATACAAAGCTGTGGCCTGCCGTGATTGCAGGTTCTAACATCACGATCTGAGGAAGAGCAGATTTTATCAAGATGAAGTCTCACATGTTGGGACTGGTAGATTCTGTGGAACAGGACTCCAGATTAAAGACAAAGACAGCTGCAATTATTTCATTTCTTGAAAATTCGAAATGTCCTCAGGGCTTTAAACAAATCATCACTGTACCAGCTCCCATATTACTGTGTCCTTTTATTTGGGCATCACCGTACTAGACGTGCCTCAACAGTAATTTGTTTGTTTAATATGTGATCACTGCTTTTCCTCAATAAAAGTGAGTGTTTTGTGTTCCTTGACAGAGTGCTATGCAGCATTTCCTCTTAAACTTGTTTCAGAAAAGTCTTTGTTAGCAACTCTATTTTCAGCTTTCCAATAATAGAAATAGGTTTTTCTGTGTATTTTTCATGTTACCTACTGCACCACAGGGACGAATTGTTTCGACAGAGCCTGGCTAAACTTCGAGAGCAAATAGTAAAGGCAAATACTCTGGTGAGAGAAGCAAACTTCTTAGCAGAAGAAATGAGTAAGCTAACAGATTATCAAGTAACACTTCAGATCCCTGCTGAAAACCTCAGTGCCAACAAAAAGGTAATGATAACAAAGAATGATGGAAAATGTAGCTTTGTGACTAAACTATGTAGACATATATAACATTCATCCAGCTTGAGCTGGATGTTACTTTTGTTAGATTATGCATATCCAGACTGAGGTGGATAAAATGTTACTTTTGTTAGATTATGCATAGGCAAAATAGAAATACTACCTGACTAATATATTGAAAGTGAGTAATTAAGTAAAAATGGCAACAGAGCATTAAGTATGGCTCTTGCTGTTTTCAAGTGTATGATGACCATATGTGCATGCAGGTTATGAACAGACATTTGTGTTCTGTTGCTGCAGAACTTGCATTTTAGTTATGTCTACAGAAATTAATGGGTTTTGTTACAGTTTTGTACAATTTCGTGTCTTAAAGGGTTTTACAGTGCTGCTGTAAATATAATAATTAGGTTAATAAGCTTGTCCTAAGGGCTTTGATTGAGTGTGTTAATGTTCCTGTGGGAATGGTCATTGTTTGAGAAGGATAAAGAGATCTGGATCCTCAGAGATGTTTAGGCCATGCCGTGGCTGAGGACAGAAGTAGTATGACTGGCATGCAGAGAGAAGCTGCATGTTCTGCATTTTATTCCTTTCTAGGAATGCAATTTGAATGAAGAGTTAAACTACTTAAATGCACCTTTCCTGCACTGATTGTTTTTTCTTCTGATTTAGAGGGGTGCAATAGTAAGCGAGCCTGCAATTCAAGTGAGAAGAAAAGGAAAAGGTACTCAAGTGTGGACTATTGAGAAACTAGAGAACAAATTGATTGACATGAGAGACCTCTATCAAGAATGGAAGGAGAAAATTCCTGAGGTATTTTATATATTTTCAAAATGGATCAAAGATTGAGTTTTTCTTTAAACCTCTTTTAATATGTTGTAGAGAGCAAGTGCAATGACTTTGTATATGAAAGGTTAGGGTACTATGTTTTATTTTTAAAAACCAAAACAAACAAGCAAACTAAAACCCAGAACAAAACCAGTATGACTAATACTAAATATTCAAAGTGCCCATGCGTAATAAAACACAGGTATGTCCTATCTCACTTGTGTTCTCAGATGTTAAGTGTGCTGAGGTCAGAGATAATTGTGCTGAGGCAGTGACTCACAATGCCACTAAGAGCATATGTTTACCTGGCATGCAGATGACCACCGGCTCTGAATGGAAGCAGCAAGCTGCATTAGAAATAACATTATTAAATTGCAGTCAGTGTCAAAGCTAGCAAGGATGCTGCTTAGATACACTCAAGGCACAGAACATACTAGAGGGATAAAACTCGATTTTAAACTATGAAATATTCTTTAATTTCATTTGCATATTCCCCAGCCTTAAAGCAGTGAAGAAATCAATTGAAGATACTTAGTCTACCTCAGTGCTTCCATCAAAATCAAGTGGTGTTTTGTGAGAATTTAAGTAGCACATTAGCCTTGGCACATAAGCATGAGATTTGTCTATAGCTTGTTTGCTTACTGGAAAGAGACATGACATTTGGTATTCCAGAAGACACCATCGAAGTATCCAGGTAGAAGTGCATAGGAAGTATATCTTACTGTCTTGTGGCTGATAGGAAGCACCTAAATTACTTGTATCAAGAATCATTCTCAAATATGTTTGAACAACTCTTGTACCTTTGTTACATGCTTTGGACGGGACAATGGGAATCTCTAAAATCATAACACAGGGGAGGTCAAGCACTTCATCTGTGCCCATTGAAGACAACGATGATTTTGCTGCTGACTTTAGTAAGAACTGATAGCACATATTTGAATACATTATGTCTGCCTGAGCCAGGATCATCCTTTCCATGACCTATGTCGTCCATAATGCATGTGTTCTATGTGCTACATAGAAACACGTAGGTCAAATGCATGTGTCGAACACGGAAGAGGAGAAGAAGGGGACGAACTAACAGATTCACTGAGGAGTGCATATCATGCTAGGAATCTGCATGAATTCTTTGTGGCTGTGTGGGGAATGCTGCAGGTGTGATCTCAGCTCTATGGGAGTCATAAGAACACTTGTAGGCTTAAGCAGGAGTCGTCCTGCACCTTCCCTTTGCCCTGGTAGTGGTAGCCAGCAGCCAGACCAGCAAAACCTGAGGATGGTTTGACCTCTCGTTTAAGAAGTATAAACAGCTCAGAAAAGGTGAAACATCTTGAAATCAATGGCTCCTGTGATTGCTCACGGTAAAGTCTGCTTTGCCTTGACATTGCTAAACTATGCAGGTCATCATATTATTATATCCCTTAGTAAAGAAAGGATTGTATAATGTCTCATCTCAAAGATTTCATTTCAAATTTGTAATATGATTCTAGTCTCTTTCTGCTCGTGTAACAGGAAGGAACAGAAAAGATGGGTAGTGAAGTAATTTTTGTGCCATGATCTTTTACTACTACGAGGTTATTTGATCTCCTGTTCCCATGCTGGCGGTTTTGTGACATCTCTTTCAATATCTCTAAAACAGATAAGGAAGCTGATTGGCAAGAGAGGTGATCCTTTCTATGAAGCACAGGAGAACCACAACTTGATCGGCGTTGCCAACGTGTTTCTGGAGTGCCTTTTCTACGACGTGAAGCTGCAGTACGCTGTGCCCATCATCAGCCAGCAGGGCGAGGTAGGGCTGGGCTGGGCTGGGCACACTGAGCACTCCTGCGGGGCTCTTTGTGCTGAGAGGGTCCCTGTGCGCCAGGGATTTAACAAGCAAATGGTGCCTGCCGTTTCCCAGTGAATAAGTGGTTTTCAAATGGCCATGCATGTTCTCTTTGTAATTGCCTTCAGGTTGCAGGGCGGCTGCATGTGGAAGTAATGCGTGTCACTGGCTCTGTCCCAGAACGTGTGGTAGAAGGGGATGACTCGTCTGAGAACTCCAGCGAGAGTGGGAGTCTGGAAGTCATGGATAACAACGGAGAAATTATTCACAAAGCGAAGAAGCTCTCCTGCAGGGTGAGTGAGAACGCCTGATGAAGTTTACGGTTTCAGGCCTCTGCAGTCAGTCTGATGTGAAGTACTAAGCTGTGTAGACTACTGCTTGCTGAAAAGTCTCCAAAAGGAGAGACTTCTCTTGTTCCAGCTCAGGGTAGGCCAGTCAGTGGTTGCCAGTGGCTGATTTAATTTCTATTAGTTTCTAGTCGATGCACATCTGCATCATAAGTACTGATGTTACAAGGACTATTCACTGCAGGCACAGAAAGGGAAACAGTTTTTCCCTGTAAATATCCCCTGTAGTTTGATCATCTAATGTAGTATCAATAGGTGGTGTATGGATTTAATTTCTTCTGTGATAAAGCATTTCATTCTCCACTCGAGCTTATCAGCTTCCTCAAATGAAACATGTACACGGGTGAGGTCCTTACATTTACGTTTCTGTATATGCAAAATAAGATTTCCTAAATGGGAACGTCCTTACTGTCCTTTAAAACTTCTTAGCTGCTAGTCTTCAATTTGCAGTTGAAGAAGAAACAATCATATTCACGACAACATCTGTTTTGTCTCCTCAGGTAAAAATAAAAGAAGCAACCGGACTGCCACCTAATCTCTCCAACTTTGTCTTTTGTCAATACACATTTTGGGATCAGTGTGAGTCAACAGTAGCAGCACCAGTGGTAGATCCAGATGTGCCTTCACCTCAGAGCAAAGATGCTCATTTTACAGTGACCTTCTCTCACTGTAAGGTAAGTATTTTTATTATGAAATAGAGTTACCAGGAGGATCATACCTTTGAGAGAAACTGTTTAGAGTCTGAGCCATGTTTTGCTGGGGGAGAAACGGTGAGGGAGTCAAGTCATATAACTAATGACTTTCGACTATGCTTAAGAATGAAGAAGTGATGAAGTGAAATATTATGGCAAAATGTAGCAAAAGGAAAAGATCCTTTAAATTCGGATGTCATCTTTAATGTGTGGAGAAAGCAATCGTTTATATAATGACAACTGATTATATACTTGTTTGGCAAGCTCAGTAGCTTAAAAGAGATCACTGGAGCTGTGACATCACTTCTATGGAAATTTTCAAAGTATGAAATATGGTATGCAGAAGCATGAATTACTGAGATGATGAGATTTAACAACTTCCATATCCAGAGTCGAGTTTTGTGATGCAAAACATGTATGGTTTTATCAGGCAGGAAGTTAGTTGTTTGGTGTGTCCTTACAAGCAAGTTGAGGAGATACAATTATTTAATATGGTTGAATGTGATTTGTTTTTCTCATTGCCAGGACTACGTAGTGAATGTCACAGAGGAGTTTTTGGAGTTCATTTCAGAAGGAGCTCTTGCTATTGAGGTGTGGGGTCACAGATGTACTGGCAATGGCAGCTCTGTTTGGGAAGTTGATTCTCTTCATGCAAAAACTAGGACACTGAGAGACAGGTACAAATAAATTACAAATGAACGCTTCCATCAACTTTCTAAAAGGTTTTAATACCTGTGGTGCACAAAATACTTTGAGGTAACCATGAGTTTTTATGGGGATGTCTTTTTAGGTGGAATGAAGTAACTCGAAGAATAGAAATGTGGATTTCCATACAAGAATTGAATGAGATGGGTGAATACACTGCAGTTGAACTCCATCAGGCAAAAGATGTAAACACAGGGGGAATTTTCCAGCTTAGGCAGGTACGAATCTTTTCCTTGCCATCTTATTCATGCTTAAATTGACTTTTAAATGTTATTCTTAGTTTCTCTCTACCTCAATTTCCTGCTTAGGGTCATTCTCGCAGAGTTCAGGTGACAGTGAAACCCGTGCAGCATTCAGGAACGTTGCCTCTCATGGTAGAAGCAATTCTTTCAGTCTCTGTAGGTGGGGTGACTGCCAGATCAACCAAACTGCAAAGGGGCTTGGACAGCTACCAGGTAAGGCAGTAATTTCTCAATTTGGTGTGGTTCCGCTGTTCTAGACCCAGCCAGACATAATTCCAAAAGGGACTGTAGCACACTGGTACAGGATTTGCAGTTTTACGCGTGTTTGAGGTTAATACATGTAACGTGAGCACGTGGTGCTGAACCTGCTTCTTTTTTTTGCTTATAACTCAATGTATGACTGATAAAGTACCAGGTGTGGCAGGACAGAAGGAATATGGAAGTTGTTTTTACCTTTGTGTGTAGAGGTGATTAATACTAGATTCTTAGTCCTATTAGTTTCTCTACCTTCTAGGGATAGTGAAAATTGAGGAGGGGAAAAACAGGGAAAAAAAAGAAATTTAGTAGAGAAAATGTAGTGAGATACTATTTAGCTTTTTTGAAAAGCACCAAGTTGTTATTTGATAAGAATCAAAAAAAGTCGTCACTGAATGCGAAAGGTTTATTCCACATAGACAACAAAGTCCTTAAGAAGCATAAATTGTTTCAGCTGATACCGAACAAATTCATATTGGAAATAAAGCATGATTTTAACAGTGATGGGAAAGAACAAGAGGAATGGGCCACCCAGGGAAGCAAGGTGCCTTTTGTCAGAAGGTTTGCATTCAGTTCTACAAATAATTCTAACCTTGGATACAGATGAAACTGTAAAACTTTAGATTAGTGTTCTGCTTGCTCAGTCATTTTTCTGGTACTGGATTCTGTGGGGTTTTTAATTTTTATTTTTTTTTTAATAAACATATTCACTAATACTCAAATCATGGCTTAGCTGCTACAGTCTGTAATGAAAAAAAAATCTTTCTACCTATTAATAAGACTAGTTATTTGAGTGTTGTGATTTTAACATTTTACAAGTTTGTGGCAGAAATGTTTGTATTCGTGTTTTGGGTTATTTCTGTGAATTTCTGTTGAGCGAAATGCATGGGTTTTTGTGTTTTACAAAATGTATTTTCTCCTACCAGAAGGAGGAGGATGATGGTGGTGATATGGATAGTTACCAGGTATTGCTGCTGTTGCTGTCAATCCTGCGGCATGGGGCACAGCTAATGCTAATGGCCAGCAACTCTCAAATGAACAAGCAAAAGCGGCTTTGAAATACACACGTGCTGTGCATTTTAGAGGCTACCTGGGCTATAAACCACTGCTGTTTCAGTTTACTTTGTGACTCCATACTCTTACAGTGTCCTCTCTTCTCTAGTACTCTGCAGTCAGCTCTCCTAACTGGCTACATGAATTGCTATGGGAATAAAAGCTTTGAAACTTTTAATTTAGAATGAAAGCGGTTTCCAGTGAATATCACAGCGAAAAGAGCCAGAAGCTGCAGGCATCCTTTCCAGGCAAATTATGCAGCATAGGATATTTTGTTTGTTTTCTAAAGAAAATATCATAACCTTTTAAGTTGAGCAGTTTTCTGAAATGCTTGAGTGAGAGAGGGTGGAGGATGCAAAAAATGAGGGGTAGCTACAGAGGCTTCAGTGAAGCAATTTTGTTTTATTTGCACAAAACCCAGCCTTGACCCTGTTTTTCTGTGTGATAAGTCACAATTTAGACAGTATAACAGAAGACTCGTTTTAAAAGGTGACAAAGAGCAGAAGAGGAATTCCCCCCCTCCCCCCAAAGTAAAATAAATTTCAGATTTCTACATAGAAGACTTTTTTCTAATAGGGAGTCTTACAGAAGTAAAACCAGTTAGGTGAGAATGCTGACGTCCCTTAAAATGATGTGTTAGGTTTCCTAGCAATCTCAAAAATATAATTTAAAGGTACTAACTTCTTGCGGGCTGTTTATGCGCTTCCTGACATATCACAGAGAAGAACCAACCAGATTTTCTGTGATACCACAAAGCATGATTGCATGATGGGTTTTGTTTGCATGAGAAATCTTTTAATTGCACTGATAGCAGCTGCTAGCAATGGAATTTTGTGCAGGTTTGAGGGCGTACTGACCTGTCTAATCTTCAGGAGAACTTATGATCAACTGATGATACCGGGTTTTCCTTTTCCATATGCTATTCAAAAGTTTGATTGCCACTTCTGTGAGTAATTAGCTCATGGTGTGTAATCTGTTCAGCAGCAGAGGCAGTCACATTTTCTTTTCTCCTGTTGGAATCTGAGACTTGAAAGCAAATAAACTTCCATTCATGGGTGATGAGGTACTTAATCAGTGTGCATGTCATTCGGGGGAAAAAAGTTTTCTGCATCGTGCAAGCCTTTTAATATAAATTCTGATTAAATTACTGCCCTTTATTCTTACTCACGTAATCTAGTGACTTTCTTCTCTATTTCCATGTTAGGAAGAAGATTTAAACTGCGTACGAGAAAGGTGGTCTGATGCATTAATAAAACGCAGAGAATACTTGGATGAGCAGATCCAAAAGATCAGCAACAAACAAGGTTTGCTTGAAGTCTCTATCATAAGTACTTTATGCCCTGTACCACAAAAAGTGTGTCTCGTGTAATCCTAATCTCTTGCACTGTAGAGAAATCTGAGGATGACATAGAACGGGAAGCCCGGCTGGTGGAACAGTGGGTAGGGCTGACGGAAGAGAGGAATGCAGTGTTTGTTCCAGCACCAGGCAGTGGAATTCCCGGTGCCCCCGCAAATTGGTATGTTCAGAAAAGCCACTGGAGTTGTCAGCTTTTTGTACATAAACTTTGTATGCTGCAAGGTACAAATCTAAGGATGTTTTGGAGCTTCCTGTGTTTTCCTGTGATACTACAAACTGCATTCAGCTGGCAGAAGGCTTAGGAGGTCTGGTGCTGTTCTGAATGTAGGAAGGATTTGCTTAGCTAAGATATTACATAGAGTAGCTTTGAAATACCTTTCAAGGTTTGAAAATCACCTTTGAATATAATATAGTCTTTTGCAACTTTATACAATTAAGAAAATTATCCAGTAGTTTGACTCCTTTCAGAAGAGGAGTGATTAAAAGATGGTAGAACACATGATAATGTCATTGATAAAGGGTGGAGAGGGAAGAAACTGATTTCAAAGGATGTGTTCTCTGTTTCATCTGAATTTGTAATACATTTCTCTTTAGTTTCATTTAAATCTGTGTTTTAACTAAGATCTTTGGAGCTGACACGCAAAAATGAGGAATGCAACATGTTAGGTTTGGGAAGGTATGGACAAGAAATACTCCTCTAATCAAGTGTACACTAACGTCTCCAATAGTATTTGGGGAATAATGTAGCAATACTCTTTTCTCACCGTTTTTCTCCTTATCCACCTGAAGTGTGCTGTGGTCATACAGCTAAAAGTGTGTTTATGGTTTTAAAGACTGCCAGTAGTTACATATCCAGTTATTTGAAGGGTTGCTGACCTTTATGTATGAGATGACTACAACCAGTTAACTTCATAAGGAACAGAACAGGATGTTTAAAACTCCTGTCCTCACAGCAACTGCCACGTTCTGTGTGGTGTGAATTGAGTTTTGGCAAAGCTCTGCATTTAGCTCTGTGTGTAGATAAACAAAATGCTGTCTGTGCCACGCAGGCATTCAGAGGAGTCGTCAAAATGCCGACAGCTTTAGCCATTGGTTACAGTTAATGAATATCGTATGAAGATCTGTTTGCCCAAATTAGCTTAGGTATGACTTTGCCTTCTTTGTTGCCAGCAGTTTGTTTTGTTTCAGGATTCCACCTGCAGGAATGGAAACACACATACCTGTCCTCTTCCTTGATCTGAATGGTATGTTGTAAAAGCAGATTAAGAAACTTGTGGAGGGGGAAATGGGGGATTAGTTTGGGTCAATAAGTTGTTAAATGGGAGAATGAACCTGAAAGGTGTAAGAAGTCAAACAAGTCCTGGCAATGACACTGTCTGATATGGCTTGTAAAGTACTTTTTCTTCTGGTTGTGTATGTTGGCATAATTAAGCACAACTATTTCAGAATGAAGATAAAAGTCAGGGAACACAGGAGTACAGTGATAGGCTGTACAACAGAAAATAGCATGAGAAAGCAAGCTTAGTTTGAATCAAACAGCAGATGAGGAAATCCTGTAAGCGTTTTGGTGTACAAATTCATAGGTCATTAAAGCACTGATGGAGAATCTCCCAATGCTTTCAGAGCTCCTTCCAATGATGTATCTGTAGAGTCTTAAGCAGCTCATTTAATGAAGATTGTGTTAGGGCTATAATGAGCATTTTTTAGAGAATCTAAGTGTTCTCTCTTTGAAGGTATTTAGTTCTAAATGTGAGAAGAATATTGATATATATTCTTAAGACACAGATACACAGTGTAAGTAACAAGAGAAGAGGCAGCTCCACATTTAAGGCCTGTTTAGGAAGCAAGTCTAATTTTAAGCATAAAGCAGAAGAGGATGCACCGTCCATAGCATATCCAGCAATGAAGTGGGCTACTACACATATTTATATAGGCAATGCATCAATACCTGCTTTAGCATGTGCTTTTGGAAAATGCAATACCCTCTTCCTTCACCTGCGGTCACAAGGAATGTTTTTGTTTGGTTTTTTTTTGTTTTTACTATCACTAGAGATTAGCAGACAAAAGATCAGATAGGATATTTAAACACGTTGATTGTGTCATTGCACACCTTTTGTTTGTTTAGCTAAAAGCTTAATGTAGCCAGAACTGCGCTTCTCAATTTCTTTTGTATGCCGAAATCATCTTCAAAAATGCTACACAGTAATAAGATTAAGTAGGATTAAATGTATTATGAACAATGGGTAGGCCTTTATTAGGACTTTGTATTACAACTTTGCCTCTATATATTCATATCCTTTGGTATAAAACTATTTCATTCTTTGTACATTTGTTTCATTAGCTGATGACCTCAGTGCCAATGAACAACTTATAGGTCCCCATGCATCAGGAGTTAACTCAATACTACCAAAGGAGCACGGGAGCCCATTCTTTTATCTGCCGATCATAAAACACAGCGACGATGAGGTAAATTGTTAGCAAGCCTCCTTCTTGACAACTGCAGCTTGTGTTAATGCTTTCTTCTGATGTTTTATTTCCTACTTCTATGTATTTAGTTATTATTGTTATTACCCTTTTGTCTTAGAAGTACCATCTGTATCTAGTGCTGCCTTTATTTTCTGGCCTATTTATTTAGAATTGAAGAGGATATGACTTATTAGCTCTTTTGCCTTAATTCAGAGATGACAAGTCTTGGCTCTTGGCAAAAGAATAATTCAGCTGCCTGACTCAAAATCTCTTTTCCTGCTTTCCTCACACCTTCATCATTCCTCCTGCAGACTCTTAATTCTTCAGAAAAAACTTCTTGATTTATTGTGCACACTAGGCAAAGCTTAATACTTAAATAAAACTTTTTTCATTTGTAGCACAAAATTACTGTTTTTTAAATATATGGCTTGGGAATTGTTGGAAATTAATGGTTCTGAATCCATTTTGGAATTTCTTAACTAATTCCTTCCATGTTCTGCACCTGCTCAGGCCATTGTTTGAGACTGTTTCCAGAATAAATGGGACAGCAAAGTTGGGGAGAAGGCAGATGGAAGGAAAAAAAAAAAATTCTGCAGAACAGATGCAGGTTTATTCTGTGGGGGCTGTTATAACCTAATCCAACATAGATGGAAGATTTTACATTGAAATTAATATACTTTTAATATAGTAGCAGTAGGATTTGTATTCCTTCATCCAGTCTTGCTTCTGCTTTCCTTTCTGTCTCCAGCCGTGCGAAGACTTTTTTTGGGGGGCAGGGTTTGCACAGTGCAGGGATTGTGGTCATGATTGTTTTCCCCAGGATCTTAACACCTCTTTTTTGCTTCTTCTGATAAATTCCTTACTATGAAAAGGAGGTTTGACTCCACTTTGTTCAGCGATGCTGATTTTTCTCTCATTAAGGAATTGTTTTACTTCATGTTGAATCATTGCAAATGATACCTGTTGTTAGAGTAATAGAATCTTTGATTTCCCTCTTCTTCCTCCACTTAATTTGCCTGCACAGGTTTCAGCCACTGCTGCCTGGGACTCTTCTGTCCATGATTCAGTGCACCTGAATAGGGTAACTCCTCAAAATGAGAGAATTTACTTAATAGTGAAGACTACTGTGCAGCTCAGTCACCCTGCTGCAATGGAACTGGTATTACGCAAAAGGATTGCAGCCAACATTTATAACAAGCAGGTAGTAAGTTTATATGTTCTTTTATTCCTTGTTTTGCTTCATATTCTTAATTTAATGAATGTGTTTTCTCGGCTGCTTGCTTCATTTTGTAAGTCTTACGAGAGAGAAATGAAAACTAGGGTTTTATAGGTTGCAGTGAAGTTGTGTACTGGTATATTTCTTTGAACTGTCCATTTTTCAACTGATTGAACCTAGTAGTGTTGTATACTGAGCACAGTGCTGTAAAGAGTGCTTAAAATGTCATAAATGCTAAAAAAAGTAATTTAATAAATTATGGTTCTGATTGCCTTTGTAATCGTATTTTGCATTGCACCTTTTTATTTCTTAGGATTTCATAAATAATAATAATTATCAAAACAGTAACTGAAAATTACTTTCTTTCTAGAGTTTTACCCAGAGCCTGAAAAGGAGAATATCCTTGAAAAATATATACTATGCCTGTGGAGTGACCTATGAAATAGTATCCAATATACCAAAGGTAAATTATACCATATTTCTCTGGCAAATTCACAGAAACCAACGGAATTGACCTACTGCAGTGGGTGATACTGATTAGAAAGTAAATGTCGTGCTTTGCTGATATGAGGCAGCTTGCCAAAGTGGATATACTGAAGTTCAGGGTGAGATCATGTTTATCTTTAAACAGTTGAAAACTGTGGGGATTTTATTTTCTCTTCTACTGTGTTTAACTGAGTTTTTGTAGCGGAGTTGTGGAGTTATTTTTGAAAGCCCATTAGTGTCTACAGGGAAAATATAGAGAGTACTCAGAGGAATGTTCAGGTCTGTGAAAACAGAATAGCTGGGAAGCTGAGTTCACAGGAATATAAATTACTTTTTATAGAAAAAGCTCATACAAGTTGTAAATGTACTGTAAGATTTATTTTAAAGGTAAACAAACTGGACAAATGAAAACATAAATAGTGTTGTCACCGTGTAATTGTCACTTTGTTGCAGTACTACTTAAATTTTAAACTCCAGGGAAATCACAGAATATTTTAAGATTTGGGAAGGAAATTACATTTCCTTGCCTAGGAAGTTGTCATTAGTCGAGCCTTAACATACACGATTTCAGGTTACATATGCATTATTTGTGGAAGTGCATTTACTACAGCAAATGCTCAAAACTTCTCCTAAGCTTGATCTCTTCAGCATTATTTGCATCTCTAATGAAAAGCCCTGGATCATTGACTGTAATTAGGTTTGCTGATTGAGTTTAAGATGCCCAATTCAAATTAATTTCTGGATTGAACTGGTCTAAAAAAGTGCACTAAAACAATTGGCTTTACTTTTTGGAACCTTCAATGGTGTGACTTCTACTTTAGGCTACAGAAGAAATTGAGGATCGTGAGACCTTAGCGCTGATGGCTGCAAGGAGTGAGAACGAGGGCACATCCGATGGCGAAACCTACATTGAGAAATACACTCGTGGTGTGCTGCAAGTGGAGAACATTCTGAGCCTTGAACGACTAAGACAGGCAAGGAAAAGGCATTTCTTGCACCCTTTGTGCTGGATTATGAGAATTCAAGAAGAGATGATTGATCTTTTAAAAATACTGTGTTACTTTTTTTTCCGGTTTTGGGGGTTTTTTTGAGATTGTTGGACAGATAAATGTAAGACTAAGTTACTTCTGTGAAATGGAAATTTCCAGTGGTGGTGGTGTTGCCTTTTCCTGGTCTTAAAATTGAGAGCCAGACACGGTTAAAGGGAAAAGGGGTTTACCTCGGTATTTATTTAGGATCCTTGGTGCACCACACCGTCCGAGTGGAGTGCGCCGAAGTGCCCACCGGAACGCCTCGGGATGAACACCCCACAAACACCGCACCCCAATAGATCGTGTGTACAACTTATAGGTCTTGCAAGTTAGCACATCTATCAAAGATTCCCCAATGAGAGACTTGAATGAATCCCCCATTCTGAGGGATCTCCCCCCTGGATGGGCCTATCTTAGTTTACAGAATGTATTCTAGAGAGGACCTTGGTGTCTGGGGCTTTCTGACCCTTAGACGCGAGGCTTCCAGGATGTTTGGTCTCCTGGCTTAACAGGACACGGGGTATCAGACTTAGGGAGTTACAAGTGTGTGGGCTAAAGGCACTAAGGATATATATAAAAGCTATATAAAAGGCTATATAAAGGGGTATATAAAAGGGGTATATAAAAAGGCAAAAAATCATCTTGGCATCAGTGGATGCAATAACTAAAGTTGGCAATGGTGTAGTACTCAGAACCTGAACAGGCAAAGACCAAAGAATGAATTTTAGACCGAAGCTTTGGTGGTTGTGTGTGCAAATTAAGATTTGTGAATGCAGGCCCCAAATGCTGCTGTTAGCTACACTGAAAAAAAGTCCCTATCCTGCTAGCTCAGTTCTCCTGAGGAGACCATGGCATTGCTGTAAGTGTTCTGTTCTCTTCACACAGGCAGTCACCGTCAAAGAGGCTCTCTCCACCAAAGCCAGGAACATCCGCAGGAGCATCAGCACTCCGAACGTGCACAACGTAAGGACCCTTCATCATCCAGTGCATTAGCACTGATGGGGCAGAGGGCTGCTGTCTGTGTGCTGATGTAATGCTTGCACAGCGAGATGTGGTAATGATTACTCTGTGCTGGGACTAACCAGCCTGCGGAGGGTGGTCACGAAGCGAAACCCCTCCCCACAATTGTCCGTCCTAGGGGATAACAAAGTTAACAGGGGAATGGGAGGGTTGGTTGAAACTCTTCTCCTTTCATATGGATATCCATTTAGGAAGTAGTTTAGGATGACAGCTGTCCTGATTCAGATTACTTTTACCTCCAAGTCCCTTAAACTATTTTCACAGTATAAAGGGGTAGTTTCCATTTTGTGTGCCTTTTATGTGTTCTCACCCCTTCATACAGCAAAAACGTAGATGACTTTTCATATAATCTGGTCTGAAAAGAGGGAACAAAACAGTTATTAGGACCAAATGATCACAGTGTTTCCTCAAGGTATTGTATTTCATAAATAAAAGGTAGGCATTTTGTCATTCTGCCTGTTGGTGTTCCGTAGGTGTCCTGTAGCAGACTGGATCTTTCCGCCTGCGATGAAGATGACAAGGTATGGAAACGTAGCAACAAATGGCTCACATTCCCAGATTTCCCACCCCCACCAGAAGCAAGATGTGTTTGAGAATTGGGAGGGAAAAAAAAAAGGAAAATAGAAATAGTATTTTCCTTTATTAGTATTTAAAGCAGTTGATTTACATAACATATCTTCAAAGTTCTGTACCAATTACATATAATTTTGCATTAAACCTTATTGTCCTTCTCTGCTTTTCATATTAGAATTATATAAACTGATATTTAAGAAAGAGAGCAAAACTTTAAATACTTCACTGACCAGCTAATTAGCTTTTAAACAATCCATTTTTGCGCGACAGGAAAATTGTCTGAAGTCAGTAATTGACATACCTTTGGTATGTGGGGTTTGATTGACTTTTACAAAAAACAAACACCTAAGCTTACCTATTATTTTTTCCACATTTGCCTGCATCATCACGCAGATTTTTGTATTTTTGGTTTTTTAGGGTTGGTCTGAAAGTCACCTAGACATATCTGACTGTTGTTCCAGTTACCAAGACGTATCATGCTATGGTACTTTACCCAGGGAGTCACCTCGCAAGAGCAAAGATGGCAGTGGTGAGACTTCACATACGTAATGACGGTGCTGGTGGATTTTTATTTACTGCATTAAACTGAAAATTAAATTCCCAATGCTCTTTTCCTACTAAATGCGTTATCCAGCTTCTACTCAAGGAGCTAAATATAATCTGGTAATAGGGGAGAAAGGGAGAAATGCATAAGACATCCAGGAAAGGGTGTAAAGTTGAGAGTATCCAAAAAACCAAGAGGAGGGCAGAAGAACGTGCTAAATATAAATCAAAACTGTAGAAGAAAAAAAAAAGAAAAAACCCACCCAAAACAAAACAAAAAACCACACACACAAAAAAGAACAAAAAGCAGCTGCTGTTATTTTATGAATTTTTAAATGAAGATGCTTTTTTTAAAGTGGGAAGTGTCCTTAGACAGGTTCTTTACATGATATGTGGATATTGGCTGTGCCTCCGTGTCAGTGTGTCACAGGTGCCTTGTTTCCTTCAGGTCACACTGTAGCATGCTCTTCTTGACCAGGCAGTGCAGATAGAAATACCTCTGCAATAAAGTTGGACTGAGGGCTTATTCATTGCTTCCTTGCTTATAATTTCCTTTTTGATCATCCTGGCTGTGCAGGATGGCTGGCTTGCTTACAGGGCAGATTTGCAGTGTTGTGGGCAGAGGTCGGGTGAGGCACAGGAAGCAAAGAGCTTGTCAGTTCCAGTTTCAAGGACACTTCCCACTGTTTTTATGACCAAGATGAAAAGGAGAAATGTTGGAGCCTCAGAATGGAGGGGGCAGATACTGATGTTCTCTGCTTTCCTTCTGTTTCCAGACTTCTCTGAGGATCTCACTGAGCTCTGCATTATTTCGTGCCTAGGCCAGTGGTTAAATACTAAAATACTGACATTTTTCTGTAGCCAGCAAGTTATTTTGAAATATGCTTTTGCAGTCAGGATATGAAGAACTGAAATACACTATTTTTGCTTTTTTACCTAGGTGTTGTAGCAGAGAATTCCCATGCTTTAATGGCCAGCCCTTTTAAAGCATTTTCTCCCCAGCCACCAAAGTTTTTCAAGCCCTTAATGCCAGTGAAAGAGGAACATAAAAGGAAGACCCCACTTGAAAGCCGACCTCTGCTTAGTCAAGAGGTAATCTTTGAAAACCACCTGCTTTTTTAAATGGAGATGGGGTGATTTGGTGTACTTGGCAAATCATTTGCATCTGTTGCAACAGAATTTTGTAATCCTCTGATAAAATTATTCGGGCCACTCTTTATATGTGGTGGAGTTTTGCTGTTTGTTTTTTACCTGAATACTGGGTTTGTGGGTTTTGGGGGTTTTTACTTCTGGGTAAGTATTCTCCTTTACAGGATACTTTTATTTTAAAGTAGCAGTAACCTACCTTTTTTTTTTAAATTCTTCAGTAAGATGTTGGTGTGGTTTTTTTCATAGATCAAACATAATTCTGTGAAACTATTCTGGGGTGGTTATAATTCTGGCCTTTATTCCTCACCCTCAGACTCTGGGAGGAGCGCATGCGTTTCCCTACCCATTAACTTGAATTTTGATGTCTATATGGCCAGCATGGGTGTTTCACCTTCATCACATCTCCCACCTTCCTAACTTGGCACCCATTTAGCACCATGGTCAGAGCTGTGGTTTGTGTGATGTGTTGTGTGTCTCAGCCTTTGCAGAGCATGCCTCCATTTCAGGTGCACTGTGCTGGCTGTGCTGTGCCTGCAGGAAGCAGTGCCAGCAGCATGCCTGAGGAGAAGATTGTAAGTTTTGTACCAGTTTCTGTCTTGAGGCCTGATGGTGGGCTCAGGGCCATTTGGTGGTGGGCTTGAGGCACTCATGCTACTGCAGCAGGAGAAAGAAGTTGTGATGTGGATATAACCACTTGTGACTGATTGTAGGTTATGGTTATAACAGTTGCTTGCCTGGCTTGCAAATGCACTCTGTCATTGGAACTAACTCCACTGGGGTTTTGTGTTTTGTTTTTGTTTTGTTTTGGGTTTTAATGTTTATATGTCATTTGTCTTGTGGGGCGGGGGGGGAGAGGGGAGGCTGTAGTGTTTACAGGGCACAAATGATCAAGTAAAGGATGGGTTAGTGAGCCATGCTACTGTCACTCTAATATACCTTGTATGTTACCTAGATTTTGTGACTATACCCCAGAGTAAATGGAATGATCCCATTTGGTGTAAGTAACTGTGCATTTAGGTGTGGGTACACTATAAAAAGCTTGTAATTGCCTGACGTGGAAGTAATATGACTAAAATAAGATTGCTGCTCTTAATTAACCTGCAGCCTGTCTTCATCATAATTCAGGTGGAAATTGAGGTGGAGGGCTTTTGTTTTAATCTTCACCTGCTAAATCCTTTTCTCACTGCTGCTTCAACAAAAGGTGTATCATCATTTCTGCTGTATGATGGTTTTGGTTTTGGGGCTGTGGAACATGGCTGCAAATACTTGCTTTAATCAGAGCTTTAGAGTTAAAATTCAGAACCTTCGAATTATCTCCTGTAAGTATTATAGGCCACCTTTCCACAAAAGGCCAGTGATGGATTCTTCCTATTCAACAGTTATTTTCATTCCTACCATATAGCCAAGCCGTTAAAAAACCTGTTCTGGATTTCTAATGCTATTTTGTAGGTTGTTAGACCAAAGTATCCCGAGTGTTCTGTTGTGTATATTTGAAGCTTGGCTGCTGGGTTTGGGTGGCAGCTGTTTTATTCTTGATCATGTTAATTTTCCATAAGGTAGCTGGTGTGCTGACTGGCTCTGAGTCACTGATAGAAATAGCATGAAGGTATTTGGAAGAAAAAATCTAGTGGGTTGAAAAAACATCCCTTGGAAAATAAATTGTTACAAAACTTTCCATAGCAACTTGAGGGCAGTTTTAATCCCTTGAGTGAAAACAAAGTCCCACCCCATGCATGCCCTGAATTAACCCAGGCACTTGCTTGTGCTGCTTTCCACAGATATGCAGAAGCTTTCAGAGCCAGAAAAGGGCAACATCCTGCCACCAGGCTTTTCCATCTAGAAGGGAACTAATTCATTGAACGCTGTCAACCTGCTGTAGCCAACAGGACCATGGAAAGAGCTGTTCTTTCAGTTCTCAGCTGCTTGCTCCTGCTGACTTCTCCCTTGTATCAACACAGCTTTTTGTTTGGTTGCATAGGGAGTCAGACCAAGGGAACTGATCCACCCAGTTGATGGCTTGACTGCCGTGGAGTTATATTTCATTTGGATCTACTCCTCGGTCTGATGACCTTTTAGACCCTTGAGTGGGTCCCGGGGAGACAGGCAAGAAGTAGCAGGCACTAGTGGGGGGGAGGTTGACACGGCCCTGCCAGCCTCTGGTGTTGTGTTTAGCAAATGATGCTTCTGGAGGGGTTTATCACTTTAGGAAAGAAGCCTTTGTAGGATGTAGGCTTCCCATTCTTCAGAGCTGCAGTGAGTCCTACATTTTAACTAGGCTGGAGTATTCCAATATTCAGAACACATCTGTCAAAGGAAGGAGAAAAAAAAAAAAAGCAGTTAACAAAAAATATTTTTATTCAGTTGGCCTGAAATAGAGCATTCAGCCCGAAATTTCCAAGAGTACTTACACGTGCTTGATAATGCAGCTATATCAAAACAGCATGATATAGGGGCCTGTTCTATATAATATAGGAGTACAGCGGCTTATGTTAAGGTCAGATTAAATGTTGTCATATTAAGTGTATTTAAATACTGGCAGTAATTAATATGTCTAAGGGAGGGGTTGGCTAAGAGGAAACCCTCCTAGCAGGCAATAAAAATTGAAGCACCAGTGGAGCAACCACTAAATAAGTATTACTGATTTTTAAATTAGTAAAATGGGAACTAACTTGTTGAGGTTACTTGAGAGGTGTAATTTAGGGATTTGAAAGTTTGGATGCTTTAACTTTCAATGACACGGTATCTCTGTTACGAAGCAGGTATAGAGAAGCTGCTCTGTGCTCTTGCTTATCTTGCTTCTTTACTGCTAGAACTTGATGTATAGTCTTGTCTCCTTAGTTCTTGCTGTCATGGTCTTTCTGTTACCAGTTCTTAAATCTGCTTTTCGTTATAGTCTTTCTGTTACATCCCAGGAAAGTTGCTGAAGTTTCTTGACCAGTTTTTCAAAGATTTTATCTTTATTTATACCAATAGCCTGAGCTGTTACAAGGCACCTTCTTTCTTTTTTCCCCAACATCTCACATCCACAGAAATTTGAAGAACTCTGAAATTGCTTTGTTTCTGGAATTTCCCAATCAGGAGACTTAAGAGAAGCTCTGAAAGGAAATATGTCTTGTCCCCACCAGGGGCATCTTTTGTCTGTCACAAGGTGGTGTCTCAGCACCTATTCGCAGCATTCTCCATTGCCCATGCCCTAACGAGAAGACTGGTTCTCTGTACCTTGGCTTTTGTACTTATGATGACAGATAGCCCTGAAATGGCACACGGCTGACAGTGTGGTTACTTGTTTGACCTTTCCTAATCAAGTCACCAATGTCTGTGTGTCTGCAGAGCCATTTCTCAGTTACAGCCTCTTACCCAGTCTGATTCTGAACAGGGACACCACCAAGGTGGGTTTGTTTCAGTCAAATGAGGAATCTTGCAAGTTTCAAAGGAGACACAAAGAACTCTTTTATAAAAATACCTTTTGGTCTCAAGGGGACATTTAGCTAGTATCAACTAGAAATACTTCCTTCGTTAAATATTTATTAGTTTAGAGTTCATATATAATCTTCAACTTTTAAAAGTATATTTGATAAACTCTTAGTTTTTAATGTTTAAAAAAAAAAACCCAAACTATAAGGTTCTGCATAGAACAAGACTTAGTTTTGCAGAAGTAAAAAGGGCAAAAGGAAAGAAGTAAGCAGAATGATTGAGAAAACATCCCTCAGAGATGAGCAACTGGTATCCTGCAATATGCAAAAAAGATGCTTTGCATAAGGCTTTAGTGCTTGGAAGGGTATTCTTAGTCTCAGTAAAGCGGGTGTTAATTTTTTCCTTTACTTCTAAAAGAACTCTGGATTTCAGATGTAAGTAGCAAGATTTTCAATAGTATAAATAATAATGACATTTCTAACACTATAGCTCCTCTTCAGAGAAATAAATAATTGCAAACTAAAGCCTTCATCCAAATTCTGTATGAGAAATTACTGAAGCCGTGCTGTAAAAATTAGTCAGCAAAGGATGCCAAGCCCTTACTTGAGCAAGTATTAATAATCTGAAATGGGGTTGGATTTGTCAGATATACTTAGCCAAGTAGAGACATCCTGTTCAGATACTGCCAAGAAAAAATTAATATTATTGAAAATCTTGAGTCCTCTTAAGAGGCCGTTCTGCATGGGTAATACTGAATTATATTTGCTGTGAACTTGAACATGGTAGGAATGGAAATGAGACCCTGTTACAGATGAGGACCATCTGACCCGTGGGGAGAGGCTGGAATATCTGGAGCTGTTTGGTCTTAAGGAGACCAGTCACAGGGGCATCTCACCAATGTATAAAAACACCTGATGGGCCAAGGCAGGCTCTTCTCAGCAGTGCCCAGTGACAGAACATGAGGCAAATCAAAACACATGAGATTACCCCATCTGATCCCAAGATGGAACAAGAAAACACTTTGCTGTGAGGGGGGTCAAACACTGGAATGGGTTGTGCAGGAAAGTTACTGAGATCTCAAAACCCACTCAACTGAACACTGTTGTGGACAGCCTGCTCTGGCTGACCCAGCTTGAGCAGAGGGAGGTTGGGCTAATTGACCTCAGCAGGTGCTTTCCAATCCAAACAATTCTGTGGTTATTCTGACATGAGCAAACTCAGCAAATCTGTTTCCTGTCTGGGCTTTTGAAGTTTTGTTATACAGTTATTTGAACAGTCTTGGCTATTATGAAGTGTAGGAAACACTTTCAAGAGGACGCTTATCCTGATGTGTTGGTACTCTGTGTTCATCTGGTTAACTGTTCTGCTTTTCCTTTGACATTGGTGAGTTAAGGTGTCTGAAAGCATCCAGCTACTTCAGATATCACACAGATCTGCCTTGATTAGTATTTGAAATCTGTGATGCAGATAAAGGAACTGAGAAATAATGGGTGCTTGAGTTTCTTTAAAGTTCTTCAGCAGTTTTCATTTTTCCTAAAATACAATTATTTCTAGCAGAAATTTGCTGTAAACGAACCATTTTTAATATATATGTGTGCGTATACATATACATATGTTTATACCTGCATATACATGTATAAATGAAGACATATATGTATATAAAAAAGGAAGTACTTAAAAAAGCATCCACGTGGAGTCCTGCCAGCAGTATTTTATCTTGGGGGAGCAGCCCTACCATGTTGCTGGTTTCTTTCTCAGATGCATCTTTACAGACTGAAGTCCTCAGCTTCCAATGGAATCTGTGAAAGCCACATCTATGGTCTGGTCATGGTGCATCCCCACTCGTCACCAAGGGGAAATTCAGGGAGGCACCTCCAAATTCTGCCAGGTTGATTAGTATCGCTTATTTCCCTCCAAACATGTACATGTATGCATACAAACGCTTCCTTGAAGATTCACTGTAATACTTGATCTTTCTGCTTGTATGTTCAAACGTCCTGGACATGTTCGGGTGGGATAGCCAGGGGTAAGCAAAATTCTTTAGCCTCGCTGATATCAGGTTAATAGAAAATCCCACTGTACAAAGTTTTTAATAATCCTGAAGTTTTTCATAATCTGTATTGCAGCAGGGACTCTGTAAGGCCTTTTCCACTCATATTTACATTTATCTTGTTAGGTGGTGAATTAACTCTATACAATGCCTTCAGTAGGTTTAATTAGTCTAAATCGTGGCAGAAAAAAGTTTGTGGATGAAAACATGTAACTTTCCTTTTATTGCTTTATATTTTCTGAACTGTTTAGAATTTATTTTCTAAAAATCGAATAGCTCAGTATAGCTAGGATATGTTCCCAGCAACTCTTTTCAATGGTGTCTTCCATTCTTCAGTTAAAGAATACTAAAGGTATATATTTTTCCATGCTCAGAAAGGAAAAAATCGAGGATGGTTAGTTTATTTTGAAAACCTCATTGTCACAGGTTCCTAATCCTAATTCCTCTCTTCATTTGCAGGACTCTGAGGAGGAAGACAGCGAGTTGGAGGCCATTAATAAGAAACTGATAAGTCCACAAGGTTTTCAAAATTTCCGGCCTTATGTACCGGAGGAGTTTGCTGACTTCAGTATTTACAATGCTAGCCTGGAGAACAGGGAGTGGTTTTCCTCTAAATCAGACTTCATGAGCTCACGTGTTCTTGAGAAAGAGGTATCCCGCAGCCCCACCACTAGCAGCATCACTAGTGGCTACTTTTCCCACAGTGCCTCTAACGCCACCCTGTCTGACATGCTTGTTCCCTGTAGTGATAGCACAGACCAGCTAGCCAGTCACACCAAGGAGCTGGACTCTAGTGATCCCTCAGGATCATCCCTTGCACATGATTTAAGATCATCTTCGAACAAGGAATGTCGGGAGTCAGAGAAGGAGTTAGCGAGAGAGAAGTTACCTGTGTTACCACTGAAAGAAAACAGTGCCTTAACGGAGCAAGTACCACTGTCGTTCGGTGCCACTGACAGAGACTCTCAGCAGTTACCCAGAGCTGGATCCCTCTCAGCTCTAAGTTCCTTGGATGGCAAAAGCACCATTGAATTTTCAGCACGTGAGGTGACGGTTGAGCACATGACGGATGTTCTGGAAGATCACTCCTTTACCGAGTTCATGGGCGTTGAAGATGGGAAGGACTTTGACCACTCAACAGCTCCACAGTCGTGTTCCCTTCTGTCCTCTAATGGAGTGAGCGCCTCGGAGTCACCCCGAGGCCCCGGCGAGGGGCAGAGCACGTGCACAGGCCGGCAGAGCTCTGCAGCAGCAGCAGGTGACCGGCTTGCGGATGCTGTGGAAAGCCCTTTTGGTTCCGGACTGGTGAAAGACACTTCAGACCCTGAGACTTATCCTGATGCTTCCGTGGATGATTTTATTACGAAGGACCACTTGGATGGTTCTGATTGTGAAGAAGGTGCTTCTGCAGATCAAGGCCACGTCTTGCCGAGCTGGGTGGCCGTGGGCGAGCAAGTCTGTGTTGGAAGTAATAAGATGGGCACAGTGAGATATGTTGGGACGGTGGATTTTTCAGCTGGAATCTGGGTTGGAGTTGAACTCAATGTTCAGCTGGGTAAGACTAAATGCGTTCTGGGTTATCTATGCAGCTAGTGTGACCAATTTTTAAAGTCCAGTACAATCGTTCCTTCCCGTTCAGTCCTGGGAAGTACCTCCATTTTCACGAAGCTTCGTATCCGATACACCCAATTCTCGGCTTTCTGGTTATAGGGATGCTCTGATCTGTTTTTAACTATGTGAAAGCCCTGCTTTTGCATATTGTGGTAGTTTCCCATTGGTACCCATCTGTTTTTACAGATCAGAGAAACAAGCAAAGCCTAAAATTGGCAGATATTTTTTTAAATCAGTGTGCACACATTCATGAACAGTACTAACAGTGTGCATCACTTCGCAGATAGGTTTGCTGTCAGTGGCTTTTAGAGGTTTATTGTTATTTTCCACTGGGGAAAGATGAATTCCAGAGCACAGGTTTTCTTTAACTTCACTTCGGAGGGGTCAGAAAAAGTCAGTGCTCTGCAGGTGTTAAGAGACTTCTATAGAAATGCTTCAGGTCATTTAAAAAGATGTTTTTAGTCGTTTAATAGGTAATATCACTTACACCAGAAGTTTGTCTCCAGCTAAATTTTAAGCTTTGCAAGCAATTGGTTTTGAGAACAGTTTATTTTGCAAAATGAGCACACGCTTGACTTTTTAAACTGTTAGTTAACAAAGCAATATTTTAGAAAATCATCTTCTTGGTCACCTTTCAAGCCCTCCTTTCCAGGTTTTGTTCTCCCTAGTGTATGGTGAGCATCCGGCTCCTCACTCAGTAGGAACAATCTTGACTATTTGACAGATAACCAAAACTATTCACACTTCAGTGCTTCAATTGTATGTGGTAATGGCAGTACCAGCATTTAATCCTGCCTATTTCTTTCCCTTGAAGGGAAGCACGATGGAATTGTGAAAGGCAGAGAGTACTTCCACTGCAAACCTCGCCACGGTGTTTTCGTTCGTCCGGGGCGCCTCAGCAAAGCACCAGCTCCCGCAAGGAAATCAAGTAGCACTTCCCGGTCTCAGGCATCTTCTGCTTCAGAGAAACGGAAGAGTTCTGTGCTTCAAGGCTCATCAGCCACTCCCAAGACAGGAGGAGACGTCCTCTGCCATTCAGGAGATGCAGCGGCTTCTGCTTTTTCTAGGAAACAGGAAAACAGGAAATCTTGGATTAACTGAACTGCAGTATTTTTGCACTTACTACACGCATCACTGTGTAGAAAACTACGGATTTTTGAAGCTATTGTACATTTTAACCTGTCCATATGGAATGTGTATTCTCTAGAGTCCTTGACTTAATTCTCTAATTTTTTATAAATAATATATATATATTATATATATATGAATGTGTATCTATAGTTTGTCTGCCAGTGGGCAGATACGGCTGCACACTAAAACACAGTTAAAGCTGATCTGTAGATAACCGAGGTACTGGACTATTTGTTACGCAACAACTTGGGAGATATATTTTAAACAACAAAAGATATTTTATTGAGGAAAAACCGGGATGTAAATCCGCATTTGGAAAAAAACCCCCAACCGCTACGGTTTGCTGTTCTTAATTACCAAAGAACTTGTTTTAGACTGACATATTTGCTGTTTATATCTTTCTATTGTAAATGTTTTAACTGGTAACTTGGTGCCATATTTCTTTCAGTCACTGGGCACCGTGCAGCCTTATGTTCCGTGTTTAAGCACACTGAAATATCCAACTGCTTCGTATGTTTTGTCTTCCTAGAGGCCTGCCACTGTGCTGACTTGGCATTGGAATGACTGACGATGCCTGAAGCTATGAGTCTGGCATTTCACGTGTTAGCATAAGCCAGCCGGGCAGTTTGACTGCAGAAACAGTATTACTGCAAGGGTGTGAGAGGACAACACTTTGGGTTTTTTAGGGGGTTTTGGGTTTTTTGGGTGCGGGGGTGGGGGGAGAAATGGGAAATAAAGAAGCAGTAAATGGATCATGACTGCAAACTTTGCACTTGTTACTTGCTGGTTATTATCAAGATGAAATAGAACCTGCTAAAGTAATTTTAATCTGTAAAGTTTATTTTAATAATGGGAATGATGGAGGGATTTATGTCTGGTGCTCATGAATTCCTAAGAAGGTTGTTCCACATGTAGATACTGTAGATGCCTGTACAAGCGTTCTGGATATTTGTAAAGCAACATGGTAAAAAATGAGTGAAGTGAATGGCCTGCTGTATCTTTTCTTTGTTCCTTAGCAAGTGAATGATTGAGATACCTGGGACCTTACTGAAAAGCTGCTGTTCTTTCTTTGATTGTTGTGTACAGTAAGCGGACTCTCGTATTTTACTATTTACTGTAAAGAACTGTAATTTATATACTGCCATACTGTATTTAATTGGTGCAGACCTATTGTGTGTTAGAATACAGACTGTTTACTTGGGATTTAAAAAAAAAATGTTTTGCTTGTGTTTGGTACAATCAGGCTTCATGCTCAAAGAGGGAGCTGTTTCTAGCTGGTGCTGCTCAGATGCAAAGGACTTGGTAAAAATGCCGAAGGACAGTGAGGTTGGAGTGGAAGACTGGATGGTATTAACCCATCTTACCCCTGAGCCTCAGAGGAGAATAGCAGCCCTCCGCTGTGGATACCACATTCCTCCTCACCTTCTGCTTTCCCCGTCCCTCCCAGGAGGGGGAGCGGAGCCGGGGAACGCCTGCCAGAGAACAGCGTCATGTGGGTCAAGGGGAGATGGGACGAGTTCCTGGAAGACAGACAAGAGAGGATCACTGCTAAATATGCAAAGGCCTCAGCTGCCTGCAGCACGGTCGGCAGCTGGGAGGGCGATGTGCTTGGGGGAGGCAATGAAAGGAGGGGCTGTGAAGTGCCCTTGCCCTTGCCCTTGCCCTGGCTTTTGTCTCTTCTAACACAGGATTCTTATGTGTTAGTTTACAGAACAGTTCATGCTTCTGGTGTCCACCTAGAGTTGCTCTCACTGCATTAATGACACTGCTGCTGGAGGAAACTACTGTAATGAAAACAAATCATGCAGAATTATTTTATCAGGCACAGATGATTGTAGAGCACTGCCAGGTATCAACACCGAACACCCCACTGTCTTGAAGTTAAGTTTAAATGTCACTTTAATTTTAATCTTTTTATAAACCTTTTAGCAAATCCACTTACACATTTGCATTAACATATTTGTCCAGGGCCACTGCAAAGAATTTTGAAAATCAGTGTGGCCATTTTCTTACGGCAAACATTTGGTATTTACACCAGGTTAGCATCAGGCAGCATCAGCTGGGCTCTTCATTGTTTCAGACCGCTGAGAATACAGAATGCATGACTGATTGCTTCAGAAACACTGGGATAATTGCGCTCTCGGAGTAGGCACTCTGTACGTGCCGAAGAGACCAAAGCAAGCCAGCCCCGTGTCCTTCTGTACCCATTTCACATCACCTGTGCTACCGTGAGTTCTGTTGTTATTAAAAAATGTACTTTTGCAAACCTTGCATGTTAACATGCCCTGCCCCGGGTTGATGTAAAGTTAGAAGGAGCACATCTAACAAGTGCGATGATGTGATAGGAAAATGAAAGCTCTTCGATTGATGTGCTCCTTAAAACTCTAGTACATAAACAGAACCTTTTTTTTCCCTGTTAGCAGCGTTAGGCTAGGAATTTGCTGTCTTGAACTTTGGATTCAAATTGGAAGAAAATCATGGTGATAGTGCAGCTGCGACTTGCTTTTTTTATTCTTTTTAATATTAACTAGCAGCTACAATACACTGCCTAATAAGCACGGTGTACAGTCCGTAGCAAGATCTCGATTTACAAAAACCTAACAAACACCAATCATGATACTGAATAACATTATGCAGAGCTAAACCTGCCATCCTGTTTTTTTTCCCCAATCCTCACAGAATTACTGGATTTTGACCATCAGGGTGGTAAGAATGCTAAGTAGGATCACGCTGGCCTTCACCTTGTTTTCTGAGTTTATAATGTGCTCTTTTTCCGAGCCTGTATGGAGACACGGAGTGCTCAGGGAACGGCTGTCACAAGGTTCCCTCACCAAAGGCTGCCTTCGAGTTTGCAGCCGGAGGCGGAGTGCGAAGTGCTGGTACTCTGTAAACAATAACAAGTGCCATGGAGCACTGCAATGAGAGAAACGTCGGCTGCCAGCCCCTGGGAGCAGCCTCGGGATGTTCCCTCCCCTGCCCTCAGGTGAACTCGCTCAGGTGACACGTCCTGTGCCAACAGGAGCGGGAGACAGAAGCTGTCCCCAAGGCTGGACGGGCTGGTGGTGGACTTGAAAGAACACGGTGGGACTTGCCTTTCAGCCTTTCCCTTCTTTGGGTACATGTTTTGGGGGCCTCTTCATCTGCTTTGGCTGGTAATTTAGAGACTCCAAAGGGAGGGAGAAAAAAAAAAGGTGTCAAAATCTCTGACTGAAAGGGACCGTAACGATTTAAGGTTGTTGGTGGGGAAGGGTGGAGAGGAGGTGGCTGGATGAAAGCAGGCGCTGCCTTCTTTCCGCAGCAAAACATGCTAAAAGCAGCTTTTCTCATTAAAAAAAAAAAAAAAAAAATTAAAAAAAAAAGTGGAAATTGTGTGCTGTCCAAGTGCAGCGGAGTTTTTCATCCGTGACCGCGTAAACTTGAGGGTGGACCGCGGAGAGCGATGACGCTGGAAAGCCGTCCAGCTTTCCCGACCTAATTTTTGCGCATCATTCCAGCTAACACACACCCGGCCTTAACACCACCGCTGCCCCTTTCCCCGCGGGAAGGCGGAGCGGCGCCGAGGCCCGGCCCCTGCCGGGCAGAGCGGGGCGGGACGTGCGAGGCCGCACGGGGTGAGTGGTGGCAGCGGCGGGCGGGCCTCGAACTCGCGGCCCCCCGGGGTTTGCGTGAGGGCCAGGCAACCGCGCGG